>JAQHUG010000128.1:1755190-1788083 GCA_028555095.1 Dicrostonyx torquatus | reverse complement strand
CAACAACAGCCAGACACACAGATACAAGTACAAAAAACTGGGGCTTCAGGTGGGCTGTGTTCATTCTGATGGAATGGCCAACTGTGCCAATTTTCCATGGGTCTTTTGGTCCTTGTCATGGCTGTGCCTATGTCAACAATATATTCACTCTGGACTTTGCTCACTCGGGGGCCTCCTTCGTCCTCCCTATTAGGGGGTCTCTACTAGCCTGTGTTTCAGGAAGCCCTTTCAGACCTCTGGGGTCTTTTTCTTGACTTAGTTCCCTTTACAACAAATGTTGCTTGGTTCTTTTATTCTCCCTCCCTCTGTCCCCCTTCCTCTTTTTCAGATATCATGTAATCCAAGCTGATCTTGAACTCATTCTGTAGCACAAGACCTTGAACTGCTGACCCTCCTGTCTCTACCTCCCCAATGCTAGGATTACAGATGTACACCACCAGGCTTAGTTTATACAGTCCTCCGGATTGAACCTATGGTTTCAACACCCCAAGTCCCTTCCTTGCTTTTCTTTCAAATATTCCCCAGGTAGAGATTTTACCATCTTCTTTAGAAACCGGGTCAGCTTTAAGGACATCAACCTGCCCAGGACCATCTTTTATCTCCCCTGAGTGTAACCCTATTTGAGATCTGATACTGCCTTCATCTTCCCCATTCATGCTATGCTGTGCAGACTCTGGTACATTCTTGCTCACATGTCTGTTTTCCAGAACTTGCCGTAATGCATTCTCTTCTGAAGAAAAGACTGAGATTCAAGGTGGTACTGATTCAGCTCATTAGAGCCAGGTAAGAAAGTGTTAACCCCATTGTCTCCAGATCTGAAGACATCACACAGCTTGTGGGAGAGCCAGAGCTTCTGAAAGGCGTGCCTGACTCCTAAGTGGGTGAAGCTCCTGTTCTGGAATGGCTATGTCCACTCTTGTGAGCTGTCTCTGACTCTTCTATTAGAACCACCCCATGGGCCACCAGACTCAGAATTTTATTTCTGTCCTCAAGATCAAGGGCATCAGTTCTTCCCGCTGTGTTAAATACCTGAGATAAAACAACTCAAAACCTTAATTTGGGGTTCAGCAATTTGAGTCCATAGACTGTTGAGGCCGTGTTTCTGGGTCTGCTCAGAACACCGTGGCAGAAGGCAGCAATGGAGCAGAGCTGGTCACTTCACAGTGGCCAGAAAGCAGAGAGAAGAAGGGGCCACTGTCAAAATATAGTCTTTAAATGGTTTCCTAGTAGGTGTCCAGGTAGGTTTAATCTAACAAAGTCCCACCCCTCCCAGTAGTTACTGGGATTTGGATGCATCAGCAGATCGACACTGGTTAGGTTAGAGTCCTCAGGGTTGTGTGCTCTGCAGAAGTTTCCTTCACAGACACACCCAGAGGTGTGTTTTACTCATCCTTCTTGGAGTCTTCCAACCCAGTGAGGTCCACAGTCGGGATCACCGTCATGCAATCTTCCAAACGCTTAGCAAGGTGCCACGAGGGGTCCTCATGCCTCAGCTCTTCACACACGTTTCCCCTCTCCTGTCATGCTCACGGGCCACATCCAGCATTTTAGAATGAAGCCACGGACTTGCTCTTCGTTCAGTCATTCATTCCAGAGGTTTGTACTGATCGCTCATTATAGGCACAGCACTGGTTTTACAAACAAACAAATGGCAAGCAGGCATGCTCTGAAAGAGGCTTCGGCCAAAGAGGACTTCAGCAAAATGGATAGGAAGTCCCATGGAAGATAGCAATTTAACCAGTAATATGTTGATCAAATTACCTTCATAAAGAGGCCTGAAATATCCTTTATCCTAGACAAAGAGATTTTCTGTTTTGTCAAATAGGCCACCTATAACTAATATACATGGCCTAAAAGTAAAAATAAACCAATGAACAAAACCTTTTGGGGATGGTGAGTTAGCTCAGTGTGTTAAGGTGCTTGCACCAAAAGCTTGGTTAACTGAGTTCAATCTCTGGATTCCACTTAAAGGTGGAAGGAGAGAATCCACTCCACAAAATTAACTTCTGATCTGTGCATGTCACAGAGTGTGGGCTCCACCCCTATATCATACACACACACACACACACACACACACACACCACAATAATAAATAAAATCATAAGTAAAAAAACAAACAAAAATTTGGTAGCGGGGCATGGTGACTCACATATTTAATCCCAGTGCTGAGGAGGCAAAGACTGGTGGAGCTCTGAGTTCAAGACTAGCCTGGTCTACAGAGAAAGTTCTAGGACAGCCAGGGCTACACAGAGAAACCCTGCCTCAAAACAAAACAACACTCCCCAAAAGGTTTGGTTCTGTTCTTTGTATCAAGCACTAGGAGCTTCTTGAATATTAATAATTTTCACCCCAGTCCCATGAAGTGATAGATATAATAATTATTCTAACCATACTGATGAGGGAAACAGAGCCACAGAAAGTCTCTCCACCTTGCCTAGAGTGGCACAGGTGGCCAGTACCCAGCAGGCAGCCTGCCTCGCTGATCCTGTTTTCAGAACACCTTTAAAATCGGAAGTTGACCCAATCTGGGAGTGTTCCTGAGCTGTCCAGATGAACAGCAGCTCGACTGGGATCTTCCTTTCAAAACAATGCTGTCCTGAAGAGAGGAGTGATTGATTTGCCGGGGCTTGCCTCTTGATTTAGTAAGATGCTGGGAAGGAGCTGATTTAAGTTTGGGTTCTCCATCTTTGATCCTCTTGCTGGATTGCCCCAGACAGAAGAAAATGATCCCTTAGACAGGATGCTGAGCGAAGGTTAGGTGAGATCTTTAAGAGAAAGTACTTGTTACAATTTTAGCCTTCCAGGTTTAGAATTTCACTGCATTTGTAACGTGATTTGCAGCTACTTCACATCCCAAGCATTTTCATATCAGGAGCGCACACGCTGACATACCAATAAGCATCCAGAGAGCTAGACACAGGCATAGATACGTGTCCTTGGGTTTCT
This sequence comes from Dicrostonyx torquatus, assembly GCA_028555095.1. Taxonomy (NCBI): domain Eukaryota; kingdom Metazoa; phylum Chordata; class Mammalia; order Rodentia; family Cricetidae; genus Dicrostonyx; species Dicrostonyx torquatus. The sequence continues at coordinate 1,785,137 of JAQHUG010000128.1, read as the reverse complement.
CTACAGCCCCAAAAGAGGTGGCCATTTGAAAAATCTTATTAATACATAAGATTGGGCACACATTAGAAACCCCTTCGTAGCTGTTTTGAGAGAAAGGATTCCCTTGATTAGGAACAGTATTGCTCATATCAACCAGCAAGATGGCGAGAGCGTCTCTCCCCTCTGTGCTCTGGAGATGGAGAACCACAGCAGGCATGCACAGGCGGGCAGGTGGAGAGCTGGCTTGCCTGTAAGCAAAAGGACATCACCACTGGTGCTAGGAGTTGTGTTTGTTTGTTTTTAAATGGGATAGTTTCCCCCCACAAATAGCTTCATGTTGTCAGGCAGTGGTGGCACATGTCTTTAATCCCAGCACTTTGGAGGCAGAGGCAGGTGGATATCTGTGAGTTCGAAGCCAGCCTGGTCTACAAAGCGAGTTCCAGGACATCCAGGACTGTTACACAGAGAAACCCTGTCTTGAAAAAAACAAAACAAAACAAAACACGGCTTAATGTCTTTGTAAGAGAAGCTACATAACGAAGAACCAGTTTTGAAAGACCAAATGTTTATCAGCACCTCCAATGAAGGTATAATAATTTCTCTAAAGCAATAAAACACATAATTAGAATGGGTCTGGTATTAGTCAAAATTTTCAAATGTGGAATGAGTGAACGAAAATCTCTCCCCCTCTCCCAACCTCTTCCTTTATTTTTGGAGATCGAACGCAGAGGAAGTGAGCCCATCTGTTTCTGATACTTCCAAGCTTGAAGTATCAGAGTGTTTGGAAGCCGTTATTTGATGTCTAGCGTGCCTCTGAAGTGTTTTCCATAAGGTTGACGCCTGTTTCTTTACTGAGAAGTTTGTTTTCGTGGATTTAAAGGTGAACTTGACACTTCGAAATGCGAAAGGTCAGCTTTAAGTTGCATTACATCTTAAGTCAGTTATTTTCTTTGCCTATCTGTTGGGAGAAAATCCCCAAAGAAACAGAAACGAGTGCACGCACACATGATTCTCAGGGTTTCCTCTCCTAATTCTCCTTTGCTACTGCCTTATCCCCGAGGTAGTTGCCCTACTCCGGAGGCGGATAATGGACAGGCTTCCCATTGGGCAGAAGGGAGTTGCAGGCTTGTTTCCCTGGAGGGATCAGGAGGAAGGGGAACAAGCTAAGCAGACCCTGGTACGGTGACACCAGTTTTCTGACTCTGGTATGGTGACACCAGTTTTCCGACTTGCTAGGCATTGGGCTTTTGCACCTGGGTGGGTTGGAGGCTGGGGTGGGAGGCGCGGAGGAGATGTCCCTGGGGAATCTTGTTTAGTCTGCCTTAGCAAGCTCAAGGTTCTAAAGGCTACTCGCGACGCTAAACTCTAGTTAGAGCACAGCTCTTGCTTGGAGACCCGGGCATCCAGGACAAAGAGAGTGGAAAAATCTCCACCTTTCCAGCTTGAGCCCTTTGACACTAACCGAGGCAGTTCTGCTTAGCTCTGATATCGTTTATCTAAGTCTCAGCTTGAGCTTCATTTTTCTCTGCATGTTTTGGACGCTGCCCAGCGTGCAAAATAGGAAGGGCTCTGTCTCCGCAGGCAGTTAAGACTGCTCAGCCAGCATAGGAGGCCTCCGGTCGGCAGCAGCTGTGGAGTGACTTAGGCACCAACATCAATACTAGAACCATAATGTTTGGATTATGGTTTTGTTTTTAATTCAATGGAAATTTTGAATTAAGTAGAACAAGATGAAGAAAAGTGTGTGTGTGGTGGTGGTGGAGGGGATCGCACAGGCTGTCGCTTTACTGAATACCCAGTTACGCCTCACTGCGACCCTCCCCAATGCCTGCCTAGCTTGCTCACTCGCTCCCTCTCCCCTGCATCCCTTCAGCTTCTTTGTAGGGTCCTCGTGAAGAATGTGTGCAGCTTGAATTAATTTTTTAGTATCTAAGATTATATGACACAGCACCATACATTTTTGACGTATGTTAAAAAAAAATGAAACAAACCAACAGCAACAACAAGAAACCACCCCCTTCCTGCCCCCCAAAAACTGCATGCTAAACTGGCCAAGAACAAGCTGGTTTTGAATACTTTAATTCTTAACAAGCCATAAGAGTGTATGTGTTACTTTTCTGGTTAATGTCGAACCATTTGAAAAAGAAGAAAACAAACAAACAAACAAGAAACCCCAAACCCAGCACATGCACATCAAACTAAATAAATAAATAGGAGGGAACCAGGAGAGAAGAGGGAAAAGGATTAACAATCGGAAAGAAAAACATTTAACAGAAAGCTTTAAAAATATACAGTGACTTTCTTAAGAATTCAGGCTGTGAAGCCAGTCACCACCGGGGAAGGCGGTGTGCACCCTGCAGTCAGCGCAGACTACAAAGCCAAGACGTCCTGAACCTGATGAAGGGAGGCTTGCTGAATAAACCCAGTTAGAGTCTTAGAAGTAGATCTGAAGGCCAAACCCCAAAATGTAAAACTCTGAGGCTAGAGGAAGGCTTACATAATTTGTCAAGGCTATTTTAAAACAACTCCATGGTTTAAAATTGAAATGTATAGTATTTATAAGTGCATTTTTGAAATGCAAAAAGATACCCAGAAAAAGTCCAAAAATATGCTTATATATTATTTGTATATATAATAACTCAAGATATATAATATATATAAACACATATATATGTAGTTGCTTTTATCAGTTAAGGATAATGTTTGCTTCCCCCTTTTCATTCTTTTAAATTATATTATGACCATATATTACATACAGACACACATATATAATTATATATGTATATACACATATGCATACACACAAATGTAATTTGCGTGTTGAAAATATACCCACACAGTTTTGGAAACTGCACATTCATGGCAGCCGTCAATGATCAATGACTTTCAGGAATCAGGACAAGCTGATCGCATGTGTATTAGGTTATCTGCCAGCATCACGCTTGAATTTAATCAGGATAGTATCCACATGCCTTAGTAGCCATTCAGACATGCTCAGGACTCACACTGAGACTTTGCATTCACTGTGGAAAGCTTAAAGGGGGGAGGGAGAGACTGCAGTCATTCCCCCCGCCAGGAATATTTATTTTTCTTCTCAAAAATATGTACCATACCACCCTCTGGAAGTCAGAAAACTATTCTGAACTCACAATTTAGAAAACATATTTTTACTAAAGGTATTCACTATCAAGAAGATATGCAAAGAACCTTGTTTTTGAACTGAGTGGTGATGGTATAAATATTTAATAAATGCCCCTTTCTACCCAAACCTCATTTTACAGTTAAGTTGAAGTGAATACAATTGTTCCAGAGGGTGGGTGGGTAGGTGGGCCGTAACTTTGAATTGTCTGTCCTCTCAACCCCGCTTTCCCCGTTCTGTGGGGCTAGAAATGACACAGTTTCCCATGTAACCCAAACTTGCTCTTTTTAGAGATTCATGTATTTCCTTCAGATATTATTTTTAACCTTCCCACAAAATCAATACTCTTATTGCACCACATTTATTTTACACATTTATTTCACACTCATGCCGATGAAAGCATTTCCTGACGCCTTTAGGACTAGAGACTGCAGACTCCTTACACAGGACAGCGCACCACAGGCACCATGCTTGTTTTCCGTCGGGTTGCCTTCATTATGGCACTCTGGGAACAAAACCTTTCTTGTTTCAAAAAAAAAAATACACAAATACATGAACATATGATCATATACATATGAATCCTTACTGCAAATTTTAAAAGCACTCATGATGAAAGAAGCTGGAAATAAACAAAACGGACACCTCCCACTGTGCTCTTAATTTCCTGTCTTGTGGACGGTATTTGTCCACAAAGGCGAACGCAGTCTTTAAAATGTATATGAACAAGCACCTTCCAGCTGCGAGCATGTAATTGGCCAATCAGTTTTTATTCAGAGAGATTTGTAAAATGCCACTGTAACATTCCTGCTTAATTCCTGGATCTTTCCATCTGGCTCAGACGATGCTTTTCTATGGAGTCTGTCAGTTTCCCATGTCCTTGTCATCTATAGCCACAAGGGAAAATGGATAGAATCACCAATTTCACATATTCATAAGCTGAAAGAAATAAAATACATTTTTCACAGTTAGCAACTTTCTGATTATGTTTAGGACATGTTTTGAGTCTATTAGCAAAACTTTGTTTAGATACCTCAGAGTTAATCACCCTGCAAAGAAAAAAAAAACCAACATGCAAAAACAGTTCTTTACACAACCATCTACCACCACCATACAGAACGTGGCTCTGAAGTTTACTGGATATAAACTTTATTATAAATTGTGTGTTGCTTTGAGTTTACGATTTAACAATAAACAGGGCTATTGCTTTGTTGTTGGGACCATATTATCAAGAAGGAGGAAGAAACAAATAGTATTAGAGACTGTAAAACGAATGAATAGTGAAGGAGGTACACTTGCTTAGATCAGCGGCCTGAACATAGCCAATCATGCATTTTGTTAAATGCTTGTTTGATATTCTTGATCACACATCCTCTGTGGCTCGCTGGTGTTCTCAGGTGCTATTAATAAAAACCAGTATTCCTAAAAGTCAATTGGAAGCAGATGCTCTTAGTAAAACGGAATTGGGCTAAAGGAAAAAAACGTTTGCAATTTAAAAACGGACTAATGTCTTTAATGTGTGAGTTTGCTGGGATTATGCATTCCTGTAGGATGTGAAGCCCAGGGAAAGAGCGCAGAAACATGTGAGTGAGAACAGGGTCGTAATTGCTGGAAGAAGTTGCCGGAGATAGACTAAACATGAAGAATGCCCTCAAATCAGCTCGTTAAACTACAACACTGAAATGTAGAAATGTAGCTTTAAACAAATATTACAAGTAAAAAAAAAAAGGGAATTAATTGGGAAGTATATCCCCTTTTAAACCAGAGTTCTCCTAATTGCATCTATAAATGCATTTTCCTTTTCCATATATCAGTTATACATAATAATGAGTTTCACAATTTGGTGTTTAAAATATTCAGGCATGACATTGGGAATTGTTTACGATCTGATCACCATTCTATTTTACTCATTTTTTGTCTTTTCCAAATGGTTATTTTATGGGCATTCATTTCTTTGTAATAGAGGAAGCTTTACAAATATAGATGTAATAAAACTAAATTTTCACAAAGACGATTTATAGTGAAAATCAGAGCAGAAGAAATGTGAGTTTGGGAAAGTGAATTCCTATGAAGTCCATTCTCAGTTTTGTAACAAAATGAAACAAAGAGACGCTTCTATGAGAAACCCACAGAGAAAAGTAGGAATAAGCACAGTCGCCCCCAGACCCAGTGTTTGACTGTGCCATATACATACACGTCGTGGGTTCCCCCTTCCCTGCCACAGCATTTCTCAGTCATTTTTAAAAATGGAAACACGCATCACTTCATCACCAGAACACCTTTGTTCACAAAAGTAACTCCCTCCCCTAAACAAAAACAAAAAAGCTCACTCTTGAATTACATGAATTTGCAGTTTGGTTTCCAAACTCCACAGCTCCTGGGACCAGCAGTGCCACAGCTACAGCAGCCTCTTAAACCGACGAACATAAATATAAATATAAGTTTTTGTCATGAGGTCATAAAATTAACTGTAACCACTAAGACTCAAGCGTACAAAGGTGCCAGTGTTTTATTGCCCCACCTTACGGAGAGCTCAGTTTCAAACAACAATTTTGACAAATTATCAACTGACATCATGTTTCTTGAATGGAGGGGGATGCACATGAGTGATTGCCTGTAATATCACAGACATTAATGTGCATTTCAGCATTTAATCACCGGATTATTTCTGGATCTGATTTCAAGGAGGAGGCATGAAACGATGCTGCTAGCATGCACTTTCAAGCCTGAAATACGACTTGCGTTCAGTGTCATCTGTGAACTAATGTAAATCTGGGGGCAGTTATTAAACAGTTTTTCCTGATTTTATTACACATAAAATGTTTTGGAGAAAAGGAGTTAGCTCACACTAGCCCAACACTCCCCCCCCTTCTTTTCTTAATTCCCCTTAGACCCATTCTAGAGCTGACCAGGCTTTTCAGCCTCCACTCTGGTGGAAAGGGAGTAAAGGGACTTTTTTTTTTTAAGGGGTGGGGGTGGAGGATGTAGGTGAGAGGGGCCGCCGTATTTCAGTTTTTGTCATGACTTCTATTTTTGCCTAGAGTAGTATGTTTTCTTTCCCCCATTTGACTTCATTTTTTATCAACGGGATTTATTGACCACACAATCCTTAAAATGTAGTTGATATTGAGCAATGAAAACTCCCTAATCTGAGTTTGAGTAAAGGAGCTACAATAACTACATCTGTGAAAGATGAAGAAGTGTTAGCCAAAGTACAGGTATTTTAATTTAATCCAGATTCCCTCACCATCCAATCGTATCCCAGGTATTTGCCACCCGGTATTTTATTCAAATTGAAATTGAATTGAAAAGGTTAAGTCTTATGTTCAGTTGGAGTTGGAAATGAAACAGAAGAAATTTCTTAAGAAAAAAAGGAAACATACTTCTCAAGAAAAAAATTCATTTTATAACGCCAATCGAATATTCTGGGGGCCTTTTCTTTTCCGTTGGAAAGAATTTTAACACTTGCCTCATTTACAAGCAATCCACTGACTGCTTAGCCTGAAAGAATTTTCCGTCTTTTTCTGGTTTTTACACTCCACTTCTCAATTCAGATCGTTGAAAATTGGCGGAGCAGGGAATCCATGGTAAAGCAAACACAAATTTTAATGAAAGAGAAACTCCTAATAAAGTTTGCTTTCACACAGGGCCCGTTGTAGTAGAGTTTATTAAGATTGAAAGGAAATTAATTTGGAGAGTGTATGAGTCTATGTATTTCGTGGTACAACCCTGAATGATTTGTTAAAGTAAACGAAAACATGCATTTAGGAGTACATAATTCCCTTAAGAGGGAGAATTAAAAGGAATCTTTTTCCAGAAAACCGTTCGGTTTCTTTAGGATCCGGGCGCACTAGGGCGAGGCTGCCGGGCAGGACCCACCCCGGGACCCACCCCCAAACCCCCAACCTACTCCCTCCCTCTCCCCGCTGGCCTGGCCACACCAGTTCTCCAGTTACAAAGAGGACTCTGAAAGTCCACCCATTTCTATGCAAATTAGCATATTAACCTAGCCAATGAGCAAGTGGCATCCTGCCTCGCAGGAGGTGGGCCAAGGGGCCCCAAGCGCGCTGCGCCACGCCCGAATCCCGCTCCGCCCTCTCGGCCTCCCGCCCTGTGTAGAGGCGGGCTGTGGGCGGGGAGAGAAACGCCCAGGCTCTTCATTTACATGCAGCCTTACTATTGGCTTGGGTTTCGGGTGGAGGGGCGGGGAGAACGTCAAAACGAAGCTCAAGGATTGGTCAAATCAACGATGACGCAAGGAAGGCACAATTAGCAAATGAGAGTACTGAATTAACGCACCTCCCTCTTGCTCCACCCATTAGAAAACAACCCAACGAAAGAAGAGCCTGTGTAGAAAGATCCTTTAGATATTTAAATAACAAATCCGGACCGCTATCTATTTAAATATTTATGAAGAGGAGGGGAGGTGTAGGGTGTCTCCAGGAAGTGTTTCTGATTGGTTGGTTTTCTCAGGCTTGTCTTAGCTATAGAGAGTGTGCGAGCACTCCCAGATCAACTACATTATTGACTATTGCGTTTCTGGCTTTATTTATTTATTGTCTTCTTCCTAGACCTCAATACCTTATACTATTTTTTTCTTAGTAATTGGTAGCAGGTGTAGTCCAGGCGGCCTAGCTTTGTCACGATCCCGCTTTTGATATATTTTCTTTTTTGTAACTCAAGCTCTATTTTCATCAATTTTTAAAATGCAAAGATCTGGGACAGATGGAAACAATTAGAACCTCCGCTCTGTCGACGTGTATAATCTTATTAGTTTAATGGGTCACAGGGCGCGGGACCTACTTCCTATGGATCAAAGTGAAAACAAACACGGTTAATATCCCATTTTGTTTTAGAACCAAATCGGATCGGGTTCCCTCTGTCGGTCGTGGTAATGACAATATTAAGAGAGCTTAGGTTGCCTTGAAGTTTAGGAGGAAATGGAACCATTGAAATATTCTGTCTTAAGAACTCATTAATATTACCACCAGGTAGTCGGCTGCAAGCTCTCTGAGCTCTCTTGAGTTTACCTTAGTAGCATGGCTATTAAGGATTTCTGTGTTGCTTGTTTTGATCTATTGCCTTAATGAAGTGAAAAATCGTGCATAGCTCCCTGCTAATTATACCGGCTTCTCGGGTTCCTCTATTCCGGTTCAGTGCAAACATTGGAGCGCGAGGTATATTTTTCAACTACGGTTTCTTAGCAACCTCTTTTTTTATTTTTGAGGATGGTGAGCACAGACGCCCCCCCCGAATTTCTTTAATTATTATTTGGAGACAGGGTTTTGTTGTATAAAGTTAATGTCCAATTCTTGATCCTCCTGTTTCAACCTCCCCAGGACTAGAATTAGAGGCATGTACCATGCCTGGCCACAATTGCAGTACTATTGTTATTTTTAAAGTTAATGAGTTAAACGACTTGCGCCCAGATTTAGCGTTCCATTTTAGCTAGTTCTTGACCACTTAAGGGCAGCCTTCAGACCCCTGAGCATCAATGGACCCCAGTTCAAAATCAAACTGTAACGAAATGTTTTTTCACATATTGAGTTGTATGTGCTTGTGCTATTCCGAGGTAAAAAATAGAATCTAAGCAGCTACAGGGTGGGCCAGGGCCCCTCTCTCTTCTCAGCAAAGCCCTTCTCTTCAAGACCCTCTCCCTGCAGTAACTTCTCACCCTAATAAATTAAATGTGACCACAGTGTGGTCCATTAGCCTGGAGTGTGAGGTGATGGCGCCTGTCAAAGGTGACTGGCCCACTACAAACCCTTAAATATTCCTACAGATAATAAATATCTGTGCAAGGAACGGATGTAAGGGTTCCTATTCGTTTAAAAAAAAACCCTCTGTACCACAGTAATGAATAAAGGCATCTCAGAGCTGGCGAATGCCTCTGAGTTTCCACAAAATGGGGAGGACCAGATCTTGAAAGTTTCTGATGCCAGTGCAAGCTCTGGCCCAGCAGGAAACAGCCAACATGTATAACTCACCAGACCTTTAGGAATGTAAACATTGCCTGTTTGGACAGGCCAGGACCCCCAAAAGAGGAAGCAAGGGTGGTTAGCGAATCACTTTAATACCAACGCTGCTGAGAATATTTGCTAGCAATTGGCCAAGCAGGGCTGGGATTGATTAAGGAAATGGGGTTCCTCAGCACCTCTTCACTATGGGCTCAGGGTTTCTGGGTCTTTGCTTTTGGAGCTTCCCAGCAGCCTTCGCACCTGAGCCAGGAGCTGAGACCGCATTGCACCATACTACTGCCTCGCTGGAGTCTGCACCCCAGCGCTGGTGGTTCATTTCAGAAATCAAAACTGAACGCATGCAGGGAGAGCTGACATCTGGGACAGATGTGGCTGATAATCTTTTCAAATTTGTCCTTGTCTTTCATTGTTTTTGTGCCTTTGATCTTTATGTTTCAATTGCCTAATTGTCCGTCTTCTCTACAAAGTCCCCTGTCCTCTGTCCTTTGTCGGTAGAGCAGCAATATTTTATTTTGGAAACTTCTGGGGGAAAGAAAGGGGAGAAACCAAGGCCCCATGTTCCCTCATACAATATTGAAAACTGTTAACATTTCATCCACCACTGCTCAACTTTACAATTGCTTTGTTTTCCAAGGTGGAAACATAGTCCTTTAGTGCCAGAGCCTGTAGTGTCCTAGACAACCACAGCATTTTCTCTTCTGGGGACAAAGGAGCATTTGCAGGTGTGGCTCTAAATAATTATTCACCACCTGAGGACAAGCACTTTCATCTTGTTCTCTCTCTCTCTCTCTCTCTCTCTCTCTCTCTCTCTCTCTCTCCCCTTTTCCTCCTCCTCCTCCTCCTTCTTTTTAGATGCACATCTTAGTATCTAATAATATACAGGAACATTTGCACCCCCCCAATTTTCCAGGTTCAGTAATCGATTTCCCCCCCTCCATTTCAGTTTTCTTATTTTTCTTGATTCTTTAGATTCTTATTTTAGGCCGGTGGGCCCATTGCCGGAGAGGTCCTCTGGAGCTTGCCACAAGTGTCTGTAGAATCATCTGAGATGCAGACCTGGGATGTGCCAAGGAGTAGTCATTCATAGAGGGAAGAATTTAGATGTGTCCTCTCTTGAAAGACTCTAAGAACCGCAAACCTCCTTTAAGCCACAGCTCTTTATGCATCCCCAACCACGATCACTTACATTCTCAACTCTTTTTCTTTCCTTCCTTCCTTTATTCGTTCTTATTTATTTATTTACTTTTGAGATGAGGTCTCACCAGATACCCCGGCTGGCCTGGAATTTTATGTAGGGCACACTGGCTCCGAACTTGTCCGAGGTACTTGAGTTTCCGCCTCCTAGAGTGCTGACTGTAGGCATGAGCCACCACCACCCCGCCCCCTGTCCCCCCCCATTGCAGTCTAGGACTTTTGACATGTTTTGTTTTAGTTAACATTGTATTTAATCATATTTTGCTTTATTTTAACATTTTGTTTAATCAATACTGTGAACATATGACTTAGGATGTCTAACTTTTCCCCAGACAGTCCAGGCTCTGGTTTCCTCCTCAACCAAGGACCGCCAGCCTGGGAATTTCAGGGCATTTGATTCACAAGCGCGAGAGCGCGCGCTCGATGGGGAAGGGATGGGGGGGGGCGACTGCGCAGAACAGGCCGTGGAAAGGCTTTGACTTGACATTTACTGCCACACAGCTCAGATGGGCCCTTAAAGTGAGCCCCCTGGAGACCGGAGGCGGACCGTTTCCTGGTTTCATCGCTTCTGCCCTCCTCCTCGTGTGCCTGGCCAGCCCAGTGCTGTACAGTGGTCCAGGTCTAGAACTTGCCATCAGAGGATGCCTGTCCGCCTGGCTTTAAACCTGTCTCTGTTACCGGAAGTCATTTGACAAATCTCAGGCTGGCCTTTCTAAGATTCGCTGCTCCTCAGAGTTTTGAAAATCTCTAAACACGCTGTAACTTTCTTCAAACTGCACACCAGACAGACAATCCCCAGGGTCAGGCAGAATGCACATACTTCCTCTAGGGTCAGGCAGGCCGGCACCCTTCCCAGCATCTTTCTGCCTATAGATTTCCGTGCATCCATCCACCTGCGGTCCAACCCCAGGAATGCCCCCACCCTGGAGGCCCAGGCCTGAGTACTGGAAGGTAAACTAAGAGGCCCCCTCCCCGGTAAGATCAGCGGGGTGGGGGTGGGGCGGGTGATTTATGATGCTTATCAACGTTTTAGGAAACAGAAATTAACCTGAAGAGGATTAGGCCCGAAGCTTTGAAGTTTGCGGTTTTTGTTTTCTTTTGTCTACTCCTCTGATCAAACAGTTCCTGGTTCCTTCCAGCCGTCCCCACCTCCTCTGGTATCTTTTCATCCTTCTATACCCTAACAAGTCCTTGGCTAGAGAGTTCCTTTCCTCAGTGATTTAAAAAAAGAAGGAAAGAAACAGCAGCCCTCCCTCCCGTCCCCCTCTTCTCCCGCCTCACTTGCTATCTATCCTTGTCTTCCGGGAATAATGTTCAGTGTTTGGACATTCACTTTCTGTTTGGGAGATGGGGGGGGGGGGTAACCAATCTGTAACTCGCTTGGCACTTTCTTTCCATACAAAGCCCTTTGCCTACTTCACCCTTGGAGGTTGGCCTTCCCAGGAAGCAGGCTAGGTGGTCAGTGTTTGTCTCCGTGGGTGAGCGCCTAACTTCGTTTAGCTTATCATACCTCCAGCTACTGCGGATTCCTGGCTGATCCTCCTAGCTAGTGGGTCTTCCAGGGCCGGTGCCTTGTCCCATACTCTTTCCCCACAGCCCTTTACCCCCCCCCCAAACTCCAGGTCTCCGCCTCCGTGGAGAATCTGTCTCCCTCAGTTCTTTCCCGAAGGGGCCCGTTGAAAGGCAATTTCCTTGGGGGTGTGGTTCGGCCGAGAGAAAAACAGAAACCAGGTTTGTTTGGGGTCCTGAAACCATCCACATTTTATTGCATCCGCCAGAGTCAACTAACTCTTAATGAGCATCCAGGAGGAAAAAGCACGAGGTTTACTCGGTGCTCAGGAGGGGAACTGAGTAAGGGGAGTCTTTTGCAACCACAGGTTGCGACATCTTCCCCCAAAGGCTCCTTCCAGTGTCGGGAATACAGACAGGAAAGTCAGAAGGCATCGGGTTTCAGCTCCCTGAGTGATCCAAGATCATTCAGCCAAGAGGACCTTCGAAGTTGGCCCTGTCTACAGCTTGTAATGAAAAGGGTAATCTGTCGTGTAATGAAAAACAGTACCCACACAAACAAACCAGCAACCGACAGCCTTCCACCCCGCACCACTCGCCCCTAATACCCCGGCCAGTAACAAATATCACTATCCAGTTCCACCCCCAAAAGAGGAAGCAGTAGATCTTCCTCTTAATAACTTCCCAAAGTGTTACAAATAATAAAAGGGGCGCATAAATCATCGTCGGTGCGACTGAAAGCGGACCAGGAAGGATTTACTCCCCTTGAGCCCTAGCTTCCAACCTCGATCTCATTGGCTTCTTTCTTGAAGCCCGCCCCCAGATCCGCGCTCTCATTGGTCATTATGGCAGGGTGACGCATTGAAAGGGCGTGGGGTTGATGGGGGCTGGATTTCTCCAGCGCGCAGGCGTCCTAGGGTGTGCGGGTGTGATTGACAGCAAGGGGAAATGTGTGCGCGTGCGTGGATGAGAGTGTGCGAGACAGACGCAGAGACGGAGACACAGAGACAGAGACAACGAAAGAAAAGATAGACGGAGAGGATGAGAGAGGGAGGGAGAAGATGAGAAGAGGAGAGGATGAGAGTGGGAGAGAGAGAGGGAGGGAGAGGATGAGAGGAGAGAGAAAGAAAGAAGGGGAGAGGGGAGAGAGAAAGAGGGGGTATAGGGAGAGAGAAGGGAGAGAGTGAGAGGGTGAGAAAGAACGTGTAGGTGAGGTGGTGAGTGCTGGCACTGGGGCGGCTTCAGCAGGCTTGTGGGGTGCAGACCTCGCTGCAGGCTGCAGGCGCTTCCTGCTGAGTCAGGTTGCTGATCACTCGTCCGCACTCACCCTCCACTCCTCCCGGGGAGGGTCTCCACCAGGCTCCCTGTGGGAGGGAGTGGAGAGAACGAGGAGGCCTATTTTCCCGTAGGAATCCACTTGAAATCGCCGGGAAGTTTACTTTTAGCACCGTGTCATTCGTGCACTCCCCGTAAAACACACATACAAGCCCGCAGTGTCCTAGGTGATGTCTTCCTAAGCACCCCCTTCTCCGACCCCGTGTGGCTTCCCGCAGCCTCAGCTGCACACAGCTCTCTAAGCCGCTTGCAACCGAAGGGGCCAGGGAGAAAGACACACTGTAATAATACTTGGGTGGAAGGAAAAGAAATGAAGGATGGAAAGATAGGTAAAGGAAGAAAAATAGAATAAAACTAGAAAAATGAAACCACCAAAGAAAAGTGGCAAAAAAAAAAAAAGAAAAGAAAAAAGAAAGAAAGCGGAGGGGCAAACCCCTTGGCTCTTAAAATGAAAATTTGGAAACGGTTCCACGTCCGGGTTTGCGCGGGAGGAGCAAACCCGGTTTGTGTGGAGACGTGTTAACGCCTGCTACAAAATTCTTGAGAGGCGAGGCCTGGCGGCTGCAATTGCAACTCTGGGCTTGCTGCCCGCTTGCAACCAAATTCCAGCGTCTTGGAGCGAGAGGCCCCAGAATGTCTCCCTGCTTAGGCCGCGGATTCCTTCTCGAACATATTTTAGGGCAATGAGAAGCGTCTCGTGGCTTTGCACGTATTTTAAATTAAAATAGCCCCAGAAGGTCTATTTGAGAAATCAAGGCTTCGGTTTTACGAATTTTTGAATTTAAAAAATGGCCGTAACTTCTTCACAGGCCCTGCAAATTTCTTTTTTTTAGTAAAAAAAAATGTGTGTGTGTGAGAGGAGAAATGTGCAAACATAAATATTCTAGTTGTGAGTGAACGGTAAATAAAGAGGGAAGGATGATCGAAGCGTGTCATTATTGATAAAGTAAAAAAAATGTTTTTAGATTTTTTTCTCTGTAGTTTTTCTTACGAAGCCACGATTTTAACTTGCCTGTGTAGTGAAAGCAGTGTTTTATAAGTAAAATTAATTTATTTGTAAATGCCATGTTCACTTTTAAGTTTGACAATGATCATTTATGACACGAACTTATTAGCTTAATTTTAGGCGTTTTATTATTATTCTTTTGACTAGTTATTGATATTTTAAGCAGCAAATCTAAAATTAGTAACCAAAACTTTGATACTTTGATTTGCTTATTTTTGTTTAATTGAACGTCTTTATTTTAATAGGTAGATATGTAGTCGAATTAATTTTGAAACAATGAGTAAAGCAATACTTTTCTTTCGCTTTGTGAGAGCAAAATAGAATTTTCATTATTCTCTGTCCGATTCCTTCCCTTCTAAGCTGCCACAGTGAACTGACAAGCTCCAGCCTCCCAGAGCCTAGTATGCAAATTTAGGATGATTGACAACTCTAGTGGAAACCAATCACGCCATAGCAGGCTGATGATTGGCTGACTTCGATATGACGTAAAATTGACGGTTTAAGAGCCCATTATCCAATCACAATGATTCATGCAAATAAATGAAGGAGTCATATTACCAGAGAGCAGAGAGACTTGAGTACGCCCCCACGTGTTCAGCAGAGGGTATTGCAGAGACTACTCCCGAACGTTTCTCGAAAAGTTAAATTTTATAACTCGCTTTAGCCTTCCTTAAACTTTCTTGTCACTGCAATATGAATAAACGATCATTAAAAAATTCCCAAAGGGCTATGCTGGTTCTTTAAAAAAAAAAAAACAACAAACCTCTGTTTCTACAGGCTTTCAGAATCTTTCATTTACTTATTTTTTGCCAACATTTTTGTCCTCAGATTTAGACCTCTGTAAAGAAGATAGCTTTTCCTCGTCTCAGGAGGACGAGGTTTGCAGAACCTTTCGGTGAAGAAATCCCTGTAAGTTCAGCTGCTCATTGAATTTGGCATCTGTCGTGGAGTTCCACATATTGCCACCAGATGGCACAAGGCTCGTCTTTCCTCTTCACCTCAGCACTCCCCCATCCTGCTAGTAATTTAGAAAAATTGATAACCAAACATTTCTATATTTTATAACCGAGTGAAGTGGGACACACTTGTACTATTAGGAAGATACACGTTACGAAACTCAGTTTATTGGTCGTTGCTTTAATGTGAAACTTCCTCTTGAGATATTTGTCTTTCAAAGTTTGAAAGTAAAATACGCTTCCAAAGAAAGTGTTTGCAAAAACTTTTCCTTAAAGAGAAGGGAACGAGGCAGCAGCGCTTCGGAGAGTGTCATTTTCAGGGCTTTTTAGGAATTAAAATAAAATTTAAGTGCAAGAGGGAAGCTTACTTTCCCAACGACCAGTATTTCAGTATTTTCCGGAGTCAAGCCTGGTTGCAGCCCTGGGACCCTGGCTGCAGCCCTGGGGCCCAGGCTGCGATGCTGCTTTCGGACCCAGTGGCAGTTAACACAGCTCGGCTGTTTTAGGGATTCCTTTCGGGTCCCCGGCACAGGAAGGACCTTCTAAGCTTTAGTGGCCTCACTGGGGCAGCGCTTTTGTTTTAACCAACTCCAGCGGTAGACACGGGGTGTGATCCCGCAAGGCTTTATCTCTGCACCCCCTTGTATCTGCTTTTCTTTTTAGATTTATCAGGTCTAAGAGGGGGTTCGGGCCACCGAAGCCAGACTAAGAGCTAATGGTATTTACAGAGGGGAGAGCGGAGAAGAGAAAAGAGCTTTGCGGGGCTTCCACGTACATCTTAGGGCTTGGCTACATGATTCTTCACTCGATCATACAAAACTTGTACACCGCTTTTGATCACCGCACTTTATAATTATAAAATTTAAAATCACACCCAGCCTTCAAAAATAGCTCATAAAAAGGCGTATTTATTACTTAATTTTTTTTTTTTTCAGAGTCGAGCCACGAGGCCCACATCCTACAAAAACGCGATTCATTAGGTTTGTTACTTTGGGCTCCCTGTCTGTTGGATTTTTTTTAGAAGCCAAATGATTAGTCCGAAGTGAACCCTCGTCTCCCCTCTCCTGACACCCTAACTATGAGCTTATTTTTCACTCTATCTTTGGATCCCCAGTGTCCGTAGAGAAAGAATCTGCATTATCTCAGCTCTACTTACTAGTCAACTTCATAGCCGGCCGGGAAACTTACACAAAGGCCCAACACTCATTACCTTTGAGTTTAGAATTACTTCTTCAGATTCGTTAGTTCAAAACTTATTTTTCCACTCCCCAAGAGTTTGTGGACCTTTTACCTTCCGAAGCAAAACGCATTCGGAAACTAAGAGTAAGAATTTGGGGCTGCGCATATTTCACCTCGGATTGTAAGAAAGGGGAGCCTTGCGTTTCTCGGTGCTTTAAGCAAAAAGAGTCTCTTTAAACCGTTGGAGCTGCGGCCTGGAGGAGGACTAGGGACCCGGTTGCCCTTTGCCTAACTTCGGAGTCTAATGCTTAGGCATCTTCCCGGCGATCGTGGCCCCCAAAGGCACGACCTGGGCACCCTGGCCAGCTGAGCAGGGTGGCGGGGCTTACGGAGCAGTGTTGTGGGCGGGGTACACGGCGGTCCTGAAAAGCCAGGCTAGGTGGAAGGCGACTGTGCCCGGGCGGGGTGGGTTTCATGGCTGCAGGGACTTTTCGGCTGCTGGTTGCAGTAAATCAGCTTTTCTCTCCAAACCCGCCGGGATGAGGACCGGCGCTCACTCCAGGCCTGCGGCTGCAGCTGGGCCGCCACCCTCGGGGTCCATCAATCAGGATCGACCGCCCGGGCCTGAACGCTGCCCGTGGGGCCTGCTTTGTGCCCGCCCGTTGCAGGCCTGGGAAGCCGGGCGAAGTGCCTCGGGGTCCCCGGGACCCCTGTCGGGTTCCCACGTGGGCCAAGACTGTCTGAAATAACCCCCACCCTCTGCTGTTTCCACCCCGGGATTGGGATCGGGGACTAATCTGCAGAGCTAGTCCCCTAGTTGGCCAACACCCAAATTCTTCACCACTTTGTGGGTCCCCCAACACTGTCACCCCAGAAGGGTGAAGGAGATTTGTCACCAGCAAGTTGATTTCCCTAGCAAGTCACACCCCGTTTTGGGATCTGAGTTTCTTGACTGTAAATCGAGAGTTCTGCTTTTACTTTTTGATTTATTTTTACCTAATTCCAGCGTTCTTTTGTTTAGGGTGGAGAAGCCTGAGCCCTTTGCCCTGTTTAATTAAAAAAAAAAATTCCCTTTCCTTCCTTCCACCTAGATCTTCCTCCCCTAACTGCTCCCCCTCCCTCCCCGCACAATCGGCATCAGAGCACCGCAGAAAGCAACTCCATCCCCCAACAGCAGAACCGAACCTTAGGGGACCTGAGCCCCGACCAGCCGAATTTCTTCCGAAGAGGCCACCAGGGGGCGGTGCAGACCAAGGATAGAGCAACTAAGTGCCACATGTCTTTCCCTCCCAAAACGATGTCGGGCTGGGCCCAGATCCCTTTTGCTAGCTTCTATGTTTCGTAAATGGTCTAGTGATTCCTTTTTTTTTTTTTTTTTACCATTTCCATTTGATTCTCAGAGTTCAGACTGATGGATGTAGCCTGAGGTGCGTGGGGGAAGGAGGCACAAAAGCATAACCAAGAGAAGCAGTTGTCCAAATGGCAGAAGGAACACAATGTGTAAAAGGGGGCTAATGTTAAGCAGCAAACTTGGATCCTTAGATTATGCAACTTCTAGCTCCAAGGCCGCACAACTTAGTGGGCTCTGGACTGGAAGTGTCAGACAACAAAAACGAGGCGCTGAAGCTATGGAAAGCACACTTTTTGCTAATATGGCGTTCTTTTTGGAATGGTGAAGGCACAGGCGAGCAGGAGAAAGGGAAGCAGAGAGATGTGAGGAAGCAAGACACCCCCACGCCCCATTTCTCAGTGACCCTCGTCTGTGTTGGGGATATTTGCATTGGAATAACAGAGAAGCCGCCATCACAGCCTCTGAGGCACTGTCCAGATTTTGATTTTATTTGGTGTGTGTGTGTGTGTGTGTGTGTGTGTGTGTGTGTGTGTGTTTATAGCGTGGATTAGCTGGGCCCCAGAGGACACTGGGCCTTGTTCACTGTCCCCAACCCAAAGATCTTCAGAAGAAAACATGTAAGGTTGAAATAGCTTCTCCCGCATGTGCAAAGGCTCTTGGATTGTGTTTGCTTTCAAAATCCATAAATGTTGTTATTAAACTATCTCTTTCTTGTGGCCCAGGCACGCATAAAGTATTTGCCACGTGTGTAAACGCTTCCATTTTGGGCCTCCTTTAGAGAAACTTTGTAACTGTGCAGTAAATATTTACTCTGGGGTAAACCTTGGCAGGCACTCACTGCGCTTCTAAGCTTGCTTTCACTGGATGCGTCTGTGCGCACATGTGTGTGTTTTAGCAGTGCACACAGAGAAGAAATTGCAGGAGAGCTTGGAGGTTTTATTTTATTTATTTATTTTTCCATGGGTGGAGAGGTGTGTAATGACTCTAATTATTTGAGTGACATTAGAAAATGAACCCAAGTTTCTTTCAAATTTGATTCTTTCAGGCATGGTGGCTCATACCTATGATACTAACTCTTGGGAGGCTGAAGCAGACAGATGGCCATGAGTTTGAGATCAGTGTGAACTAAAGAGTGAGATCCTGCCTTAAAAAAAGTCCCCCAAAAGATTTTGATTCCTCATTTTTGTACTGCCAGTTCAGTACCCCCTCGCCCCCATGCATGTCAATCAAATGCTCTTACACAGGCACCTAGTATGACACGAGTGAGTGCGTTTCAAAGTAGTAAGGATAGGTTTTGATTTCTGAATTCTATTCAAAATAGACAGACTCCAAAAAGCAAAATCTTTACTTTTAAAAAACGTGATACGCAGAAACAGCAGCAACAACAACAAAAATGTGATACGCTTTCATTTCCTTCGGGGTTTTAATCTGTAAGCCATGTTTAAAAATTTCAGAGAGAAAAATGAAAACAGCTCAATGGGATGATAGACAGTTAGGACTTGGGGTTCTCATACCTGCAGGACACTATGAATTAAGTCACTTTTCTGTCATGAAAGACTTCATTTTTATAAATAATACATATAATATATAATTTATACATTTTATAAGTTATATTTTGGTTAACTCAGATGAAATGGATCAGAAGGAACCATGTGGAAGATTGCTGAAATCTGAAAACTACTAAAGTAGGACTGTGTGAATTGACTTTGAGGGAATAATTGGGAATTAAAGTCTCTGCTTGGCCTCGTGAGCCTTGACAGAGCGTCTGCAGAGCTGGCGAGTCCCCTGATCTTTTAAAAAAAATCACCCCACCCTCCCCTGCACCACAGAAATATGTCCTAGATGAGTCCTGCCCACACGCTGATTATAAAGGTTTTGCTTATTCTGGTTGCTGCTGCAGAGAAAGAGCTCAGCTCTGCTCAGGAGGAAGCGGAACTTTGTTCACGGGCTGGCTGTCGGGTGGCCTGGTCACAGAAGTTGGAGTAAGCTCGAGTCAGAGCCAAACTGAGCCTTCAACATGTCCTGGGCAAGCATCATCTCTGAAAGACATCACGTGGATCTGAGTAGCTCTCTGGAGCATCTGCCTGTCCTGTGTTTCGTCCAGATGGCCCCTCCTTAATATCTTCTTGCCTTTTCAAAGAGCAATAGTGTTCAGTACCTCCCACCTGGGGCACTTTGAGGAATGGTCTGGTGCTACACAGAGGAAGTCCGGGTGGGGACCGCATCTTTTGAATGAATGGTTACAAAGACTGGAGAGTGAATGCATGAGGACAGAGGCCACTGCATTCAAGTCAGAGGACTCCAGTCCCAGGCTGGAGATGGGCGGGGTGACCTTGAGTTGGAGGACTCCAGGTGGCTGGCTGGGGATGGACATGGTGACTTTTAGGTGCTGTGGGTGAGGTCTGTCATCCTTGAAAGATCCTGGATTCATCCATTCTTAGAGAGAGTGGAAATTACCTACCCACTGACAGAGTGCCATGGTTTGAAACTGGGGCAACACAGTGCATTTTATTAGAGACCACAGACAGATTTTGCTCAAGCATTTGTATTTGTGGATCCTACTTTTATCTAAAAGGTGGAAAATGGATACTTGAATTCTAGGCCTGCAGATTTCCCATCCTAGAGAATTTTGTTCTGATACAAATATAGTATCTGCTATGTAGGTAACATCCTATTTCCTAGAGTTCACACTTAATAAAGCAAAAAGAAACAGTTGACAGCAGTTGGATAATTTTTATTAAATGCAATATCTATTGATACAATTTTTATTCATAATTGACACAAATTTATCAATGAGACATTTACAATTTTTTTCTTTTTCCACCGCCAACGTCTGCTGTGTATTTTACATCACATCATAGGACATCTCACAGCCATATTTCAAGTGTGTGGTGGTCACAGCAGAGCGTGCTGTAAGTCCTGCATGGCCGAGGTCTGGACAGTGTCAGGTTCAGGTAGGTGAGGGGCAAAAAAAAGTCAAACAAACTTCCTACACATTCACACTGGGGCCAACAGAAACCTCAAGGGCCAGGGAAAAGACTGGGAGAAAAATACTGCACACTCTGTATGTATTTGTGGCTGTGTGTCTTTTTTCTCTTTGATTTCACTTTCCAGCTCAAACTGGCCTAGAACATTTATCCCCCAGCCTTTCCAGTGCTAGGGTTATAGACAAGCACCCTCACTCCTGGCCATTTTAACTGGAAAGGAGTTCTTAGCCTTATGCCTTGGGTGAAGGGGAGCCTTGTGTTTGAACCATGTGGGTAATGTTGGCTTGGAGAGATTTGTTTTTCTGTTTTAAAGTGTTTATTTATGCTGTTAAAATTTTCTTTCCTTGTTATAGAACAAAGACAAGCTAGAGTATAGAAACCTGGGCCCCTGGAGAGGGTCCGATGACCTGATTTTAGATTCTTAGATTCCCCCTAAAATCTAGATGAAATAATAATAGTATCTACATAGAGTACTTTGCTCTACCCTAGAGCAAAGAGAGTCGAGGCAGGCTAGTTGCTGCAGGACAGTATCAGAGGGTGTCCTCTATCTGTCACAACAGTGTATAGCATGCACACACACACACACACACGAGAGAGAGAGAGAGAGAGAGAGAGAGAGAGAGAGAGAGAGAGAGAGAGAGAGAGAGAGAGATATCACAGAGCAAAGAAAATAGTAAAACCCCTTTCTAATCCCACAACTACAGATAATTCCCAAAATGATGGCTTCACTCGACTGGACACCTTTGTGTCTAACTTGCCTCTACTCACTGAAAAATAATCCGGTGTCCCTGCACATCCTCGTGAGAATAGTTTCCAGAGTCTGCATGGTACACCATCCTGTGGGTGAACCAGAGGTTGGTGATTTTTGGTGGGTAGGAGCTGTGGCGATTTGCCCTCCAGCCTGGCCCAGATGAGCCATGGCTGTGGTCACCTGGACCCCTTTCTGTATCCAGGCTCAATCTTCAGAGAAGACTGAAAAAAGGCTCACCCCACTTTCCCTCACAAACCCCCCAACCCAATCAGGCCAAATGTATGTTTAACACTCAGGCACTTTGGGAGTGTGACCCATGAATATAAAGTCAACTTTTCTAAAGGGATTTTGAGTTGAAAATGAGAATATTGGAAGCACCTGCCATGTTTTATTTATTTATTTTTCTCTTGCTAAGTCCATGGCCCCGAAACTATTGCGTCACTCTCTAGGTTGGGGGACCGGGCCACCCTTGGTTAAACCAGAGCTGGGTTATTTTTTACTTCTCTCCTTGGCCCCTCTTTCCCACCATCTGTCATTTTCACAGGCTTTTGTGACATAAATCTTATGGAATGTTGGCTATGTGCATAGCAGGAAGGATCCTGACGCTCCCATTTCAGACTCCTTGGCCAATGTAAGCAACCGAGGGTGGCAGGGCTTGGGGACAGACACAGCAGGGAGAGGCAGGGGGCGGGGACTCTGCAGAAAACACGTGATGAGTGAAAATGACAAGGCCAAGGCTGAGGGTTCAGTAAAGCAACGGAGCCCATGGGAGGATGCCCAGGTTGACCTGCGGTTACAGGCTTCATGGTAAGGTCTGCGGACTGTCTTCAGCTTTCTAGTTTGGATCCTGGTGAGCTGTGGGGTCTGGCTATTTTAGACATTTTCCCTGGGACCCCAGAAGCCAGAACTTGAAGGAAGAGCTGAGGACAGAGTATTTCAGCCCCTTCTAATCAAGCTTGTCTTTCCAAACATCCAGTTGTTGGCTTTGGGGGGGAATCTTTGACAACCTTTTGGGGGGCTGATTGTTTCCCTTACAGAAGGCCTTTAACGGGGAGGACATTATGCTAGTCACTATGAATACAAGTTCATTTCAAACCAGCCCCTCCTCCCCGCCCCCAGAGTCTGCACTTTTTCAGCTCTCCAACTATTTGGCTGGAGCAATGGAGGATGGAGCATTTGAAGGGTATCTTGCTTCTGAAGAGGGCGGTCTGTGACACAGTGGACCGCCTCACATTGCACTGACAGACACTCTCAGTTTTCACATAATTGATGTATTCACAAGAGCAGGAGTAACGGGACTTTCCAAAAGGGAGAAAAACTTGCATTTTCACCGAAGCACTGACCGACTTGTAGGCAGGACGCCTCCCCAAGATGTTAACCAGACTCGATGGAAAAGGTTTGTTCGCCTCGAGTTTGACTTTTCCCTCATTTTGTAATTTTTGGACCGATGTCAATTTTTTGTCCATTCCTCTGCACTCCTTGGGCAGAGGCCAGTGCCTCGGGCGTGCTCTCTCCGTGGTGTTGACAGAGTGTTTTTCAGTTATACCAAAGGCCACAGATTTTATGTCAGACTTCAAGATACTCAGCTTGATAAACATGTCTGCCTCTGGCGATTGGCAGCGTTCTTCCTGGAAAAGAAAACAGAAATGGCTTTACATCAATAAGGAAAGTAGCATGACTAGCATAGAATAACAGGGCTTTGAAGGTGCATCTGAGCCCGCCAGCCCCCCATCTCATAGGTTTTCTTCTTTAGCTTATTCCTGAATTCCTGTTTAAAGCCAGCATCATCTGATGGTTTACATCGACCAGTTAACAAAACTGATCCATTCGGGAAGTTAGGTAGTGGTCAGTAACTTCAGGTCTGCGCTTGACCAAACACCCTGGCTTTTTGCGCATACATACGTATGCACATATATGTAATAATACTTTGCTGTGTGAAATGGTGGATTATTTATTGGTAGCTTCTTTCATTCATCTTGACGCACAGAAACTCCAAGACGAGATATCTGAAGGAGTTTCTTTTTGGTTTCTAGAGACTGGACACAACTCAGGCTAGCTTAGAACTTGTCATCCTCCTGCCTCAGCCTCTCAAGTGCTAATATTATAGACATGTATCACCTTGCATTTTTTTAAATTATCTTTTTTTTTTCACTTTTTTTTCCTTGCCCTAGTGGCAGGTCCTTTAGTTTGGGTAGGGGATCAGCCTATGACAAAAAACACAGCTCTCTGTTAGCTGGACTGAACCCAATAGTCAGAGGACTGAGTAATTGCTGACACATTCTTTTGCAGGGGAGGGTCTTGGTTTACAGCCTAGATTTCAAAGGCTGCTATTGAGAAGCAAGAGGGAGAATTCTTTGACGACCAGTACCTTTCTCTAAAACTACCCCTCCACTCTCTCCACTGAGCACATGGGCTAGAATCCAGGGGCAGGAGACAACATTAGCTTCTTCATGTTGAATTTCTCTTGGAAGCTTGGTGGGTTTGTACCAGACAGCTCAGAAAGCCTGTGTGCACCAGACAGCCCAGAGCCAGCCGGAGAAGCCTCTCTAGGTGGCCTGTTGGATGGACCAGTGTTACCTCACCTAGATACAGGTTGCCGAAAGGTCGTTGGTACTCTTGGTCACTGCTTCCCATGTGGAACTTCCCTAAGCCTCACATAGCTTAGCCACTCTCCCATGCCCTTCTGCAAAACTCAGTGCCAGACCTCTGATGTCACTGCTGGCCTAGGACTGAACACCAGCTGGAACTCAGCCCGGGGACAGGGAGGGTCATCAGTAACACATCTAAGAGTGATTTCAAGGCCTGGGGTAATATGTTATTCATTACTGATGTCAGATGGGAAACTCTGAACCTGTCTGCTGGGTGCTAGCTCTTTAGACGACACCTCCCCAGGGCCATTGTGGAAGCTCATGGCTTGTGCCCAGGAAGTTAGTTACCTTATCAGGTATCAGAGCCAGACAGAGACAAACCAGTTCATCAGTATTCACAGCCGTGGAGAGCTGCACCTAAACCAAAAAGGGGTGTTGGTTAGAGATCTGGTGATTCCCACAGTCTTTGTGCATAAGTCATATCAGAATATGGCTGTAGATGCTTGATATTTTAGAATGACTGGATTTAGGATGTCGTGAAGATGCTTGTGTATTTTGTTCTGTTTGTAGAGGCCAAAGTGCATGCAAGGTGGACTTTTGGTAGCCCCAACAAGATCTGAAAATCTCCCTGACTGTAAGTAAGTATTGCATGAGGGGCTAAGTTACATAACATCCACAAGCGGTTTTTTTTTTTTTTGTTTGTTTGTTTTGTTTTGTTTTTTGTTTTTTTGAGACAGGGTTTCTCTGTAGCTTTGGAGCTTATCCTGGAACTAGCTCTTGTAGACCAGGCTGGTCTCGAACTCACAGAGATCCGCCTGCCTCTGCCTCCCGAGTGCTGGGATTAAAGGCGTGCGCCACCACTGCCCGGTTTCCACAAGCGTTTTTAGCTATTGATAAGACAGGCCATGCTTGGCCCTGTTTGGTTAGTGTAAGGGTTTTGTGGAAGAATGTACATAAACTACAATATACTGCTCAGTCCCAAAGCACTTGGTCAATACTAGATGTTTTTGTTATAATTATTACTGTTACAGTATGCCAATGAGAATTTAAAACCCTTTCTTTCTTTCCTTCTTTGTGTGTGTGTAGGCATCAGAAGACAACATTTTTCAGAACTCTATTTTCTCCTTCCACCTTTTACTTGGTCCTAAACATGGATCTCAAGTCATCAGATTTATAAAGCAAGAACTTTTACCTACTAAGCCTCCTTTGTGAATTTGAAATGGATGTAGGAGTCAGATTGAACCCAACTGGGTGACAAGCACTGCCTGGAGAATACAGCTTTTCCAAAGACTGGTTCCCTTGGTCTGAGGTGGAAGATGAAGATGTGGATTGAGGTGGAACAGTCAGGGAGGTTCCTGTTGTCCCCAGGAAGTAGGAAGATGGTCACGGCTTTATGTCACAGCTGCTTTCCTTCCACCTTCTCTTAGCTAAACAATATTTTCCCATTACTTTGGGTTTTTTTTTCTGAATAAGTTCCATAAGATGTAGTCATATGTTTTATACACAAGTAAAACCCCATTTTCTCACATTGGGTGAACTATTATAATAATATTTTAAAAATGGTTTTGCTTCCTTCTTATAAGACTAAGCCCTCAACTGTAAACTGTAGCACTTACTGCGATGAGGGAAATGTGTCACCTCCCTTTGACAGGCCTGCAGCGTGAGTTAGAGCGCAACAGTGACACTACCCATGCAGGCCATGCAAGGCCCATACACCTAGACAAAACCACAGGGGACTGTCCTGTAGTCGAGCGGCCTCTGGGGTCTATTTACCACAAGCTCTGCTTGGGAGGATGGCTCTCCCTGCCTTCACCAAACCTGAGGCTCTGGAGGGAGACAAAACTGCCCTCGTGATAATCTCTCCTGATTATCAAAACGAAGCCCAGTAGCCAGGAAAGCTATAGAACACAAAATCACACATATTGAAAATAGACAATCAGGTCCTTTATCCAAAATTTAACTGCTTAAGGAAGTATATGGCTATAAAGTTAAATGGTATAATTTTATATGTGGAAGTCATTGTCCTTTCTTATTTTTAAAAATTACCTTAGGACATAATTACCTGTCCACAAAGCCAAGTTTTAAATAGGAAACATCCTCTTAGCTGGACATTTTTTTCCATTTCTCAGGGGCCCCGTGGAGTGGTGCCACTTACTGATGTCAGGGGAACACATTCCTAACCGGAAGCAAGCCTCCTCAGTGAAAATGTCACCAGGAACTCGACTAGCCCATCATTATCTGCTCTCACTGAGACACTGCATGCCAGCTTAATATTCTAGGGAATATTCTAGGGAGACGAGACAGTGGCCTGTGTATAAAGGGGCCTAGTAACTGCCAAGAGGAGGACTAGGGGCGCCCTGCTTGGTACCCCTTGTGTCTATCTGACTTTAGAGTTCTTTGCTATTCTGAATATAGGAATTGGCTGCATACAGGCAAGATCAATTTCCAAATGGCATTCTGCTTTTCTGTGTGTAACAGTTCTCTGGAGTTAGCTCATCCAACCTTTGTGGTCCCCACTAGCCTTCACTAACTGCCAGAGCTCAACCGCTGCTTGAATTTTCTTATTAAAGAACAAAGGACACTGGGATTTTCCTAGTCTTTTTATAATTTTCAATTTTTTTTGAGACAGGGTCTCTGTACACAGCCCTGGCTGTCCTGGAACTCACTCTGTAGAACATTTCTCAGGAACCCCCATTTTGGGCTGGCCTTGAACTCAAAGAGATCTACCTGCCTCTGCCTCCTGCCAGGATAAAGATATGCATTACCATCTTTGGTGGGATTTTCCTAGTCCCATGTGAAGAGCGCAATGACATCATCACTACAGTATCAATCATCTCTGCTTCTGATGGTATCCTGAGACCAGGGACAGAAGCAGGGCGCGCTTGCTCACTCATGAAGCTTCTCTTGAGCTTGTAATTCACTTGTTGGACTGGCCAGGTTGATCTGAGGGCTGTTAACACGACCCACCGTGGCCTGAGCTGGCTCTCAGAGAGAAGAGGTAGAGAGGATGGGGCCTGCATGTGTGGAGCACAAAGGCATGTGTGCAGTGTGCTGGGATGCGAAGAGAGTCCCAAGGAAGGCCAGGGACAAGAAAGAATGGTTCCAGTTTCTGGATAGGGGAGGCTTCTCAGGAGGGGCACTGAACTAAGTGAACAGCATGGGCAAGTCTAGAAAAGGGAGCATCCAGTGCGAATGGGGTTTTGGGTTTGCTTTTTTCTTTCTTTTCCCTTCCTTCCTTCCTTCCTTCCTTCCTTCCTTTCTTTTTTTCTTTCCTTTTTCTTTTTCTTTTTTCTTTTCTTTTCTTTTCTTTTCTTTTTTTTTTTTTTGAGACAGGGTTTCTCTGTAGATTCGGAGCCTGTCTTGGCACTAACTCTTGTAGACCAGGCTGACCTTGACTTCACAGAGATCCGCCCGTCTTTGCCTCCCAAGCGCTGGAATTAAAGGCCTGCGCCACCAACTCTCGGCGGCAGTCTGCTTTCTTGAAAGAATAACTCTGGGTGTATCTACTTCTTTTCATGTAAATTAGGACCTATCTTCCAGTTCTAGACCCTATGGGAGGGATGTGATTTTTAAGACAAGAGCATGTCAAGATAAAATGATTTGAGGCAGAAAAGCTAGTCCACATGGGTGTGTGTCCCACATACGGCATCTCTTCGGCACCAGAGCAATCTATTATGCCAAGGTTCCAAATCCCTTTGGTTCCCAGTGGCTGTGTATGGCCTGTACCTGTTTACAGAAGGAGTCCCTGTGGGCTCAGGCTATCACGCTTTCCGGGAAAGTCAGGAGGCTGCATTTCCTGGCGCCTTCCACAGGCGCTCCATGGGGCTCTCCGGCTGCCCTGCTCCTCTGCAGACCGCAACAAACCTTGTCCTTGGGGGCAGGAATAATTAATGGGGTGAGTGTAGGTTTGTGGCTTTGGAGCAATGAGGGTGAAACTGCTTGTCCATTTCAGCCTTCTCATAAACCGTTGGGAGCCTCGCTTCCCGAGTCAGTGGTGATCCTGCGAGGCTAACGAAAGAGGCCCATTGATCATCGCCCTCTGAAAGAGCTGCCAGAGTGAGGCTGTCCTTCACAACTTGCTGACATCTCTTGACAATTTAAATATGGTCCAAGCAAGAGGCCTGAAGCCAGCATAGCGTGGGGTCGGGAATGAAAGGCAAATGTGAACTTTTGCGGCAGACGGCTAGTGCAGGGTGCAAAGCAGCTTGTCCGGGGGTGACATTTTGATTGCGTATTAGGAAGCTTTTCAGAGTCTCCAGGCTCTGCTTGTGAGACACTGCTGGTAAGAGAAATCCCGGAGGTCCCTGAACATTCTGCAAACAAGAGATCAGGAGGCAGGGATGTGTCTTTAAGCACGTGAGCATGTCCTTGGGTCCCAAAGCGGTGTCAGAAAGCAAGTAGGGGTGGGGGTGGGGCAGAGTCATGGATTGAGGCGGGGGCAGGGTTAGCAGAGGCAGACTTTTCAACCTGTCTGTACTTGATGTTCAGAAAACTGACTGAGGCTCAAAACATTGGCCATGGCCCAGATCCACTTCTGTGTCTGCTGTTATAAATAAAGCTTTATTGGAACTCAGTTATATATGTCTGTGTATGTACTGTTGATGGCCATGTTCCCTCTGTATCAGGAGAGCTGAGGAGTTTTGCTAGACAGTGAATGGCTTGAAGATGTCAGCTATTTGATCCTTGACAGAGAAAGTGTGTTGCTCCCTGCTCTAGATTAGTGAGGGCCAATGGTGCCTCTCATGAAAGTGTGTTCGTGTGTGCATGCAGCTAGGTGCATATGTGTGGATGTCAGAGGTTGTTGTTCAGATGCTATGTGCCTTATTTGTGTGTGTACATGTGTGCATGGGTTCATGTATGTATTCATGGATGTGTGGGTGCACAAGCTTGTGGGGCCAACTTCCGGTGCTGTTCCCCCAAGGTGATTATCTTCCTTATTTTTACGAGGCAGGGTCTTTCACTGAGAAGTAGGGCTCACCAATTTAGTTAGGCTTTTTCCTGTGAAGGGATCCTCCTGTGTCCGCCTCCCAGAAGCAGGTTTAAGAATGTTTCAACTACATCTGGATTTTTATGTGTATTCTGGGGACCAGTGGCAGGCCCTTGCGTTTCCATAGCTAGCATTTTTCTGACTGACTGAGAGATCTCCTCAGCTCCTTTGGTTTGGTGTCTTACTCTGCAACTCAGATTAGTCTGGAAATCACTACGTGGTTCAAACTGGTCTTAAACTTGAGGCAATCCTCCTGTCTCAACCTCCCAGCTGCTGGGATTGCAGGCGTGAACTGCCATGCTAGATGGGCTTTATAAAAAGGATATCTCAGGGAGGCTAGGACACCACCGGTGGCCCCTGTGGTCTCAGAAGCTGGCTTGAGAGAGCCAGGGCTACAGTGTTGCCTTTTTATGGCAAGTCTAACTCCTGCCCCATTCTCATTTTGTTTTGATAAGATAGTAGTGTTTATGGCAAACAGTTCCAGCCTCCTGTGACTTTAGGGATCATGGGAAAACATGGGTGGAATTTAAGTTACTTAGAGCTCTCACAATCCAAACTGCTGCTACTTTGTTGGAAGGGTAAAAGTAGAAAACGTGATTTTGGCTGTGGATTGCTTTAGACGTGACTAAAAATTCCCAGGACCACAGGTAAGTTAAGGAAAAGTCCAGCACACCAGTTCTGGAATCCTACAATTAAGTATCTAAGCTTTTCAGATGGAAGTAAAGTTCTTTATTGTCAAGAAGGAGTAGTTTTCAAAATACACACTGCAGGGCTGGAGAGATGGCCCAGTATTTAAGAGTGGGTACCACACTGCAGGGATGGAGAGATGGCCCAGCATTTAAGAGCAGGTACCATACTGCAGGGATGGAGAGATGGTCCAGTGTTTAAGAGTGGGTACCACACTACAGGGATGGAGAGATGGCCCAGCATTTAGGAGCAGGTACCACACTGCAGGGATGGGGAGAAGGCCCAGTATTTATGAGTGGGTACCACACTGCAGGGATGGAGAGA
>JAQHUG010000128.1:1719129-1751706 GCA_028555095.1 Dicrostonyx torquatus | reverse complement strand
CCATCCATTTTCCTGCAAAATTCAAGCTGTCATTTTTTTCTGCTGTGTAGTACTCCATTGTGTAAATGTACCACATTTTCTTTATTTATTCTTTGGTCGAGGGGCTCACCAGTGGTCTTCACAGGAGCTATCCCTGGTCCTTAGCACCTCCCCCAATATACGTTGCTAAGGAAGTGACACTCTTTTTTAATAAGCTCAAGACTCCCCTCGGTTGTCTGTCTCAGTGCTATGACTGCCTTTGTTGGAATCAACTGTATGAATAAGGAACTGTTTGAAATGAGAGTGATAGTGGCTTAGTGAACATGTCATTCATGTCAGGGAGGGCACCTTACTTCTGCAGCCTTTGCTTATGGAAAGCAGAAAAAATATAACCTAAATTAGGAACACACGTTCTTCCATGATAATCTTGAAGTCATGAGATATAGGTCACTGGGCTAAAGGGCAGGTGGGAATGAGGACATCCTCTCTTTAGACAGTAACTCGGGCACCGAGTTTGTGTTCAGTTGACGATTCTAGTCTTTAGTCTTGTACTCTTTAGTCTTCTCACTGCCGATAAGAGATTCTGCATGGAGCCTAGAAGTTCTCAAGGGGAGAGACGTGCTGCCCACATACAGAAAGGTGGCATGTCATACCACTTCAGTTGCTTTCTGTTTTTTATCCTAAGCATGTACTCTTTCAAGCCCCTCTCTAAGTTGCTACTGTCAAATGGATGTGACTAGCCATTAAACCATCTTTGAGTATACAGTTGTGTAGGGTTTAGTCTATTCACCACGCATAAACACTATAGTTTCCAGAAAATTTGCATCCTCCGGAATGAACTCTGATATTTAATGAAATCTCCTCCTTGCCCTTCTCCCCTCCCCCACCCCCATCCCAGGCCACTTTGTTCCCTGTCTCTTTAAGGGGACTCATACATGTTTTGGCTTTTGCGCTTTGACTGTTTCTCTTAAGACAGTGTCTCAAGGTTCATCTATATTGCCTCACCTCAAAGGGTAGAAACGTGCTGGTTCTTTGTTTTATTTTTTTATCTCTGTGGTTAGCTTAAAATTGAAGCAAACTGTGCTTTAGCTCAGAAACCTCAGCAAGTTTTGATTTAGTGGGCCTAGCCTCCTCTTCTCCTAAGGTGCTTTGAATTAGATTTAAACATTTATGCAAAACAACAGTACACTATTAGTAACACACAAACAAAACAGAGTCTTCCTCTTCCTCTAGTGGAACACTCTTCCACTGCTGTACGTGCCGTATTTCATTTACCCACCCATCCGCTCATGGATGCAGGTTGTTCCCACCTTTTGACTGTTGCCAATAATGCTGCTACAAAAATGGGGTAAACCAAGCCTTGTTTGGAAGGTTCCAGTCCAGCTCTATAGCCCGGAAGTCCTGAGTCTCAGCTGCAAGGAGACACAGGGTTGGCGAGTTTAAGAAGACAGGCAACGATTGGCAAAAGTTCTGGTTTGAAATCTAATCATTTTGGTGTCTTTTCCTTTCTCCACAAATCTGACTTTCTCCCGGAATCTAACTCAGCTCTTAGACCCACTTTGGTGTGGTGGCAGATAGATGACGGAAGGCCTTGGGTTGGCCTTCCACAAGGCCAGCTGAGTGCTGCTCCTTTCCATATTTAGGGGGCATTTGCTGCGGTGGAATTGAAAGTATTACTACGGAGTGACAGTTGTTTAATATTCAAATCACATGAACTTTCTGTGTTATGGTTTTGGCATTTGATGCATTAGACTCCGTGATACGATTGACTTTGTAAGTTGGAACTGTGTTTACTAACAGAGGCTGACACGATTCTGCTAAGCGTTTATATTAGACCCACTGTGGTGATGGAGGATCCAGAAAGATAGTTTAGGGTGGCTGGAACCCACGCTGGCCAAAGTTTAAATTTCACAAGAAACTTTCTTGGAGATGCAATCCATGTTTCGCTCATTTGGGCTTATTATGCGATGATGGATGTGAGACAAGAGGAGGCTGGGTCCAAAATAGGGAATTATGGGAGTCAAAAGTCAAAGGGATTGCTGGTTTTCAAGAAACGGTCCAAGGGGGACCAGAAAAGCACTTAATGGTCTGATTTTATTATTGTTTTTTCTCACAAGGCCTTCTTGGCTGTGGGTATAAATATACACTCATTAGTAGAAGTTTCCAGCTTACATTTTCTCTGGAGAATAGCTAAAGTCTGCTCATTCCAAGATGGGTAAGTGGGTCTGGAGCCAGTTTTCAGGATTGTTTTGGCCCAGAAATGGGTGACATCATTCCCTCTTCTGCTCTCAGCCTAGATTGGGACCAACTGGCCTCACCCAGGAATCGTCAACACATTTTAATTTAGCGATGCTAGTATTGTCCTGGCCTCATAAGGCAGTTTTAAACAGACTTATGCAAAGCTCCAATGTAATATTAGTAAGATCCAGATAAGTCAGAAAACTATAGCAATTTTCACCATCTTAGAAATTAAGATTTTAAATTTCTAGAGGGACTTTATGTGGTTAAAAATGATAAGCAAGCAGATTCATTCTATTCCTAAACAAGTTTTGGTTTTAAAAATTATTGCATATTAATTTTTAACTGTATAAATATAATTACTTATGAAGATACTCGTGCCACAGAGAAGAACTGTCCACAATCTAGACCCTCAAAGTTATGAAGGTATTTTTGTATGAGTCTTTATAGTATGTCCCTTTAGTTTCTTTTCTTTGCATATTTAATTATAATTTAGGGAGTTACTTTTTTATGCATATTTAATTATAATTTGGGGACAACTTTGCATCTTTTTATTTTCATTTAATGTTGTGTGAAAACATTTCCTGTGTGTTTACATTGCCTTCAAAGCCTTGACAGAAAATAGCTTCACCAAAGAAAAGCATGACTTCCAGGTTTAAACTAAACTAGGCTATGGGCATTTCCAGATTTGGGATTCAAGCTCTGGTCATTCCAAAGGTCCGTGACACAGAGCAACTGGTTTTTTTTTTTTTTTTTGGAGGCATCTGGAGAATCTGAATCACAAGATTGGTGTTCAGAGTTAGCCATTGGACCCCGCTCTGACTGGTTGGCTAGCATCAGGGTCTTCACCTAACTTACTTTTTTTAAAATTGATTACCCCAAGTGAAGTATTTGGTTTATTTATTCATCGTTGATCTGGTTTTAAAGCAAGGTAACATAAAAGGTCTATCGCATGCATTGAAGGGAAGGCTCTGAGAAGGGAGACTGAATGCTACCCCCTAGCTTCCCCTTGAACGACTTTGATGGCTCAGTCCTGTCTCTGGAGGGTTTGGTTGACATATCTTAGAGACAACCTGTTCCCATGGGAACCTTTTTTTTTTCTCCCACCACTGACGTGTATCTGCTCCAATCTCTGCTTTTAGAAGAATCAGATATAGGGGCCTGAAGAGAACTGGGGATGGGTGGAAAGGCACAGACAGGGACGAGACTAAGATGTAATGAGCACAGGTGAACAGGACAGAGATTCTTGTGGGTGATGTTTGGCCACACCCACTTATCACGTGGATGTGGCAAGAAATTTGTGGAGTAGATCTGAAAGTGAACTGAATAGAAGACAGAGAAAATGTAGAGAGGAGAGTGATTAAGGATCACGTCCTGATGAAATGACATGTTTAAGGTAAATACAGAAAAGGCAACCCCTCTTGCTGACCAATACAGATAATTCCCACAACTTGGAAAATGAAGTTGTGAACCCGAGTTCTAGAAGTCAGGCAGCGAGCTTCCCGGAGCTCAAAGGGGCCTGTCTCAACCCCCAGACTGAGCTTTCAGCTCATGTATAAAAATATTAGCATTCCTTGTTCAAACAAATAGGATACAGTCTGGGGACACACGGTTGTCTAGCTTTACTTTGAAAAGAACACTTACGAAAGCACAGAGCATAAACAGTAGAAGAAGGCTACGCCATGACCCGTACAGCCACGCTGGCGCTCATCCTCTAGAGCAAGAAGAATGTCTTAAGGAAGAGAAGGAAACAGCCTTCGCTTTTCCAAATTCGTTCTCAACAAAATTCTTGGTTAGACTCTAAAAACATGCTTTCTTTTCTTTCTTTGTCTCCCTTCCTTCTTGAAACTTTTAACATCCCCCCTCCCCGCCCTCCTACCCCCTCCCCACCCTGCTCCCCATTCCCCCCTGCAGCGAGCTGTCTAGGAGGATGCTGAAACAGCCAGCATGTTAAGAGTACATTTCCTATGCAAACAAACACAGCTCGGACCCAAGAGAAAAGAGAGCAGTCCTGTCAACCCGAAAGGACCCAGCACATGGTAATTTCTGTAACTGAAGTATCCAAGGGATCCCAGGGCACAGGAATGACCCATAAAACGGGACTGGGACCACACAAAAACACATCCCTGGCTCCAGGCGGGCACTGAAGAGAAGCAGGCCCTTAAGAGTAGGAAGCAGCTGGCTCACATGAGATGATCTTTAGAAATCCCCCCCTTAAAATTAGAAATCCCCCCTTTAAAATTAAAGTCTTTTCTAAGCTCCCTCTGGAGCTGAGGCTGTGAAACCCACACAGTGCCCGAGAGAAGAGAAAGAGCAAAGTCGCTGAGACCATGGCACCTCCCAGTGTCTTTCTCAAGGTCTTTGGGTCTTTTATAAACTTCTCAGTTCTCACGCCAGGGATTCCTGCTGACTTAGTGTCTGAGGAGAATTTACACACAGAAGACCCAGGGCCAGCTGGCCGCATACATGTTCTGTTTTTTTAATTATAATTTTTCTTTTCTTTTTGAGATTATAATATCATTTCTCCCCTCCCTTTTCTTCCCCTAAACACTCCCATACCCTCCTTCTTACTCTCTTTTTGAATCCATGGCCTCTTTTTCTATTATGTATATGTATATGTAAATGTAATATATTCATAAATATAACCTGCTCAGTCTGTATAATACTACTTCTGTGTATATGGTTTCAGGGTTGATTACTTGGTGTTGGATGACCAATTAGTGTACTCTTCCCTAGAATATTCAAAGACAACATCTAATTTTTCCCAGACAATCAGTAGGCCGGATGGTGAAAGAGTTCTTACGTCCATTTTGGGCATTTGTCTTTGGATATTCACCAGCAAAAAGTTTTTTTTGTTTTTTTCACTTGTTATAAAATCTTGAAGTGTCCAAATTCTTTGTAATCAGAATGCTCACTTTTTAAACAAAGGTGGGAGAACTGTTAATATTCTAAAATACAGTTCTCAACCAGGTGTGCAGATACACACCTTTAGTCCCAGCCTCTGAGAGACAGAAGCAGGAGGATCTCTGAGAGTTGGAGACAGCCAAAGCCACTTAATGAGTCTCTCTCTCCTATCTATCTGTCTGTCTGTCTATCTATCTATCATCTATCTATCTACTATCCATCTACCATCCACCCATCCATCTATCTATTGATCGTTAATCTAGCTGTCTTTCTGGGCATCTTGCAGTTCCCACTGTAATTCCAGATGAAGTGTCAGGGGCTAGAGATTGGCAAAGAATAGACCCTTCCTTTCTCGGCAGGGTGGTCATCCAGGCTCTCAGGAGATGGAAGGCTGATTTCCTCAGTGGAAGTGGCAGCTTTGACTGGTGGCAAGGAGATCCTTAGTTTGTTTAATTTGGAATAAAGTTTTATGAGTTAATCTCTAGTGAGGGAAAGCAGCAGCAAACACAGAACATATTGGTCATTATTCTAAGTATTTCTACATTCTTTCTCATGCATGGAAGGAGGGAAAATTAAAAAAAAAACTGCAACACTCCCCAAGGAAGTATGATACTTAAACACGTGTAAGTATCTATGTGAGTGTGTGAGTGCACATGTATGTGTGATTTTGTTTTGACCAGACCATCTGGTGCACAACACACCCAAGGAAAAAAGGTAAACATTTACTAGGAGATCCACATGGCTTCTGCTGTGTATACACACATCGTAGAAGACTCTTATGTCTCTAGAAAGGAGAGATAAACACAGACCTCTCTGCGCCTTTACTGACACAGCTCTGTTCTTTGCAGACTGAACTGTTATTTATTTTAGTGGGCTTTCCAAACTCAGGTGGGCCGAGATGCCAGGGAGACACCCGCAGTCTGGAAATGATCAATACCACCTTGGAGGAAATGCTGCCTTTCCCCTCAGGTTTAATAACAGGGGAGGAAAATGCAGGGAGACTGCGAGACGATGGTGTGCTGAAAAGCGGATTAAATCTCGATTACATCACAACATAAATAATAGGAGAACTAAACATGTTAAAGGTGAGCTTGAAGTGCTCTTAAAAACAAAGGGGACAATTTACCTGATTTATTAGGGGGAGAGAAACGGAGCTTGGTGTGTGTTCTGTGGGTTTTGTGTTTAATAGGACAGACTTTTAGGGAAACTGCTGAGGATTTGAAGACGCTAAACCCGCAGCTCCTAGGATGCTGGCTGGAGTTTTGAGCCGAGAGGAAGGGAGAAACCACCCACCAACCAGGTATGCCAGCCAACCAACCACAGAACCCAAATGGAATGCTGGGAGCCCAGACACTGGAAACTTGACTATTGTTTCTGAGGGGGTTCCAGGTTATCAGGCCACACTATAAGGTATCACTTGAACCCAAATCAGAAATAGAGATTTACTAGGAGTTGTGGGATGCCCCTGATAACTGGGATCCCTGCTGTTCGTCTTTCTGTGTCTCTGAAAACTCCTTGGTGAGACTCAAATCTAACTTTGGTTTTTTTGAACATTCAGTGCAGTCTAGACCTTGTGGCTCACACCTTGTAAGAAGTTCAGGCTCAAGACCCTCTTCTGAGGTCTTGAGGTCAGGTTTCATAAAGAGTAGATAGCATATTATTGAAGGCTGGGCTGTTAGGAAAGGGGTGGAGGCTCTGGCAGGTATGTTTCTAGTGTGTCTAGGAGTCCTGGATTACCATGTCAGTCTGTAAGATCTGCCCTAGTTCTAAGATTATGATTTTCAGTGTGCTGGGAAACCCGGCTTCTAAGAGGCAAGCCTCAGCAGGATTGGGGAAAGGTTCACCGAAAGTCTTCATGAGCTGATGAGGTCTGTAAGAAACTTGGAAGGCATTTGCCTCTCTGCCCTGACGTATGTGACAAGGCTATAGGCTTCCAGAGGACAATGGCTGGGTCTGTTTGCTCACCATGAGAGTGAGAAACCAGAAGATACTGATGAGTCAGTAAAATGAAAAGATGAGAAGCAGCAAGGGGCTTCCAGTCACTCAGTCTGACGGACTGTAACCTCATGCGACCCATAGCGTGACTTTCGTGAAGGGGTGGGCATCTCAGCAGCGTGGGAGCAGAGTAAGGGAGGAGCTGGCAGAATGATGGCTTGGGAGATCAACATCTCTGCCTGTCATTAATAGTGATGACAGTCACCGCCTGTCATATGCCAAGTGTGCTGCTTCTGGAAGCAAAACAAAGAGAAATAGACGACATCTTTGACCCTGGACACGGAGGGGTAGATCGGCAAATCTCAAACTCTCTAGGGCTGTGAGTAGAGTCACTTAGGCTGAGTAGGCCTATGGAGGAGGAGCTGGGGACTCTTCAAGAAAACGTGAGTCACAGGCCTTTTGCCTTAGCACCCTGGAATGCTGTAACTGAAGAAGCTTCCTGAGATAATGTACATGTTTATTCTTGACAAAGCATTCTGATATTTTATGTTCTAGTCCACTCTGATTTCAAAAACTTCTTCATACACTGTGCAGAGCTGATCTCCCCTCTGGTGCTTGGAAGCAAAACCTGTGGATAGATTTTAAGGGGGCTGGGGATGGCAGGTTTTTCTTTTCTATTTCCACTTTACTGAACTATATATAGTTCATAGACCACAGACGTTACCCATTTAAAGTGTGAACGACAATGATTTTGGTATATTTACAGATAAGTGCAATCATCTCCAGAGTCAAATTTTAGGCAATTTTCCAATCCTTAAAACAAAACAAAAACCCTTATTCTAGAGGCTTCTCAGCCGCTAGAGGCCTCTTTGGGCAGTTGATCATAGCTGGAGGAGGGTGCTTATTTTCTTAGTGGTGTAGCCACTATCAAGTTGCCCACGCTCCGGTGAATAACCTCACTGCCCATGCTCACGCATGCAGCCCTGATTAAACTCAACGGGTAACAAAGAGCCAAATTCAACAAACAAAAAACATGAAAGCAGAAGGATTCTTTTTAAAAAGGAGAAGGGATTTGGTGAGAGTGAGGGGAAGAGAAGGTGATGGGGTCTGTGTGTGAGAGAGAAAATGACCAAAAATACATTACATGCATGTATAAAATTGCCAATGAATCCAAAAAGAAACCTGCATTTATTGGTCATCTCTTCTAGTTCCCCCAGCCTACATAGCTTCATATATCTGGGAACCGGCCTGAAATAGACAGAGACTTGTCTGTTCTGGGCTGACCATTGGTCTCAAATGACATTTGGACTGTGTGACTTTCTTCCCATTGAATTTTTTTTAATACTTCCCATGGTGCCTTTTTATCCTGACTGTTCCAGTACCTAATTTCTACAGCTTAATAACGCTCCATTGTTTGGGATATGCCGCATTCCGTTTGTCTGTTCACCTGGGTGGTTCATCTTCATTTCAAATACAGGTCACTCCATCTCCGTGTGCTGACTAAATGCTGACCCCTGAGAGGCGTGTTCTTGGCAGGTGCCTGGACGCTCCTGCTGGTGAGAGCTGTTTCCTGGTTCCGTTAGCAGCCGCAGGATCCAGCTTTGAAACTCTTCCTGTGTTTCTTCGTTCACACTGGCTGGAATCCTGGGAAGAGCAGGCGTGCAGCAAAACTGGCTTTGCAGGACATACACCCAGGGCCCTCCCGCTTTCACTGTCTGGTGGTCAAGCAGAGTCAGAGGTAGGCTGCATGCATCCACATTGCCAGGGCCATGGGAGGGGTTCTTTCGGAAGCCCTGCTCTGTACCCGCAATGTGTGGCGCCTCTGTCCGGAAGCTGATGTTGATACGATCGTTCTGATGGAGTCTGCCCCTGAGAAGGGATTCATTCCCAACCCAGGGCTCCACTCTGCATTTCAGCTCGCTCCTTTAAGGCCCTTTCTTGTCTCCAAAATCACAAACCACAGAGCTCAACCGGAAGGCTTAGGGCCAGAGTTACTCTTTTGTTGAGTCTCGTTTCACACCTCTGAAGGAAACCTCGGCACCTGTGCCAATCATGGGTCGTTGGTGTCCTCGTCCTTCAGGGGCCTTACAGCACTCAGGAGGTGATTTGATTTAATGTTCGCTGAAGAGCCACCTTTGGCATGGAATGTTCTGGGCTATTAAAACACTGTCATTTTTTATTTTCCTGGCCTCGTCTCTGACGTTCCATGCTGACATGACTGTCTGAAATGTACTTGGCATCTTCCTGGGTGTTTGTTAATCCCATGTTCTTTGTGACACATTCCAAGAGGGAAAATAGAAGCAAAGCCAAGGCAGGGAGGAGACAGCGCCACTCAGAGAGAATCCTGGGCTTCCCAAGTGGTGGCTGGTGACCAGACCAGAATGGCAGTGGCTGTGCAAGGTCAGCTGATACTGCTTGGCCTCACCTGGACATGGCAGATACTTTGCATACAGTGTCTGCATTTATGTATTTTAGGCAGCTGGAGGATTGGGACTGGCTACTTTCTCAACAACAGGCCTTATGCTTGCACGATGAGCACTTGACAGACCAAGTCACCTCCTTGGTCTCTTATTCGTACACATTTCAAGAAGGTTACTTATGATATTAAATCACATGATGAACAGCAAGAGGCAGAAGAAAACCAACATGACAGAGACCGAAAGTGCTGAATGTGTTCATGCGTTTAGGAGACCAGGTGAAAGGCTGGATGAAGAGGCTGCACCCTTTCACCGAGTGTCCAGATGCTGGCTTAGGATGTCTTCAGCTCCAACATGGTGTCAATGGGCTGAGGAGCAAAGTTTGTTTGCGTATTGACAGCTCTCTAATATCACAAGCGTGACAGAGCACTTAGTCAAGGAGGAGGAAGCCACAACCTGCGATCTAATTCTGCTGGGAGGAAGGGACTTCTGGTATTCCATCAACATAGTGTTAACTCTTAGAACGGCAGGATTGGCTACTGAGATAGACCAACTAGGGATTTAGAACCAGATGGGATTGGTATAGAGAAAACAAGTAACCCCTCCCAAACAGTGCCCAATGCAGCTTCCAAAAAGGAATCAGGGCAAGTTTTGGGTGACCTTTAGGTTCCCTCAACTGTTATCATGCTTCATCATGTAGTAGGCATAGATTTCCTTCCCTTCTTAAGGATGCCAAACACATTCTGGGAAGCCCTCCACTCGGACAAGTTTGGAAATGTCTGTAGTTCCTAGTGGAGATTATGTCCAAATAAGGAATGCTGATTAATTAGCACTGTTTTGTTTTGATTTTGTTCCAAGATCGATATTTCAGAAAGTCTATCCTGAGTTTCTGCATATTTATTTACTTCCTGGAGATCCCTAATATTTTTCCTTTTTCTCTCAATTGTACAAACAGTTCCACTAACCTTGATGACCGCTGCCCCAACACACCAAGTTCAACTTCTTTCTGTACCTTTGTCTTAATAATTTCTATTTGGTGATTCTCACCACAGAAAAAGATGCAGAATTTTAGCATTAAGGCGATTTTTTTTTCCACTGAAGCAAACCATTAAAGACAATGGAGAGGAGAATGAATATGTTTTTCAGGAGCCAGGATTTCCCCCCTCATTGTACCAGCTCGCTGCAGACAGCATGTGCACAATTCACTTTTGACTGAATCATAATAAATATAAGACAATATGGTATAAACCACTTTTTATAATGCAATACTCACCAATAAATTCTACTTAAAGCCTTAAATCAAATTGGTACAGATGCAAAAATTATGTAAATCTGGTGGTACCTTCTCCTGACCTTGCAGGAGCCCTCCCAGATCCTGGCTCAATAAACTTTTTCTTCCCTAATGATCTGGCAGTTATTCCTAGCAGGAGAATACAGCGGGGGTGCAGCGAAGTGGGGGAGTGAAGCCATGATTCAGGGACCACCGGAGCCCTTAAGAAGATTAATTTGTATGAGGTACCTGAAAAGTTGGAAAGATCTCAATGCATTTCTGAATACACATATTCATTTTGAGCTGATTTCTGTGCCTCCTGTGCCCTGTAAAATTTCAAGGAATGTGGTTGAGGTTTGGAGATTTCCACAAAGATTAAGAGGGGCTATAAAGCGAAGAAATGGTGGTTTTGTGTAACTGTTGGGCATGAAATATTTTCAGTACAAAGATGTTCTGATTTTCAGGATAGAAATCAAATGAACATTTTGTCAACATCCGGGAAGATTTCTGCTAATGTTCTTAATAGCAGAGTGTGTGAGTTAAAGTCTAAAAAGGACCTGCGTCTCTTATTTTTTACTTAGAGCAGTGTACAAGACAATTTTTATATTTGTTCTACAAGTTGGTTGATGAAGTGGCTATATTTTCTACAGATAGCTAGGTCCAGTTTTATGTACTGTTCAAGGGTCAACCCACTCTGTTCTCAGTCAACATTTGCTTGTTGGCTTTTGCCATGCTGTCCAAACACGTTCTTTTGAAGGGTGGTGGGTCCCTGTAGCCTGTATGAAATCTGAAATGTTCTGTTGCAGTAGGTTATCCATTTCAAAGTGGAAACACAAGCATGGTTCCTTGTCTTGTTCTTGAAGTCTACACACTAGGCTGGTTCACATTTGCTCGGATGGAGGTAGGAGGTTTCTGGCGCCCAGCCACCCTAGGATGAGCAGGGAGCAGAGAGTGAAGAGAGAAGAGAAGGGTCTGTCGGGCGGGCTGGGCTGCAGCCCTGTTCTAATGTGTGGGCTGTGTGTGTGCAGGCAGATGTGCCCTCCTAGATCAGCTGTTCTTCACTGCAAAATATGGATAATACTGTTTAACCTGGGGAAGATGCTGAGGCTAAACAAAAGTCTTTGATGCACAGACTATGGTCAGGTATTACTTGGGAAAAGGTTCTGTTTTCATTTCCACAGAAGATGAAAACCTGTGGATTCCTTCTTAGGCTAATGTGGTTTGATAGAACAAGAGCCCCCCCCGCGAAAGGTCTCTATGAACACTAAAAATACTTTGCCCAACAAGCAGCAGAAAGCAGTTTGGAGAAAACTATGCCCAAACTCCCAAAAATAATTGTTTATAAATATTTGTTTTCATTTGAAGGGGTTTGATGATAAGTGGTCAATGATCACAGTCAGTTTCCAAAAAAAGAAATTGGGGAAAGTATGATGTAGAAATGAATACTTTGAATTGGTATGTATCTTGATCTACTGATGCGAGTTTAAGGTTGATTTTGTTGCACTGTATCTATGTATTTCTGTTCTTGTTTAAGGTATTATGTTTGTGCAGTTCATTTAAAAATGTAATGCTTAGTTAAAAAAATGCAGATTAATAAATAGTTATCTATAATAATCAAACTTTTAATTAGTTAGGTTTTCTAGATATATAGAGATATATTTCAGTTAGATAATCTTCAACACTTCGAAGACCTACAGAATATGGCATTTAAAATGTTTTAAGAACTTAGACTTTTCTTGACAATGAGACATGTCTGCTTCTGGCAGCACCAATTATTTCAGAGAGGAAAAGATATATTGAGAAAGTAGGCAAAGTCAGGGAGACACCATGTAGCAGCCGCAGGAGATAGACACCTGGGTAAATCATGAGCCTTGTGGTAAAACATAGAATAATAGGAATGGGCTAATTTAAGATATAAGAGCTGGCTAGAAATACGCTTAAGCTATTGGTCAAACAGTATTGCAATTAATACAGTTTCTGTGTGATTGTTTTGGGTCAGGGCAACTGGAAAACGAACAAGCAGTCTCCGCCTACAGTAAGACATACCAGAAAGGCAAGCATTGTGAAGTAGCTTGGTTATTAAGTTTTAGATATATGTGCTCATTTAGCATGTCCACAGGAATTAGGTAGCTTGTAAGGGATCTTTCAAGGAAGTGGAATAGAATATAGTGTTATAAAGAGATAAAGGGCAAACTGGAACAGCAGGTTAAATGAGGAGGAGGGTGTGAGGAAAGGGAGGAAATGTGAGAAAAAAAAGGTAATGTGGGGAGGGGCAACTAACACCAAAGGCCTTTTGAAGAACCATAGGGAAGCCTACTATTCTAGTAACTACTGTTCTTAAAATACATACAGAGATTTAAATGGAGCTACCATATACTGGGGTGGGGGAGGGTAATACCCCAACTAGACATCGTATGCTACCAAGGAAAACTCCAGTACCATGAATGGGTTACATCTTTTTGAATCATTGGCCAAAGGGGTCCCACAGATTTCCCCTCTGATGTTTATCTGTCAGCTTAGTGGCTGCGTATTAATCCCCTGATATTTTAACGATTGTCTGTGGCCCCATCAGCCACTCAGGCCACAGCCTGGAGTGTCTTCCGATCCTGAGCCCTGGCTCTGCTGCCGCCATGATATGTAGGTTTAAACAAAGTCTCTATCATTCTATTTACCGACAAAGACTCGGAAGTCAGATGTTTGGAGTGAAAACCATCTAGATCAGAGAAGCTGGGAAGCAACCAGCTAACCTTGCTTTTTGGCCGGAGATCCAGTACGAGATGTGTCTCTTCCTAGCCCCCCAAATCAAAAGGAAGTGCCAAATTCAAGTCCTCTCCCTTTCCTTCCTGTGTGTCTTCACTATCCAAATTGCTGGCTTCTCGACAGCCAGTTCTGGTCAGCCAGTTGCTAGTTCAGCCCACTGGTTCAAGGTAAATGTTATTTAACAGACTGGAGTGTCACAGTGCGATCAAAATGCCCGCAACACCCCTCCAAACATTATAGGTGATTACTGTTGCTATTGATGCCCCTCTTCAACCTGACCGCGAGGCCCTATTGCTGAAGGCTTGACTTTCATGTGTCATTGAACATAGAGAAACTGAGTGGTACTAGACCAGAAGCATTCCACTGACCAGCATTTGTGGACCGGAAGGAGCTCTATGCATCATCAGAGGAGAAAAACAATCATCAGCCTCACCCTGCTGCAAACCCTGCGATCCAAAGCAGTGACCTGGCTGCAGGATACACTGGTACAATAGCGGCAGAAATATCAGGGTAGTAGCCAGCCATTTTTTGGGTTGTAGTTAAGGCCCACACCATGAAACCCGCACCTGACGCTGTTAATGAGGCCAAGAACAGGAGACTAGATAGGCCAAGTGCCCCAGGGGAAAGCCCAGGGCTCTTACTCTGCTAACAGACCGTGGGAATACACTGG
Source organism: Dicrostonyx torquatus (assembly GCA_028555095.1). Classification (NCBI taxonomy): domain Eukaryota; kingdom Metazoa; phylum Chordata; class Mammalia; order Rodentia; family Cricetidae; genus Dicrostonyx; species Dicrostonyx torquatus. The sequence goes on along the minus strand of JAQHUG010000128.1, from coordinate 1,737,533 downwards.
AGTGCCGCTATACTCATAGATCAGTACATCCCTCGGCTTTCATCAGAGACACTCCTTGCAGTGGGTGGTGATTAACAGAGTCTCAAACTGGGGCAGTGTATAGGCAGTAAGAGACCTTGGGTCATTCAGTCCGAAGTGAGATGTCTTGATCAAACCCTTCCCTTCAAGACTCCGGGATTTATGCAGAAGAGGAGGCAGGGCGATTTTAGAGCCTTGGGGATGACTCCAAGGAAATAGCATTTTCCAGACACAACAATGCTGATGTACGTATGAGCTCACAGAGACTGTGACAGCATGCATAGGCTCTATACAAATTCACGCTGGTCAAAAAATCCCAGCACAGAGAAGGGGAAGTGGACTCAAGGTCCCATCCCTAACTGAGGACCTCTTCATGGTTGATACCTTCTGGAAGATGGACAGTACGCTTTCTAGTAACAGTAGCTACTAGAATAGTAGGCTTCCCTATGATTTTTCAACCACATTTCAGGGCAGCTCTCATGCTTAGGAGTAGGTGATCAATCAAAACGACAAAATGAATTCCATTGTGTGTATGCATCTGTGTGTGTGTTGTTTTTGGTTAGGGTTTGGAAGCTTTAGTCTTTTTTGGTTTTGCTTCTCTCTCTGCTTTTGTTTTTGAGAGAGATGAAGAACATGAGGTTGGATGGGTAAGGAAGTGAGAGGAGCGGGGAGGATCTGGTTGAAAGGAAGGAATACGATTATAAAACACGCTGTAGGAAGCAATTTAAAAAGAATAAAATAAAATGCAAATGCTGGACAGAATAGTAGCAGCAAAAAGTAGTGTGGGCTGCTTAACTTATTGACTTAAACTTGCGTATAGTAATTTGCCTTTATTATGCTTTCCATATTTGCAGAATCTAAAGTGAGGCCACAGATCTCATTTGTTCTCCTGATAGACGTGTCGTTTCTCTTTGACTGAATTAGTCTGGATGCCAGTTTATTAACCTTTTAATCTTCGGAAGGAACAAGCTCCTGGTTTCCTGTGTTTACTCTGTCTCCTGTTTCATCGGTCTTTGCTCTGATTTTTATTTTCAGTTTAATTCACCCCCCCCCCGCCCCCGAGTGTCTTGTGGCAGTGAGGAAGGGATTTGGGTAACTGACTTGAGACTTCTCCAGGTCTGTCCTCACAGCCTGTGCTGCCCCTTTTACTCAGTTCAAACTGCTTTCCATTTTACCTCTGACATTTTCTTTGACTTATGGGCTATTTAAAGGTGCAGTGCTTAGTTTGTAAATATTTCTAGTTGTTTTCAGAGATCTTTCTGTTATTGATTTCTAGTTTTGTTTCATTGTGGTCAAGTAACATACTTCATCGAAACTGAGTAGGAGGCTGGAGAGTTGGCTCAGTGGTTGAGAGCATGGGACACTCCTGCAGGGGACCTGAGCCTGCTTTCCAGCACCCACACTGAGTGGATAATAATTACTTGGAACTTGAGTTCCAGCAGGTCTTCTGGACTCTGTGGGCACCTGTGCTTACAGGTGTATACACACACACACACACACACACACACAAAACTAAATAAATAAAACTTAAAAATGGAATTGTTTTGCATTAAACTAAAACTTGTAGCTTGGTAAATGTTTTGAATGCACTGGAGAAAAGGCGGCGCTTCTGTAGTTGGTTGCACAATTCTATATGCTTCACTGAGGTCAAGCTTGTTGGCAGCGTTTACCGTAACTGTATCCTTGAGGCTTCCCTGCCTACTTCTGTCACTTACTCAGAGAGCTATAGGACTCTCAGACTATGCTTGCAGATATATTTTCCTTGGGTCTTCTAAATCGTGAAAGGTTTATTCTCCAGTTTTAAAGGATAAAGCTTGACAGGAGTGGTGGCACACACCTTTAATCTCAGCACTCGGGAGGCAGAGGCAGGCAGATTTCTGTGAGTTTGAGGCCAGCCTGGTCAACAGAATGAGTTCCAGGACACACAGCCGGGACTGTTACACAGAGAAACCCTGTCTCCAACAATAATAACAATGACTAAAGTGTTGAAACTTTTCCTTAACTGGGGTTTTGTAATTTTCTTGCACATTTCAGTAAAAATTTATCCCTAAATATTTCCTGTTTATGATGGTGTGGAAAGAGGTGGATGAGTTGTTCTCTCAGTGTGATGTTAGAGGACACGCGAAGCTAGGTGGTGTCAGACATTCCATTTTGTTTAGTTTTCAGTTTGAATTTGTTTGAACTCTCAGGGCCTGATTCAAATATTCTTGGAAAGAAAATGCTTCCCTTTCTAGGAAAATGTTGGCCCCTCTCACATTTACTAAGAGATGGCTCTCATTTGCAACATATTAGATTTCTTTCTTTATATTGTTCTTTAGTATCTCTTATAAAATAGTCTATTAATAGTTTTTTAACTTTATTTCCACAGTATTTGAGAAACTTTTTATGTGAATTTCAGACCTCTTTAAGTCAACCAAAGATACGTAGCTATTTTTTATACTCATTATTGGAAAGGTCCAAAGAAGACACGACCACATTGTTACCCTCTTGTTTAACTTAACATTTAATTAATTCTCCATGCAAGGATCTTATACCTTAGGATTTTTCTAGAATGCTAGAATGCTTTTAAGATGTCTATGTATCATATCCAAAAAAAAAAAAAATCAGCTCTGTAGAAGGGAGGGAGAGCTTTGTCACCTGTGAAGGCACTGTTGGAATTTCCTAGTGAAGGAACAATGGTGCAATGGAGAAACCAAGCCATTCATTGTCATTCAGTGAGAATGGACGGTTAAAAGTAGGAACTGAATTATAGGTCATGGTGATGGTGACTTCAGCAACAGGATGCATGCCCCAAGTCAGGAATCTCACAGGGAAGGACTTTCACATTCTGTTACCACAGGGTACATGAACCCATGTCCCATTCAGACACCATGTGTGCCTGCTCTCTTTTCTCATTAAAAAAAAAATAAATAATTGAGAGTTCATTTTACTTACGTGTCATTTATCCACTTGGAGCAAGCAGACCCAGAACCTTATTGCTGTGAACACGTGGCTTCGGACTATGTCAGGCGTTTGGGCAAAGGCCAGGAGGGTGTGTCTGGAGGAGAGATGTCAGCATTTTTTTTGAGGAGATTTAATTGGAAATAGAATGGTGGTTCAGCTGAGAGAAGGGATCAAAATGCAACAAGCTGGTGTTTTCCTTCTCGTCCCTTAATGGACCATAATCCCGCTCGTAAAACCACCACTTTAACTTTGGCAGTCTCACTTTCCCAGGAAGCTTTATTACTGAGTATTAGGCTTGAGTCAAGGCACAGTTGCTCCAAGGTACGTTTGAGCCCAGGCTAAGGTTGAGGAAAATGTGTTTGTGGGTGAGTTAGGGATCCCTGACAGCCTTGCAGTAAGTGTATGTGGCCTTCTGAGGCCTCGTGAAACTGTTCTGGGCAGAGAAAAATCTGCTTCAGTGCATTCCACACAAACCATATCTTTGGATGAGGATGAGCAAGGAGGTGTGGTGAGTTCCCAGGGCTCAGATCCACCCTGGGAACCATGCTTCTCTGTGTACCCTGGGTAATCACACAAGAGGGGTCGGAGCCTGCAGGTCCACCAGCTGCACAGCCTTAGATGTCCTGGAACTACTGTGTAGACCAGGCTGGCCTTGAACTCACAGAGACCCGCCTGCTTCTGTAACTACCACTGACTCTTGACCTTGGTGTGTAGCTTTGGACGGTTCACAGACAGAACTGTTCCATCCATGCTGAGCAGGCTCCTGAGGTTCTTGTATGCATTCCACCCCTCTCCATTACGGTAAGAAGTGGGGTCTCCCATAGCTCAGATTCATCCTGACTCCCTACTGAAGCCCTAATGTCAAACATGACTTACACCTAGGACTACTGGGGTTGGGCAAGGATGCAAGCTATCTTTCTATGATTCTAATGAAAAAAACGAATGATTCACCAAATTAAACTCCTTTTAAAGTACAACAGACTTCTGACCACTCTTGAGTTTAAAAGAAAAATGCCATGGGAGATGAAGTGTTTCACTTAAAAACAAAACAAAATAATGAAGCCTTGCTTTTCCAAATACAACTGAATATCCCACTTGCCCCGGAGCACTTTCCAGATCCTCCAGAGGACAGCGACTGATTCTCCCACACCCACCCCAAAGCAGCAGAGCTGGCTCTGTGACCAGTCAGAGGAGGAAGCGATGCTCTTTTTTTTTTTTTTTTTTTGCATCAGGAACAAGCAGGGGATGCTGTGTGTGTAGGCAGCAGGCAATTATTCTGGCTGGATGAGGGCCAGGTAAGCTAGGATTCAGTTGTTTCTTTTGCAAAATGTATGTACCATCTGATCCTTAAAGACCCCATGTCCAGGCTGGCATTAATGTATGTACCATCTGATCCTTAAAGATCCCATGTCCAGGCTGGCATTAATTTACACCTCATCCCAGGCTGGCAGCTCTGAGATGGGGATGCCATTAATGCAGTCTTGTTTCTTGGCTCCAAGGGAATGGCATGGATGCTAAGTGGGTTTGGAACCGCTTGCTCAGAGGAGAGCGTATTCCAAAACAAGGGCAGGAGCTCACCCAAAGGTCGTCATACTAGAGGCCAACAGCAAGAAGCAGAAGGGGCCAGCCCGGACACCAGGCACGTGTGGCGTGATTATTTAGTCACCAAAAACTGAGGCCGGCTCACCCAGCACCAAGCACAGCACGACGTTACATCAGTCAGCTGTCCGTCACTGTGACGAAATACCGAGAGGATCTGCTCGAAGGAGAAGTTGACTTGGCTCCTGGATATGTGGTCCTATACTTTGGGCTTTTGGCGTGGTGCATTATCACAAGAGGGAATGTATGGTAGAGAAAGGGTGCTTACCTCATGATGGCTGGAAGCAAAGAGAAGGGGGAAAGGTCTGGAGACAAAAAACGTAATCTTCTAAGTCACCCCAAGTGACCTACTTCTTCTAAATAGACCCCCTCTCCTAAGGTTCCCACCACATTCCCAAACCCTTTAAATCATGACCCATCATCAGTGAGTTTGCCCATTGAAGAAGCCAGCATCCAGTCACCTCCAGAGGTGGGATACCTCTGAATGCTGTATTCAAGACCGAGATCTGGGGACATGAGCCTTTGGGGACATGTCAGAGAGGCCCCATTGACTGACTTGGTGGCCTGCAGCCAGGAATAGAACGCTTGAGGTTAGAGGCGGTGTGTGGACACGTGCCTTCACAGAGCTGGGTTCCCCTACCCTCAAAGCACAATGCGGGAGGAACAAGGTGGAACCCTTCTTGTAGGCAGAAGATGCAGACTGAATCCAATTATGGAACTTTCAAAATATATTGAAGATAACCAAGTGTCAGGATGCAAGACTCTCTAATCCCTTAATCCAAAAATCTGAAAGGACTCCATACCTGACCACAGGTGGTGAGTGGCAAGAAGAATCCAGGGGCACTAAACCACTGAAAGTGGATTTTGTGTCTAGACTTGAGTCCCATCCTAAACTTTTGTTTGTTTGTTTGTTTTCTTGCTTGCTTGTTTGAGACAGGGTTTCTTCCCACATACCTGACTGTCCTGGAACTCACCAGGCTGGCCTCAAACTCAGAGATCCACCTGCCTCTGCCTCCTAAGTGCTGGGATTAGAGGCGTGTGCCACCACTGCCCAGCTAAATAAGTTTACACATAAGCAACCTTGGAAAATCAGACATAACTCAGTGATGTGTGCATTTAGAGAATCAGTTCATCATATACATATTCCAAAATCTGAGAAAACATCCACTCTAAAACATCCTAAGCGTGTTGGGTAAGGAAACTTACCAACTTACACTCACTTGACCTTTGCCATATACGGAGTCTGTTCTCATCTTTTACACGCATGCTGATAAATGGCATCAGTCCTCCCAGGACCTCTGTGCATCGGTGGTTGGCCATTCCCAGTGCAGGGAAGCAAGGCCCAGAGAGCAGAAGCAACTCACCAGGGCTGTTTTGAGAGCAGGCGATACAGTTCCTATCCAAACCAGGTGAGTTCCAGCCTGCTTCCTGTGCTCTAGGACTCAGGAAGGTAGTGTCTTCGGTAGTAGGGTCTTACAAGACCCCAAATGGCACGGAAAGTTAGAACAGTATGAATTATGTAAAAGAAAACAGTAAGAGCTAGCTAAAACATCACCTTGTAAAACAATGAGGTTTGTTTTTTTTCTTAAAAGATCTATTTATTATGTATACAACATTCTGCCTCTATGTATGCCCACACGCCAGAAGAGGGCGCCAACTCTCATTACAGATGGTTGTGAGCCACCATATGGTTGCTGGGAATCGAACTCAGGACCTCTGGAAGAGCAGCCGGTGCTCTTAACCACTGAGTCATCTCTCAAGCCCCAGCAATGAGGTTTTGATTATTTATGAAGAGACATCTTAAAAAATATTGTCATTCATAAAATGGCCAAATCTCCTTCTGTTGTTAGAACCAAAACACTGAGCATAATTGTAACTGAAGAAATCTCATCTTATAGAGCTGTTCAAAACTCACTCTGATGAAGACAAACTTCTTTGAAATTAATGAACAGTTGAAAAGAACCTTTTTTTTTTTTTGAAACAGCGTTTTGTTACCAAGTGCAGGCTAGCCTTGAACTTGTTCTGTAGCCTGAACTGACCTTGAACTTACAGGATCATTTACTATGACACTCACTGAAATGCATGGAAGGAGGAAACTATCTCTTTTTTTGTTTGTTTTTTAATAACAAATCAGCAAACTTGGAAAACTGGGCATAACTCAGTGAAGTGGCCATTCAGAGAAATGGATCTGGGGGCAGCTGACATTTAGAAGACCACTTGTGGATGAGTTGATCACCCGCTATTGCTTAGTGCCAATTCCTTCACCAGGATGATGAAGTGAGTCCTACAGCTTGTGCCCACAGTCTGTAGGCGGCAGAGCAGTTTGCCTTCAAGTACATTGGTCCCTCAGGAGCAGCGCCAGGACTTGTCTAGATGATGCCATGGAGAAGCGCAATGAATCTGCACAAGACAGCTTAGCGCCTATAACGCTTATGAGTGAGCAAGCTCAGCATGCAAACCCAGTTCCAACTCTGAATTTTATGGCTTTTCCCCTCTACTCTTCCTCCTCCTAAGTACACCAGCGTGTGAGCATTAACATTCCTGTAAACATTTTTTATGGAAGCAGATACCAAGTCTGAGCTCCGAGATCTCGTAAGGGCTTCTGATTGCCTTTGGAGAATTATGTTTATGTGCTCTATCACTTACAAATTTCATGTGAGGAAGGCTCAAGACAAAAAACACCACACAACTCCAGAAATTCCCCTAAAGCAATCAACCTGCCCGCTGTCCCCACCATGTGTAACAGAGGCTGCTAAAATGATACCCCAAGCCCTCTGATACCCTAATGCGGGAATCCAGAGATGGACCGTGCCTGTCATCGCCTCCAGCCTTATGAATCTGACGCCTGCTGGATATGGGGTGGGGGAGACATGGCCTATTTGTTGAACCGATGCCTTTACCATACCATCTGAAAGCATCGGCAGGCAAATGGCTTCGGGGAAATGCTTCCATAGTCCTGGCACTTCTCTGCCGTCTGTAGAGTTTCCCAATCTTTCCTTAGGAGTCCATCCTGTCAGTTTCCAAGCACATCACCCCAGGGTGCTCAGAATCATCACACAGCAAAGGGTTGGCTATGCTGTGACGGCCCCGATCAAGCAGCAGGATCTACGCGGACAGCATGTATTGGGTTTGTAGACACAATGGCAGGGGATTTCACTGGGGCCCAAAGCAAACCAAAACCCCTTTCTGCTGAGTGTCTTCTCCTAGGACATGTGAGGCTCTGACCGCAGCTTGCTGTGAGGATGCTGTTGAAGGATGCTGTAAGCATGGTCCTCTCCCAAGCACTCTGCATCTCACACCCACTCCACACACCTGGCTGGAGGTCTTGCCTTTCCCTCCCCATAAAACTTTTAATAAAAGATGACGTTCTGAAAACAAAGGCTATTTTCTTCAGAGTTCTTTTTGGTGGCCATCTAATGTGTTTTTTTTTTATTTTTTATTTAAAAAAAAAACCATAAAAGCAGGCTGTTAACACTGGAGACGGTCTTTAAACAGGACTTGCACTTAGTGGACGCCCTGGGGACTCACTCCAAAGGCAGGCTTGCAGAGGGCTCTGTGGCTAGAAGTGCTGCTCCGCAGCTGTGAAAATTTGTTTTTTAAACAGCTTTTATGGAGTTATAACATGGCTCAGACCAGCAACCAAAGGCTTCTGCGTTTTGGTGAGGTTTTTATTGACTCCTCTTTCCCAACATCACTTTCATTTGAAGGTCACAAGGATCCCAGCCCAGGAGCCTCTGTTTCTACTTGTGAAGTATGGTGTCTGAGGCCAGCATCTTTCTTTCACATTTTTATCTTAAGAAGGGCAGAATTGGTCCTAACTCTAAGTGTTGAATTTGCATCTCATACATACTTGGACCAGACTAGTTAACCCAAACTAGGCAATATAATATTCACCCGCACTAAATTTAGCAGTCTGTACAGTCTGTAGCTGCCTGTGGGTTTGTTTTGCTTTTCAAGCTATCTTGATGGACACAGCTCTCTTTTAAAACTAACACTGCCTTTTCACATGCTAATGTGATTTTGGCTTCACACTAATACTTAAAAAAATTGAAGGGTTTTCTGTTGTTACAAGTAGAACATCAAGGAAGAAATGCCAAGGATTAAAAATAATCTTAAATTATCTTGCTTTCTCTACTGAAAGACAATTTATTTAGAAATATTAATAGTGTGTGTGTGTGTGTGTGTATTTAACAGTGTGTGTGTGTGTGTGTGTGTGTGTGTGTGTGTGTGTATTTAACATTCTGTTAACATTCTATGTGGTTGTTTTACATGCATCTGTAATTTGAAAACTGAAAAAAAAGTGGTTTTTTGTTTTGTTTTGTTTTGTTTTGCACAGTGCATAGTGTATTTTGGAAAGAGATCTGTGACCTGGAAATCTGTGTTTGCAATGAAAGTGGATGAGCAGAGGAATGCCAACTGAGTCTCCAAAATAATAATTAAATCTGAAGAAACAGTCACTTTGAGGTTTGGGGGATAGAGAGGAGAGAGGAAGAATCTTTTTAAACCCAGAGTGGTCTTAGGGGGAAAGGCATGGATGTGATTCCTGGGAGGGGTCTTCTCCATGATGTGCAGGCAACTGAGGAGCAGTAACATGGAGATGCTGAAAGGGGTGGTGACGGAGACACAGCTAACATGTTAAAAGCTGAGGCTGGACCCATGCAAACTTAAGGCTAAACGCTCTAGAAGCAGGTAATAGATGCACGTCTGGGTCATATGCAAAGTTCAGTTGAGTACAAGTCACAGCCTTTTAGAGAGCTTGTTCTAGAAAAACAAGAGGAAGAAATCTTGTCATTTATTAATGTCACTAGTAAATGCTGGCAAGAAGGGCACACGCGTCCTGTGCTACGGTTCCACTGGAAGGTACAGAGAGACCCTCTGGAGACTGGGTTCCTACGGAGGGCCATTCCCAAAGCAGACCACGTAAACCACAGACAACCTTTCCAACATTTTCAACCTAGGACAGCCCCTCATTTTCCACAGCCGAAGCTGTTCACTTTGAAATTGGGTTTTATGAGTTATCGCATCTCCATTCTGAATTTTTCTACTCGCTGGCTTCATTTTAAACAAACAACAATAACAACAACAACCAGGGTTCCGATCTTCTCAGTTTGTGTTATTTTTCAGAGAAAATTGATATGTTTTATATAGTTTTTCTGGTGGCATATATTTTTTAAAAAATTTTATATAGAATTTTAAGCCCCAAACAGGAGAAAGAACCAAGGAGCCCGGCGACTGCTGGCCAGCTTCTCTAACATTCGCGGCTCCGGAGACAACTCAGTCTAGAGCGCCAATAGTTGATTAAGGTTTTTATTCTTCAATTAGTTTAACAAAGAGGCAGATAAATGCAGCTTGTGTAAATCTGTGAGAACTTTTGCTTTTCAAAAACCATGATCAGGGAATGAGATTTGTTGGCGTGAATAGCCACCTCCTCAGTCCTCTGTTTTGTGATGTAACAATCTCTCCCTTCCTGTTGCTTAAGTAAGAATACTTTTTGCAACAGAGTGGACCAGGAAGCTGCTGTTAAGATTATGCAAACTGCTAATTTCAATTGGAGAGTGACAAAGTGGTTGGTTTTTTTTTTTTCTTCCTTTTTGTTGGTTTTTGTGAATTGTTTTTAATGGTGTTGGGGATTGGATCCAGGGACTTCTGTGGAAAAGTGTTTTAAATAATTTTTTTTAAAAAATAACTGTGTGGTTCATATTTTATGGTCAATCTGGTAAAAGAAAATGAAAGCCACTTGATTCCAACATCAGCGTCAGCGACATCTTAATCCCATAATTGTTCACTTTCCTTGGAGTATGGTAGCTGGCTCAGGAGTCTACTCCCAGGATGTATAGTACCAGGGTTTAGCTTGCTTTACTGTGGTCTGTGTGCCTCCTTTGGCGAGCTGTACGTGACCTTATGCTCTAGTGGCTTCTGCTGGGAACCTTCCCAACAGACATTCTCTCTTCCCGGAGAGAACCCCAGTGCTGTCTGGGTTGGCAGTGTGCCCCCAGGACAACATGTCTTAGCTTCCTCAGTAAGAGAATAGAATTTTGCTGGGGGTTTCGGGGAAGATTTTTCTTTTGTAAACCTGTCATGGCAGTACATAGAATTCCAGCACCAGAGAGGGGGAGGCAAGAGGATCAGGAGTTAAAGGTCAGCCTCAGCAGCATAACCAGTGTGAGACCCATTCCAAAACAATAAAAATAAATAAAATAACAGAAAAGATTTTGTTCTTTTGATATAGGCTGGTATCAACTTCTTTCCTTTTTTTCTGATTTTTTTCTGACTGGCTAGGGACTGGAGGCAGTGAGTTTGCAGAAAGAAACCCAGAAAGATGCGACAAGTGGGAAGGTGGACCCCTATCAGGCTGTGGGACTTCTCATCAGCCTGGCCCAGAACTTAAAGCTTCCCTGTTTTGTGAAGTCCTGTTTAGCTGGCAGGCTCTGTCGCATGCACAGAAATGCAGCAACTGTAAATCCATGTGCACGGCTTCAGAGAATCTTTGTCTCCTCTCTCCACAGTCTCGGGTAGCATCACTCTGTAGGTCTTTCTTAAAAACTTCTATTTCCAATCTCGTTTTATTTATTTGTTTTATGTATTTGGGTGTTTTGCCATTCTGTGTAGGTCTGTGCACCATATACATGTCTGGTGCCCTCAGAGGGCAGAAGAAGATGTTGAATCTCTTGGGACTGGAGTTATAGACAGTTCTGAGCCATTATGTGGGTGTTGGGAATCTTACCCTGGTCCTGTGGAAGAACAGCCAATGCTTTTAATTGCTGGACCACCACTCCAGTCCCACTTTGTATGTCTTGAATGAGGAAAACTGAGACCAAGGCTCAATTCTCCAGGTTCAGATAATTTTCTCAAAAAGAACCAATCATTTCTTTTGAGAGTACACTGAAAATGTTGCTTAAAAAACAATGTTCTCCTCCCTGGGTCTCTGCTCCCAGGGTTATCTGGGGAGCCAAGCGAATTCCTCGAACAGAAGGTTCTCATGTGACTGGAAACGCTCTTTCGTCGTGTTTCAAGGGCGGGTTTCCTCTTTTCACACAGCCCTGCTCTCCGTCTCACAGGCCGTGTAGAGATAATCCTGAAGTTAAGTTTGCATACCTACACTTAGAAACAATTTTGCTGTCTAGGGAAGAAGGTGACAAGAGGTGGCTTATTCTAGGAGGGACGAGCCAGTCACAGGGTGAGCCAGACACGGGGTGCTGTTACCAAATGCCTTCAAATACTGAGAGAGATAAGTGAAGGAATGGGATTAAAGGTTTGTGGTTTTTTTTTTTTTTAAAGAAGTGACCGATTGCCTAACGTGATAACCCACTCATGGACAAATGGGTTTGAAGTGGAAGCTAATGGGACTTGTTTCAATGCCAACAGCCCTGTGAACAGCAGCGACAATATGATCTGGGCACTTGGACCCTTTGAGAGACTCAGCTCCGGTTCACCGAGGAGAAAATACCCACAGCACTTTCTCTTCCTGTTTCCTGTTACATTTGGCACACGGCAGCCATATAAGTACAACCAGGTAAAAAACAGCACCGATTATTTTAAGATGGTGAATTTTCTAGCAATTCATCTCGGACACAGAACTCCAGTGCTCCTCCATCTCTGTGAGGCTTCCTGCTTCCCGCGGATAAATTATGACTCCCAGACCTTGGCATCTCCTTAAACCCAAAGCGTTTGACAAACTGCGTTTTCAGAAGGTTTGTCTGTGAGTTGGTTTTTAGAAGGAGGAATTTATGATGAGTTGACTTAATCCTTGCTTTTTGGAGAATGTCTAAGAAAAGTTCTTTCTATAAACAATGGGATTGCACGGAGGGGCTGGAAGACTGAGCGCTTCGTGGGCTCAGCCTGTGGAAGAAAGCTGGGGCGCCCTTTACAGTTCCCTGTGGGCTGGCCAAGAGTTCCAACCCTATCAGCTAATTGTGCTGCCGGGGTCCTGGCAGCCTGCCAGCCTTACCTGCCCTGCTGGCTCCCGAGCCAGGTTGCCTGTATATTCACTTAGTCCAGCTAACCACTGTGAAAATCATTCACAGGCCTTGGACATAACAGATGGAAGGTGATTTATTTATATATTTTGACTAATAATCTTAACTTGTCATTTAGTTTTTAAAATTTGATAAACAGGCTGGGAGTTTGAAGAGGGAGCTGTTTGTGTCAAATTTATAACCCTGCTTCCTGGCATTTTGGAGTTGGTTATTGCTTTTGGATTTACTTTTGTGAGGATGGTTTGTGTGTGTGCACACATATGTGTGCGTGCGGGCGTGCATGCATGTGTGTGTATGTGATTGTGTGTGTGTGTGTACTCTCCTGCTCACCCCCTCCTGGTTTTTCCAAGTTCGTTAGAATGATGTTTCCCAGAACAGTTTTCAGGAATATGGCATCAACAGAATGTATGGTGTTTTTGCACGTTCTTAAACGCTAACACAGGAAAACTGAAAACACGTGAGCATAGTATTTTATTAGTCCAGTCTTCGTCTTTTCTCATGGCTTACACACAGTGTAAAGGTTTTTGGCGGTTTACCAACAGTTTGGTCCTTTCAAGAGGTAGAACGGAAAACTTTCCCCAATTCCCAGAGAGTGCCCTCATGTAGAATTCCCTGATGACCGTGATTCCACGCCCTTTGAGCTGATGAGACGCTGCCCGTCTTGTCTGTTTCCATGACCACAGAGAAGTGGACAGAAAGCTGGGAGGCAGTGGTCGGATGTTTCCTGTGACTGCTGCAATTGCCCTGGGGATAATATGAGTAATACGGTTGGCTGCTCATTTTGACTGACTTGTTTCCTGTGAGCCTTGCCCATGCTGACATACGTCCATGTGGCTTGCATTAAACAAAGAGTACAGGCAAGGAAAGTCAGAGATGTGGTAATTATTTGGATAATTCAGATCAAAAACTACTTTTCCATGACATATGTTCAAGGAAAAGATGGCTTTCTATTTGGGGGGACTTATTTAGATCAGAAGATGGCAAGTTTCCTATAAAGTGCTGGAGAGTAACTATTCTAGAATGTGCAGACCATACAGGCTCTGGTGCAACTGTGCAACTTTGATTTAAGGCAACAAAAACAGCCTTAAAAAATACCCAGAAGGAAGGGCAAGTCCTCTCAATAAAAATTTGTGGGCTGGGGGATACCTCAGTTGTTAAGTGCTCACCGTGCAAGCAATGCGGACCTGAGTCAGATCCCTAGAACTCAAATAGAAAATCAGGTGCCCTTGTAATCCCAGCAGTGGGTACAATCAACCAGGAGGATCCCTGAAGCTTGCCAGCGAGCTAGCCTAGGCTAACCGGTGACCTCTAAGATAGCTTAAGTGCTTGGTACCTGGGGAATGATATTCAAGTTGACCTCAATCCTCCACACTTATACATGGGTATTCCCCCTTCCCTGACTTTTGCAACCTATCTATAAAAAAAGATGATGGCTCCAGACTTGGCCCAGGTCTGGACTTTGGCTTACTATCCTTTGATGTAGTCCAACTTCCTCCTTTTGATGCATGAGCAAATGGACCCATAGTGAGAAAAAGTAAGGTACTCAAAATGACCCAGATAGTGATGGGAAGTGAACAACCTTCATTCGTAGTAGCCAGATGCCATGTTCCCTTGCCCAGACACCTTCTTTTAGTTTATGCCACGGGTGTATTCATTGTTTAAGGTGTCTCAATCAGACCAGCTGGTGAGGGAACCTCTTTCTGGCAGTGGCATGTGTGTGTGTGTCTCTGTGTGTGTCTGTGCTGTTTGTAGTTGTTAAAGTGAATCAAACGTAAGTAAGCTGAGGTGTCTGCAAGCTACCTGCTTTGAGAATTCAAAGTGTTTTTTACTCGCTCTTGCTTCCTGCCAATCTCTTCAATTGTTCCGTGCCTCCCTGTGCTCACACTCTGAAGAGCAGGATCCAGAACTGGCTGGGAGTGCTGACAGCCTGTGTGGGAGAGGGCTAGCTCCAGGCTGGAGAAGGAAGATGGAGCACCAGTCCATTCCGGGAACGGGAGAAATGACATATGGGTTTGAGGAAGTGAGGCGATGGGGCATCGGCGGCTCTGGGCTGCACAGCTTTCTGTGGTACACTCACCTGTTGGGGACAGCAACTGCTCTGTCTGAATCAAGAGCTTGGATGCCTCTGCAGGATGACCACAGGGCACCATTAACTGATTGCGTGGCACCAGTCAAAAGAATCACTGGCCTTCCCCACAGGTGACAAGAGATGCCGGTGGAGGGGTTGGAGAGGTGAGATCACGGCTTTCTCCAGGCATACTCCCTGCAGTGGAGATAGCTGATTGGCAGCAGAGAGAATGGTCCCCTCGGCAGACAGAGGCAGAGGAGAGAACAGGAAAACAATCTGTGTCTATTCCTTTTTGTGGTGTCATACCACTTTAACCTCTGAGGTCCCCTTTGTCTCTGGGAACCACCTCCCAGCTGCCCCGTTTATTTTGCTTTAGCTATTTTTAGGCGAGAAGATGACAGCCACCGTCAAGTGGGCCTGCCTGTTTTCTCTTACCACCTCCTTGGTAAAAGTGTCTGTCTTTAAATGTCAAGTTGTATATAGAATCTATATTTATGTAGAAAATCTGGTTCTTTTTAACAAAATTGATGGAGCTGTGTTTCTCTTCTCCTCATGACATTCCTAAGAGAAGAGAAGGTTACCTTCCAATGTCTTCTTAGGAAGAAATGTAATTCTATCCAGAACTTGGTGAGTCCATGTCTCCACACTCTCAGGATCCACTTCCCTTCTCAGGATCCTGTCCCCTCTCTATGCAGCCCTGGTTGCTAGCTTGTGGCTTTGCTATTGAACAAATGCTAAGAACGAATAGTGACATCTCTGTAGACTGAAGCTGCTTTAGCGGTATCGAGCATCCACGCGGGAGCACGACTAACTCTGTGAGGACATCTGTCGTGCTGTGCTTGCACGACCGGCCTCTGGTAAAAGGGAAGCGGAAGTCGGGGCAGCTTCCACAGCAGAGCATCACACAGAGAGCTAGAAGCAAATATGGTTAGTGTTCACAAACAAACCATAAATTTCAGGGCAGAAAAATTCCATTTGATATATTAAGTTTTTGAATGAGGCAATAACAGCCCAGTCTTGATAAACAGCATGTCTCTCAGAGTCTACTTGACTGTGCACTGTGATCCAAGTGGAAAAGGAGACAGAGTTCCTTGGGAAAGAAAACTGTAGCCATTTGGATTCCTAGTAGTTAAGATATTCTTTTGTAACTAACAGAGTTCACAGTGTTAAACTCTGATATGTACAGACACCAGCTATCAGGATTTGCAGGATTTCTAAGCTTCCAGAAAGTTCCCTCATGTCTCCTCTAAGTGAATGTCTCCATGAAAGGCAACCACTGTTCTGAACTTTGTCTCCACATATTAGTCTTGTGTGTTTTTAAGCTCCATATAAATGGAACCATACACTGTGTTCTCTTTCAAGGTTGGGCTTGTCGCACTCCACAGTATTTCTTTGAATATCAGCCATTGTTGGCGATGTTCGCATTTTGAAACCACTTTGTTGCTGATAGAAATTGAGAATGTTTCCAGCTTGGGGTTATTATACATTGAAGTATTGAAACATCCTTCTAGATATCTGTGAGTTCCTAGGTACACTCTTTATGAATGTACATGAGTGTGTCATGGGATAGGTTCATGCTTAGCGCTGGCAGACTTCCTGGCTTTTGTAGCTTTTACCACCTCTGTTGGTAGCTGCCAGTCAGCTCCAGATGCCATGGTCAGTTACTGCAGATGGACGGACTTAATCTATATTTGTGGAGTTGTGGATGGAGCTGGTCCAAGATAATGATGCTGGCAGACTTGGCTGCTGAGGAAGGCTTTATCAAGGACAGCTGCCTTCATGCTGTCTCATCTCTTGGCTTTTCCTCTGCTAGCACAGGGCCTCCTAGTGTCTCTTCCTCTTCAAGGCTATTATTACCTTTGCTGAATTAGGTCCCCACCCTTTTGAGTTTACAGGACCCATTTCCAAATACTTATTGGTTCATCTTCAGATACCAGTCCAAGGGAAGTTAGGGCTTCAATTTACAACTTTGAGGCAGCAGTCGGTTGGTCAGAGTGTTCTTCAACTAACATTTCATGCAGGTCTTAGTCTGGACATCGCTGACGACTAGTGGTGATGAACCACTGTCATATGCTGACTGACCACCAGGTATCTCTTTGTTAGTGGTTACTCAGGGTTTAGTAGCCACAGAGCACAGGATCGTCATTCTCCATGCTGGCTCGTAGGAAAAGCTTGCTGCATCCTGGATACTGGTCCTTTGGCAGGCATGTGAATCAAAATCTCTTTTCTCTCTATAGCTACTTATTAATTCATTCTTTCTCGCCCCCCACTCTCTCTCTGTCAGAGACCAAGCCCAGGGTCCCACACTTCCCAGGTTGGCAGTCCACCACTGAACTTTACTCCCAGTCTGGTAATTGTCTTAGTGTGTTACTATGATAAATAGAAATTCTTAGTGTGAAGGAAGCCCAGTTTTTGAACTTTTAATAGTGAGTGCCTTTTGTGTGCTGTTTAGACATCATCCCCTGCACTGTTCTTGATAGTGTTCTGTATTTCCTTCTAGATGCTTAGGTGTTCTGGCTTGAAATTTTAGTCTGTGATTTATCTTTAACTGTTTTTATGTGTTGTGGAAGTTTACTTCTTGATGTGGGAGTCTCCTATGTGTGCTGTGATGCTCATTAATGAATAAAGAAACTACCTTGGCCTGTTGACAGGGCAGAACTTAGGTAGGCAGGGAGGACTGGACTGAATGCTGGGAGAAAGAAGGGCAGAGTCAGAGAGATGCCATGATCTGTTGGTGGAGATAGATGTGCTGAAACTTTTCTGGTAGGCCATGACCTCATGGTGATACACAGATTAGTAGAAATGGGTTAAACTAAGATGTAAGAGTTAGCCAATAAGAATCTAGAGCTAATGGGCCAAGCAGTGATTTAATTAATACAGTTTCTGTGTGATTATTTCAGGGCCAAGTGGCCCCTTGCAACAACTTCTTTTCTTTTTCTTTTTGGTTTTTGAGACAAGGTTTCTCGGTAGCTTTGGAGCCTGTCCTGGAACCAGCTTTTGTAGACCAAGTTAGCCTTGAACTCACAGAGATCAGCCTGCCTCTGCCTCCTGAGTGCTGGGATTAAAGGTGTGGGCCACCACCGCCCAGTGGAAGTTTAGTTCTTTACTTTTTAGAGAAAGACCGGTTTGACCCAGCACCACTTACTTAGAGTACTCCCTTCAGAACTGCAGCGCGCTTTTCCTGTGAATCTGTTGACGTGTGGGCTGTTTGGGAGTTCGGCATTGTGTGTCATTGGCCCATGCATCTTTGTGTTTTCCTCACTGTCTCTACCGTGGTGGCTCTGTATGTCTTTAAATCTATTACTTCTATTGTTCCATTATTAAATAAAACTCGGGAGTCAGATATCGGGGTAAAAACCAGATTCAGTAGAGAAGTGGCAGAGAAGTGACCGATAACCTTATCTCTCCTTCCTTGATCCGAAAATGCTGGCGAATTTGTCTAAGCCCCTCCCTACTACTTCCTGTGTCTCGCTGTATGTCCAGGGTTGGCAAAGCCTTTATGGGTATTTCTTTTCAGCTAGTAGATAGATAACTCGCCCACTGATTAAAGATAAATATTATTGAGAGTCTCAGAAGTGTCAGAGTGTGATCAAAATGTCTTGTCATCTGGTAGTGTACACCCTTTAGATTTGAACTTTGGATTGCCCTTGGAGGGTTCTTTCTATTTTCACCTATGCAACAGCTCACCCTAAGAAGCCTGCTGAGTTGGTATTGGCATAAAAACAGAGACACTGACCAATGGAATCGAATTGAAGATCCGGATATTAGTCCACAAACCTATGAACACCTAATATTTGACA
>JAQHUG010000128.1:1648795-1717159 GCA_028555095.1 Dicrostonyx torquatus | reverse complement strand
AAAAAAAAAAAAAAGAAGCCTGCTGAGTTTTTATTGGGATCATGTTGAATTTATAAGCGAACTTAGGATCTACATCCCCGTTATGTTGAGTCTTCTAATTTATGGAAATGGTCTATCTCCTGATTTGTTTACGACTTTCAAGATTTTTTTTTCCCACAATGATTTGCAGTTTTTGGTGGTAGATTTTTCTCATTTTTGTTAGATTTATTCCTAGACATTTTGTGATTTTTTTGGTACTATTGGTTTAAACATTTAAAAATCATTTTAAACTGTTTTTTAGTAAATATACAATTATTTTTATGTAAATGATCTTGTCAAGTTGTTTTATTTTATTTTTAAAGATTTGTTTATTTTTATTTTGTGTGTATGAGTACTTTGCCTGCTTGCATGCATATATATGTACCTGCCATTTGTGTGTCTGGTGCTTTTGGAGGCCAGAAGAGGGCAACAGAGCCACGATTGTGAGGTGCCAAATGGGTGCTGGGAGTCAAACCTGGGTCCTCCTGCAGAGCAGCCAGTGTTCCTCACCACTGACCATCTCTCAACCCTTTCTAAGTTATTGTCATCAGTTTTGTGTCTGTAGTTTTTTTTTTCTCTCAGGTGTTTACTCATGTACTGTGTGAATGATGCTGTTTTACTTTTTTCCTTTTAAAGCTTTATCTTTGGCTTTTCAAATTTATTTCTTTTATGTTTTGAGATTCTTCAAGTTCTTATTTCTAATTATTAACTTTTCTTACATTACTGTGCTGACTAGGATGTCTATTATGACATGGGATAAAAGGAATACTAGAACAATTGCCTTGTATTTTTCTGAACTGCAAGATAAATTTTGCAGATATCTTTTATCAGATTAAGAGTTTTCTCTGTAATCCCTAGTTTTCTAAGACTTTTTGCTTTAATCACAAGGAATTGAATTTTGTTCAGTGTTTTGTGTTTATTGAGGTGGACATATTTTTCTACTTTATTATTTTAATGTGAAGTACTGCATTTATAATGTAAAGTCACTTCGCATTCCTGGAATAAACCCCAATGGTCATGATGTGCTATCTTTTCATGGCATTATTAAATTTGATGGTAATACATTACTCAGCCCTTTTGAATATATAATTTTACTTTCTTATATCAGGTTCTGATATTAGTGTTATGTTCATCTTCTTTCACTGTTTCCTAGGAAGGTTTCCACAAGATTTGCAAGAAAGCTATTTGGGTGTAAAGCAGGAACCTTGAAGGACCATCCTATGTTGAATTGGGTGGAGCAAACAGGCAGGGCTATGGAGTTGGTCCTAGCCACGTCCACTTAGCATTTAAAAAACAAAAGTGCCTTTGGTCAGAAAATGATTACAGACATGCAATAAGTACAGATTCAGATGAAAAAGACCTCTGAATGGGTCATGGTGTTGGATAAATGTGCTTCGACTTGGGAGAGAGAGGAAATAGAGTATAACTAGTTATGAAAAGAAATAGATGTTTTGAAAATAAAACAAAGTCTTTAAAGAGTCAATAAAAGTAATATAAAAGAATACAGACAGTCATCGATTAAAGGAGTAAAGAAAATTAAGCCACATAAAGATGTAATATACACAGAGAGTCTGGATTATGTATATTGTTGTGTTTTCTTTGAATTTTTTGACTGCAGAGAAACATTTGATTCTGGGGGCTGCTAAGTTAAACCAGCATAAAGGTATCTTGATTTCAAAATTTGAGTCTAAGTATATGTTACTTTGGAAAAGAGGTTCTACTTTTTATTTCCACAGAAGATGAGAACATGCAGATTCCTCCTAGGCTAATGCGGTTTGAAGGAATAAGACCCCCAAAAGGGTCTCTATGAACCCTAAAAATACTTTGCCCAACAAACAGCAGGGAGGAGTTTGGAGAAAACAACACCCAAATTTCCAAAATGATTGTAAGTGTTAGCTTTCTTTTAAAGAGGTATATGATATAGAAACTGAATTGGTATGGATCTTGGTCTATTGATACAAATTTAAGGTCAGTTTTGTTACACTGTGTACATGTATTTCTGCTCTTGTTTAAGGTATTGTGTTTGTGTAGCTCATTTAAAAATGTAATGTATAATTTTAAATTGCAGATTAATAGATAATCACTTATAATAG
This sequence comes from Dicrostonyx torquatus, assembly GCA_028555095.1. Lineage (NCBI taxonomy): Eukaryota > Metazoa > Chordata > Mammalia > Rodentia > Cricetidae > Dicrostonyx > Dicrostonyx torquatus. The sequence continues at coordinate 1,715,048 of JAQHUG010000128.1, read as the reverse complement.
TCAAACTTATGTTAGTTCTGTTTTCTAGGTATACAGAGCTATATTTCAGTTAGAGAAACTTCAACACTTCAAAGACCTACAGAATATGGCAGATAAAGTGTTTTAGGAACTTATAGTTTTCTCGATAATGACACATGTCTGCTTCTGGCAGTGCCATGGGCATCAAAGAGGCTCCTTATGGAGTTTGCTAGCCATTTGGGCAAGAAAGTGCTCTTACCTAGACTGCTTTACGGTATGCTGTATGAAATAGACATGTAGGACCCACATAAAAGTGACTGTTGAACTTTCCAAAAGATGGAATGGTTCTTCAGGGTTTGTGTTTCACAGAAGAAACAGCCAGACATTCTGCAGGACACAGAAGAAAGCACTGATTAATTTTGCATTACAAGGCAGAACAGATCTTCAAATTTCCTGCTTCATGGAAAAGTCTGCTGTATACTGTGGGTCTGTAGGCTGAAGATGGATGCCCCAACATTACAGAAGAACTTTGGGTGACTTCCAGACAGTGAGATGCCTCTGTCAATTGTAAAGTTTTGGAAGTTGTTTACATGTACTTCCTGTTTACTTAGGTAATATTATATCCTTCAGGGGTCTTTTAAGGTTTGAAAGCAGATGGTTATAGTTATAGTTTTCTTAGCAATGATAAAAGATAAATTATATATGAAACTTTTCATATACAAATAGACTAAATATTGCAAGTATGATTCTTGCTTGATACCTGTTTAGTTATATGTAATTTTGCTATGTTAAAGTTAAAACTTTCCTTTTTATTTAGACAGGAAAGGGGAGATGATGTGGGATGTCCTTCTGTATATGTGTTACTCTTATTGGTTAATGAATAAAGCTACTTTGGCCTGTGGCAGGGCAGAATATAACTAGGCTAGAAGAGATATGAAGAGAGAGAGTAGGCCGAGTCAGGGAGATGCCATGTAGCTGCCAACGGAAGAAGATGCTCTGAGCCTTTCCAGTAAGCCACAGCCTCATGATTAATAGAAATGGGTTAATTTAAGATGTAAGAGTCAGCTAGAAATATGTGTGAGTCATTGGCCAAACAGTGTTGTAATTAATATGGTTTCTCTGTGATTATTTAGGTCTGGGTAGCTGGGAAATGAATGAGCACTCTCCACTTACATAGGTGTGTGGTTTTCTTTGTGGAATGTTTTAAAATAAATTATCAATTTAATTTCTCTTCCTCCTTCCCTCTTTTTCTCCCTCCCACCTCTCACTTCCTTCCTTCAACTTGGTCTTAAACTTAGTGGTCCTCCTGCTTCGACCTCCTGAGTGCTGGGATTACAGGCATACCTCTATATGCTAAACTGATTAAATTTGCTTAATAGAATCAAGACTATTCAGACTTTCCATGGGTAAGTTTTTGTAGTGTTTGCAAATTTTCAAATTTCTTGTTAGACAGTTCCTTACACTATCTTAATATTGAGTCCATATATTTGTCATATACATTTTTAGGGATGACTATTTGGCACTGAACAACCAATTTGTATACTCTGCTCTGGGGAAGACCACCTCTCCTGCTCCAAGCTTTACTTAATTGCCTGTAGTTTTTTCCCATTGTGTTTTATGTAGATTTTTAAAATTGAAAATAAATCTTTTCATACAAATTTCTGTTAATGTTTCCCCATCCCCCAACTCCTCCCAGACCTTCCTCACTTCCTTATCCATTCAAATACACCTCTTTCTTTCTCTTTTTCTTTAGAGTATAAGCATTAGTAATAATAATAACAACAACATAAGATAACATAATCAATAAGAATAATAACATAAGATAAAAAACACCAAAAAACTGGAATAGAACAAAACAAACAAACAAACTGAAGAAAAAGGACGAAAGAAAAAAGCTCAGGAAACATAAACACAGAGACACACATTCATACACATAGAAACACAGAGACACACATTCACACACATAGAAACACAGAGACACACATTTACACACAAGAAACACAGAGACACACATTTACACACAAGAAACACAGAGACACACATTCACACACAAGAAACACAGAGACACACATTCACACACAAGAAACACAGAGACACACATTCACACACATAGAAATTCTATAGAAATATGAACTGGAAAATATAATATGTACACAAAGAGCCTACCTATAAGAAAAAAAAAACCTGATAAAGCATTATGAGACAAAAGAACCTCCAAAAACGCCATTGAGTTTGTTTTATGTTGGCCATTGCCTTAGTCAGGTTTTCTATTACTGTGAAGAGAAACCATGACCATGACTTCTATAAAGGAAAACATTTAATTGAGGAGGCAGCTTACAGTTCTGAGGTTCACTCCATTATCATCTGGAGGGGGAACATGGCGGCATGCAGGCAGATGTGGTGCTGGAGCAGTAGCTGAGAGTCCTACATCTTGCAGGCAACAGGAAGTTGACTGAGGCACTGGGTGGTATCCTGAGCACAGGAAACCTCAAAGCCCACCCCCACAGTGACACACTTCTAACAAGGCCATACCCACTCCAACAAAGCCACACCTCTTAATAGTGCCACTCCCTGTGAGATTATGGGGACCAATTTATTCAAGCTGCCACAGCCATGTAGCCGGTAGCTCTTTGTGTAGGTTGGGGCCTCATGGGCTTTTCTCTGTCCAGGTCATGTTTGTTGGTGTCTTCTTTGTTCAGCTCACATTTGGGAAGTCATGTTGGTGAGACTTTACGGGTGGAGCTTCTGATGTTGCTAGGAGACACCATCTCACAGTAGATGCCCTGATCCTTTGGCTCTCACAACCTTTCTACAACTCTCCCTGAGCCTTAGGTGTGGGAGTGTGTTGTAGAAGTATCCGTGGGGATTGGGCTTCACAACTCTCCATATTGGTTGGCTGTATTTTCTATAGTGGTCTCTGTCTGTTGTCCGAAGGACTTTTCTTGGTGAGGGGTGAAGACTACACCTCTCTGTGCCATGCCTGACTTCTCAGATGGGTGCTGCAGATTTGAACTCAGGTCCTCCTGCTTGCCTGGCAAGCACTTTACTGACTGAAACATCCCCCCTAGCTCCTAATCTTTTTTGCTTTGGTCTGTTATTCTTAAGTGAGGTCACAAAACTTTTCTGAAGCTGTGCAGCACACAGTAAGGTTCTGGGCATTGCCCGTGTGAAGCCAGGGTAGAATGGGAATAAGTACAACAGAGACACTGGGGACAGAGAGGAAACTCCAGCTACTGGAGGAGCTATGTTTGCTCCACAAATTCTCAATAGCAAGTGGAACCAGCACTTCCTGAAGTAGGGATTCAAATGTCTCTGGACCCTATTTCTACCTGGCGAAGGCTTCCTTAGGTGGCCTACGTGTCAGCCCAGGCTGTCAACAGTTGTACTCGATACATTGAGGGCCTAACAAGTTAGCATAGATCTCTTGAGTCATGAGGTGGGAACAACAAAAACCTGTGAGTTTAGAAAGACCTAACCTTAGATCCTATTCTGGCACTTTCTGGCCTTACTGCCCATGACCTCTCTGAGACCAGTGTTTACATCTGTGAAAGATGACCCACAGGGTTTGCGATTAGACTGAACCAAGCAGAGAGTTCTTAGCGTGGTGGTAGGCCGTAGACATGTTCAACATAGGCCACTCCCCCATGTTTCCCATTCTCTCAAGTGAAAGAATGGGTAATGAGCCCCTTGCTTAGGATTAGAGACTGAGTCAAGCTGACTGAGGAGCCTGGCACAGAAGACTGGGAGAAGGGAGAGTCAAGGTCCGTTCGTCCAAGGCCTTAAAAGCAGCGTCAGGATTTTCTCATCAAAGAAAGCGGGGCCATTCTGAGCTGTGTCAGACTGCGCTCAGTGCCTTCATTTTATGCTGATGCAGCTGGAAGTCAGCGCAGTCGGGAGAGACATGCCTGGCCCATCATTTCTGCCCAAACATGTAAGAGCCCCTCACCAATCAGAAGTCAACCCAAAAATAACTGGACCGGTTTCTTTCTGTACCAACTGGGATCTGTTAGCACTCATCGCCTTCTGAGAACCGCGGGGAGGCACATCTTAGGAAAACATTCCTGCCAGCCTCTGAAGGACGGCTGGTGGAGCAGGCGCAGCAGGGCCACTGGCAGGAATGGAGGGCTGGACTCAAGCTGGTGGAGGCCACATCCGCAGCCATGACCTCTTGCTGGTAGAACAGCCATGCCGGTCTGCAGTAACGGCAGACAGTACCCTGGTCAGATGGGAGCCTACGGTGAAAGAAATGGCAGTGCGGAGTGTGAGTTAGGCATACGCTGTGCCAGATTCATCGACAGCCTTGGAGGGCCTTGTTGCTGGCAGGCGGCTTTGACAACATTTTCGAAGCTTCTTTGGCTAATCAGGTAATCAGACCATGGTTGATAGTGACGTCTGTAACGTAGCTGGAAGGGGCTGGTTGACTCAGGAGTTCTTTCAACATTTGATTTTTAGAAATGAACTTGTCTACCTATGGGAAAACTTGTCTAGCTATGGAAAAACTCTATATGAGGATATAGAGTTACAAAATGAAAACTGTAATTCCTCCGTTTTCTTTTTATTATGGTAGTTTCGAGTGAATGGAAGTTGGGAGTAAGCCCCGTGTCCCAGCACCTCGCCTCACCCACTATCATTGCTTTAATTACTTATTCTAGAAGGCTTCCCTTCAGTTCCCACTCATCCACGTGTTCGTCTCCTTTGAAGTCGGTCTCATTAGAGCTTCCTTAGACCAGCCAATCCTGGGCAGAACACTGACTCGTGTTCCAGCACATATGACTAGAGCACGTGATTGACCAAACACAGACACACACACACACAGACACACACATGCACACCAACACACACACATACTTTGTTAATTTTTTACTTATTTATTTTTAGATGGGGTGTTTTGCCTGTGTACCACTTGCACGTTTGGTGCCTGTGGGGGCCAGAAGAGGGCGTCAGATCCCCTGGAATTTGAGTTACAGACAGTTGTGAGTTGCCATGTGGATGCTGGGAATGAAACCTGGGTTCTCTGGGAGAGCAGAGCTCTTAACTGCTGAGCCATCGCTTGGCCCTCCCTATTAATTTTTATGTGCATGTTTTACTTCTTCAAAGACAATTACAATTTGCTCAAGGCCGCCATTCCTCCTTCATTTCCTGTGCGTTCCCTCCCAACCCTTAAGGCACTTACCACAGTTAGATAGAGAGTAACTTCTTCATCTTTGAGGAACCGATTTTGCCTCAGGCTGGAGGGTGTACTGTGCCTTTCAAACCCACAAAGACTTCAGTACCACCTTTGGTCCCAAGGCATGGGCTGAGTGGAAATCCATTCAGCCATCCTGAGTTTTTCTCACTACTCAGTGTGTGGCTGGGAGGAGCAGCTCAACTCTCCCAACTTCACTTTACTCCTGTGTTAAATGGGAATTATGTCTGTTTTGGTGATGTGTTGGGGCATTTAGAGACACCAGTGGATCAGTGAGCGCTGTGCCACGTCCAGCTTCGTTTTGTCTCAGTGGGGGCGTGGCTGTCAGTCATTTTCTCTGTTTTTCCTAGGACTGCCCAGGTGCTGCTGGAAAAGCAGAGATTCAACTGTAAAGCAACAGCTGGCTTCACATCAGCGTGGTACTAAGATAAAGAATGTGCACCGGGTTTGCTCACATCAGCACAGCCGGCGTGAACTGTCCCAAGGCCAAGCCAAACAGAACAGGAGAGACACATGGATGAAATATAAGAGCAAAGGCATGAGAAACTGCTCGAAGCGGCTGAGTGATATTTTCTGACCAACACTTCATCATCCTTTTGGCTGGTATCTGCAGACACACCCTAGGTCCCTAAGTCCTCAAAGATGGTGAGGAAGACACGGGGTGTGTTTGTTTATTTTGTGCGCATGAGAGAGAAAGAGAGGCACAGAGGACTCACACATGTGCTGTGTTTAAATGCAGCTGCTGTATATGTTAAACGGTTGAAAGTGGGTACAGTGCCAGGCTCTGCCTTAACTGGGTTTTCTAAAGCGTAAGTACGAGGTACAGAATGAAGATGAGTTCTTTGATGAATGTCTTCCCTTGGGCTGTATGCAGCTGCCCCAGAGTCCCTTTCTTGCCTAATGAAGGGACTTTATTCTGCTCACACTCAGAATTGTAGTCTGCTTGTTTTTCTAGAAACTGATGTCAAATTCATGAGCCCTAACAAAGATAATGAACCTCTCAAGAGTTAGGGAATGCAAATGGAAGCAAAATATGGCTTAAGAGGGAGCAAAGAAACACAGCACCCACTCTTTTCTAGCTAGATGGTCAAGCAAAATGAGGCAATGAGATGTATCCAGTCTACTATCTGTTTTTGTCAATAAAGTTTTATTGAACCACATTCATTTACATTTTTCCCCCGTAAGTTTTGTCTCCCTATAGAGTGAGAATTGATTTGTTGTGATAAAGATTTTTTAAACTAAACTGTATTTTAAAATACATTTTAATTCTAAAATATATTTACCTCTCATTGAAGTATCTATTGTTCTTGGTTTGTAGACTCTGTTTTTGTTTATTGTCTATCACCTGCGACAGACATATGGCATGTACTTTTCTTTCTTGGATTTTGTGATGCTCTGTCTTTCTCTTTGCTAACTCACCCCTGCTGTTCTGATGTCAGTGTAAGTGTCATTTCTCCCACGATGCCTTGTTTGGCCTTCAGAAGCTTAGCCAGGTGCCTCTCCTTGCTTTAGAAAATCCAGAATTACCCACAAGGATGCGCCTCTACACTGACAGCTTTGAACAGTAATTGCTTGTGTCAGAATTTGGGTCTTCAATTAGACTGCAGGAATCTTGAGGGCAGGAATTTGCCTGTTAACTCTGAATTCCAAGCAGCAAGTGTATAATGTTTACTTTTAAATTTGATAACTTCATGGCAAGGTTTACTGGTAGTAAAGCCAATTAGTAAATGAAAGTTGATAATATTATCTGGGAGAGATGGTCTGACTTCCCAGATACACCTCAAACCACCAATTCAATATTGGTGGCTTACAAATCCTAAATATATATAATATGTTTATATTGTATTATTATAATTATATATATACATACATATATATGTGTATATATATAAAATATATTTAGGGTATTTTTCCCAAAATGTGGAACTCTTCACCGCCATGTTTGTGCACCACAAAGTGTTTACCGCTGTCTTCACATTTTTGTTTGTGTCTTTTCATGGTCACTTCCGGCAGTCCTGTCCCTCACGTTTGTCCCAAGCCATCAGAATCTTCTGTGTGTCTATGCCGCCACTCCTTCATTACCACAGATGCTTGCACGGACGGCTTAGTGTCACAGGCGTTTCCTCTGCAGTCTCTTCCACTCTCTGTTTGAGGCAGAGAAAAAAGCTCCTTAGGAGAAATTATGTAACTCTAGAAATAGCAGCCAGCATTTGAGACATCCTGTGACAGCAAAAAGCCAAATTCCAGATGTGGAGTCATGATTCTCCAACAAGATGTGTGCAGAGAAGGCAGCATTAGAGTCTGGTTAGGAACGCCTTAGAAACGTACTGATGGCCCTGTCCGTGAAGTGAAGCTCCAGACGGGCATGGAGAAGGGCACTGGGCCCGGGCCCGAGGGGTGGTTCCTCCAGCCCGTTTGCTCAGAAGCCCACTGTCCACTGGTGGACTTTCTCAGGCCTGGCCCAGGTACTCAGTCAGTGTTTACCCCAGAGCTGCTGAATGCTGAAATAGGGCAATCAGGACAAGGTGTGGAGGACGGAAGGGTAGTGGGGGAAATGTGTATAGCACATTCCTATCTAAACAATTAAAATGAGAAGGATTTAAAAAAAGAAAAGAAAGAATGTATCTATTTTTCTTTGTGGGCTTCTGAATATGGTGAAGAAGTAACTCCCTTTATATGAAGTAACTGCTCATTTTCCCGGTTTAGTTTAGTCATAGCTGGGATTTTCACACCATACACAGGCGTGCTTTCAAGCTTTGTCAGGAAGTAAACAACCACTCCTAAAGAAATAATATCCATCAATATTTAGTGTGTACAGACGTGTGAGGGGCTCTGAAGAAAAAGGAGACCCGGGACTAGGTAAGAGTGGGGTTCGTCTGGAGAACCAGAAAAATTCTTTGCTTTGTTGTTTGGGAATAAAGGCAGCTACTGAAGGCAGCCACTGAGAAAAATAAGTTTTTGAAGCTTTTCCAAAGAACTGTTGTGTTCTGTCCCCAGTGTGACAGTAAGGAAAACAGCTCTTGGTTGCGATAAAAACCTGGATCAAGTGTCCCACAACAACAGGGTGAGGAAATGACTGCACTTAAGGGACACCGAGTCACGGAGAAAAGAACACGGCTCTGGAATCAATCAGTGATGTAACACAGAGCTGCTCTGGTCAGGCCATGTGGCTTTCTTGTCTTCCCTTTCTGGGGAGGCCCATTCTGTCCCCTCTGCCTGGGAGAAGACATCAAGAGACCCGAAATCACCGTGACTGGGCCCATCAGGATGAATGTAGGGCAGGAAAAGTGGGTGCATTCAGGAAAAGGCCCCAATTTTGTCAGAGCAGTGACCCCGGATTTGCTCGTAGCTCCCTTGGAGCATTTTGAGAAGGAACAACATTTTAAAACTTTGCACAGAACTTTTGGGGTAACCCTGGCTGCCCCTGACAGTACAGAGTGGAATAATCTTGCTTATATAATTTCTGCCCGGGCTTATGAGAGTATTAATGGCATCTTTTTGTCACTCATCCCTTCCTCAGCCTTACCATTGCTGCCCTTGGGGCAGCATCACTCAGTCCCAGGACCCAGTCTGGGCTCTGAAGATGTTCAGTACTCTCCTTGGCCTCTACCCAGTGAGTGACAGTGGCCCCCTCTAAGAGTCCTTTGGGCGCTGTATGAGAAAACACCATGCGTCATGCTCCTGAACCACAGCTTAGTTTCTCACTTAATTTTTAGAGGCTCTGACGTCCAAGGTCAAGCTTCCTGAAGCCTGGAAGGGACCAAACCAATCACAGACAGCCGTGTTTTCACACTAACCTTAGTGGAAGAGCTGCAAGGTCTCTCTCTCTCTCTCTCTCTCTCTCTCTCTCTCTCCTCTTTCTGACTCCCTTTGGTTTTTTTTTATTTTGATTGTTGTAGTACTGGAGATTGAACTCAAGGCCTTGCTCATGATAGACAAAGACTTTACCACTGAATAATATTCTCAGCCCATCTTCATCTCATAAGTTGTGAGGAAAGGTCTTGCTAACTTGGCCAGGCTGACCTTGAAACTTGCTGTCCTTCCATCTTGGTCTCCTGAGGACCTGGTGTTACAAGCGTGTGCCACCACAGCTGATCAGGCCTCTCATAAAGGGAGTGAGCAGAAGCAGGAGGGTTTTCGCCATATAACCCGATTATCTCCCAAGGCCTAAGGAGGGAAAATGTCAATATGAGTTTTGGAGAGATATAAACTTTTATACTATATTTATATTTATATAAGGGCACATTCCTAGTCTCAGACACTGAAGTCAAAATGTCTTTAGACATCACCAAATGTTCCTGCATGGACGCAAAAAGAAGCCCTAGTTGAAAACAACTGGATCACTGGAGGGAGTCTTTCCTCCCTATAGCTAAAATTTTAGCCTCTTCTTCCTTATCCCTGCTACAGAGACAAGCAGGTACACACTCATCCATGTTTTTTACTGTGATGTGGGATTTCCCTCTGTACTCTATGATTACTACTAATGAATAAAGAAATTTCTTTGGACCTATAGAAGGGCAGAACTTAGGTAGGTGTGGAAAAATAAATTGAATCCTGAGAGAAAGAAGGGTAGAGTCAGAGAGATGCCATGGAGCCACCGAAGATAGACTACATGCTGTGAACTTTACCTGGTAAGCCTCAGCCACATAGCAATACACAGACTAGAAGAAAAGGGTTAAATTAATATAAGAGTTAGCCAATAAGAAGCTAGAGCCAATGGGCTCAAGCAGTGATTTAATTAATACAGTTTCTGTGTCATTATTTCGGGGCTGAGCAGCAGGAAATGACCAAGCAGCCTCTCTCCTTGCAACATTACTCTTTGCTCATTGGTCTTTCTCCTCTAGAAAAGCCACATGGAGAAACATGAGGGACTCTGTGAATTTGAAGTCTTCGCACTGAAAGTGCTTTCCTTTGGTGATTTTAAAAAAAGATTATGGGGGGCTGGAGAGATGGCTCAGTGGTTAAGAGCACTGGCTCTTTGTCCAGAGGTCCTGAGTTCAATTCCCAGCAACCACATGATGGCTCACAACCATCTGTGTGAGATCTGGCGCCCTCTTCTGACTGGCAGGCACAAATGCAGACAGAATACTGTGTACATAATAAATAAATCTTTAAAAAAAAAAGATTATGGTAGCTTGTAGAGAGCTGCGTGCCTTAAAGATGGCGCAGGCTTCCGCCTTCCACCTTCCCGATGGTGAGCACTCTCTATGGTAAAACAGCTCCATATTTGGCTAGGCTAAAGAGCTGGCTTGCTTCCGCATACCTGGACCTATCCGCAGTGCCTATGTGGCATGCTGAGGTTGGTCACCCAGAGGCTCTTTAGGCTGAGGGCAGGTTTTTCCTGGGGTCAGAAGATTGTTCAAAGTTCCTGAGTAAACTGCTGAAAGAAGAGCCCGGTGTTGCGTCTTCCTTGCTGGTTGAGGTGGTCACGACAGTAGCTTTATCCTGGATTTGTGTTCAACATTCTAAGGCCTAGGCTCACTCAAGTTCATGTGTGCTGACTTTCTGTGTGGCATAGCTGTTCCGTTTGGGACTGTGCTAGTGTTCTGCACTGTTCAAACATTTAAAGCCTTTGGCCATGATGGGCCAAGGTGACTTACAACATCCACCCAACCTCCACATTCAAGCTCAGAAGAGAAGGGACGAGCTACATGACTGCCGTGTGACTCAGCCTGGGCAACTGGAGCTCAGTGTCGAGTGGGATGCAGGACTGCACCTTCAGGGGCATTCATGATGAGAAGATGAAAGGGGCCATCAGAGTATGTGTGCATGTGAATGTGGGGGATGGAGAAGGGCGCCAACTCTCTAGTCGGCCGACTTTAGTGGCAAGAGCTCTGTTCCACCCCTGTGCTTTTGAATGGATATATCTTACTTAAACAATAATAATATTTGAGAATACAACACTGTCCCAGGAATTGGCTCATAACAGATCAACCCCTAAGAATACATCAGGACATGAAGAATTCACTTTGTCCTTGTCTAAGGTTCCTATTGCTATGAAGAGACACCATGACCATGGTAACTCTTATTAAAGAAAACATTTAATTGGGGCTAGCTTATAGTTCAGAGGTTTAGCCCATCATTGTCATGGCTGGCAGCATGGTGCTGGAGAAGAAGCTGAGAGTTCTACATCTGGATGGAGAGGCAGCAGGAAGAGAGAGTTCCCCCACTGGGCTTGGTTTGAACTTTTGAAACCTCAAAGCCCATCTCTAGTGACACACTTCCTCCAACAAGCTAACACCTACTCCAATAAGGCCAAAGGTCTTAATTCTTTCAAATAATGCCATTGCCAATGGGGGAGCCTATGGGAGCTATTTTCATTCAAACCACCCTAGCCACTTACCAGAAAGCACTAGGAACTATAGATGGCTCTACTAACTTCTTAGCAAAACTATGGCTGCACACATGGTCACATGTACACTCAGGCTGGCAGGGACTGCTCTATTGCCTTCTGTGAAAGATGCAGCACCTGGTGTGGGCAAGCATCTTACTTAGCACTCTCCCATGTACTTTGTTAATGGTTAGGCGGCTTGGGTTCTGAAGAGATTGGAAATACATGTGAGCATGTGTGAAAATTATGACAATTATGCATATTGACGAGTAATGACAAATTACTGAGGCTCCATTCTGGTTGCACAGCATCTTCAAGGTTCCTTGTAATGGCCAGTTATATATGTCAATGTGACCGAGCCACAGTGCTGAGATACTTGGTTTGATACTAGTCTGGATAATTTTATGAGGGTGTTTTTTTGAATAATACATTATTATGCATTCTGAATAAAGAAGGTTACTCTTCCTAATGTGGGTGGGCCCCACCCAGTCAGTTGATGGCCTGCCCAGAGCAGCACGCTGATCTCCTGTGAACAAAGGGAACACTGCAGGTGATGGCCTTTGGAGTTTTCTACGGCCTGGGGCTAGCCCTGGAGATTTTGAGCCATCTTCCGCAGCCATGTGAGCCAAGGCTTTGAAATCAGTATCTGTTTATTCATAGCCTGGTGATTTTCTGTCTTTGTAGCAACCTGATTGGCCCATGTCTGAGCCCTTTCCCCCATCATTCCAATGCAGTTGGCCTGGGGAAGTCAGAGACCAAATTATCAGGGAAGAGCTGTTTTTAAAAGAACTCTAGGTGATTTGCATGGGAGTCTGTCAGGGCTGCATTCTCTTCGCACATGAAATAGGTAGGCCCTGCTTCACATCACCTCAGCAACTCTGCCTTGGCTTGGCTGAGTGACCTTAGGCACACACTAGTAGAGTCTTCTTCTCTGATGAATGCAGATAAGTACTGGCCCAGACTGCTGGGGGCGGAATGGGGTAGTCTCTAGCGAGGAGACACAGAAAGGCATATTTCTCTCTTTTTAGGTGTGTGTGTGTGTGTGTGTGTGTGTCTGTGTCTGTGTGTGTGTGTGAGTGTGTCTGTGTGCCTCTGTGTGCGTCTGTGATATCACTTCTGTTTCTGTGACCATCATGTCGCATGAAACACAGCTTTGGAAACAGGGTGCTACCCCCCTCCCCATCAGTCTTTGGCACTAACTTTGAATTTTCTCTTTGGAAAAAACAACCCGGCCTCAGCAGTTTGCCTTCAGTTGTGGCCCAGAGCCCTGAGTCTGACCTGAGTTCAGCACAGCAAGGGCCTAGCCAGGATGGGTGGGACCCTGGATATTAAAGACTCAGGTTTCTGTGTAGGGGGACTGTCTGGACTCCAGGGATGGAGTCCTGGGTCACTCAGGAGATGTTGGTGAAACAAACTGATACAATGTAGTCTGACCGCTACTAAAGACCAGGAGACATATGTGACGGCTTTTTCACGGTTGGCGCAGGGGCACATTCTTGCCTGAGGCAAGTGGCTGGAGCTCATGTGTGGATGAAAGTGATCCCTTCCAGCCACCGTGGGCAGTGAGGTGGTGATGGCGCGTTATTTTCAGCCATTCCTGTCAGGTATCAGAGTGCCTGGCTATGAAGTGGGCTCCCCCATGCAGCTCATTCTGGGACACCCGAGAGGGCTCCGGGAGACTGTTTTTCCTGTAGCCTGTCATTCTGAGTGAAATGTATTCTGGATATTTAAAACGCGTGTCCTGTAATTTATGGCAACATAAACAGAATCAGAGCAGCCTAGGCTGAAACTACAAAGACGGAGGAGATGGCAGAGACGTGTGGGCATGGATAATGCAGTTAGCCGCATTCATCTCGGCCTACACAGCGTGCATCTGGGCTTGCACACTTCGCTCGCATCCAAGTAGTGAAAGCGGTTGGATTTGCTTCTTTCCTACCTCAAAAGAGGACATTCTAAAAAAATTGCTTTAGATTTACCTGTTTTTATCTTATGTACATGAGTGTTTGGCCTGCATGTGTATGTGTACCATGTGTGTGCAGTGCCCCTGGAGCCCCAGAGAGGGCATCTGATCCCCATGAGCTGGAGTTATGGACAGAGGGCATTTTAATAGCTCAAAGAAAGCACTTCATTGGGAAACATTAAAGATGGCAAAGCCTATATGCAAACATATTCAGAAATTTATATTGGATATTACTCGGGCAAATAAGCTATTTAGATGATATTTAATGGAAATCACAATAAACTCTTAAAATTTCTGTTCAACTGATTTCTTCTTATACTTATGGTCTGCCTCAGGATTAGACTTTGTGCTAACCCCCGGACAGGTGCAATACCTGCCCTAATTGGGTTTTCATGGAAATGCTATGCAGAGTAACAGTTAACATGGTATACAAATCTAACTCTAGGATACGGGTCTAATTGTGTGTAAAACACTCTAAGGGTCAAGTTCCCCCTCAGTAAAACAGAGGTGATGAAGGTGACGATGGTGTTGGGCAGCTTTCTAGCCCTACGAAAAACAGCTGTGCTAGGTCAGCATCAGCATCAAGGGGGAAAGGTTTTGGTGCACAGGTCTGGAGGTGTCAGTCCATGATCACTCGGATCTGTTGCTGGGCCTGCAGCGCAGCAGCACCTCGTGACAGGAGCACTTGACTGACAACACATACTTGGTGCTAGGAGACTGGCTGAGTATTAGCAATCATGGCCATGCCAGTTAACCTTTTCCTTACTGCGACTAAATACCTGGCAGGACAACGTACGGGGCTGTGGGCAGGGGGCACTTCTTTCTCATGTTTTCAGAGACTTCAGCCCACGGTCCTCATTTCCATTGACTCTGGCCCTGAGATAAGGCAGAGCATCTGCGAGGGCCCACAGTTTTGGATCCATTCCAACTTGACTAAAGGTCAGAGAGGTCAAACCTATTCTTGCTCCTCAAGGACAAATGACAAGATGTTTGACCAAAGGTGTGCTTACTGGATGCTTTGCTTCTCAAAGGCCAGAGAACAGGATGTTTGCCTTAGCGCGTGGCCACCAGGTGTATTGAGAGGCAAGGAGGTAATTGCGCTTGCTTGTTCTTTGTATCATGGAAGTCTTGAGCTCTTCCCTTTTGATTGGAGTATATAAGAACAGGAAGTAGAGAAGAGAGACAGGTAAGAGCTAGGGACAAGATACTCTCAGAGACCTGCCCCCTCACCATCAGTGACCCTTCTCCAGCTAGGTCCTACCTCTGGGTTTCCAGACTTATAGCACCACCATCCAGGAGCCGTGAGTGGAGATGTTTCATATTCAGATCACCATCATAATGAATATGGAATCGGCTGATAGATGTTAGCTCTCAAACAATTGTAATAGATGCTTTAAGAGATATATGAACAAAATGCCGTGATGATCACAAGAGGGAGAGAGAGGCCCTAGGAAGAGTCTTCTTGGAGCTTGGCCTCCCAGAATGAATTTGACTATAAAAGGCAGTTTCGCCACACAGTCCTGGCATGCACGTGGCTCAGAAACTGGACAAGATGGGGCACACAGGACCTCAGAGACGAGGCCAACTGGCGGTGTGTGTGTGTGTGGGAATATAAGAATTGAGACGGAGAGTGTAGGCTCTGTCACCAACACCTTGAGTGCATTCCAAATGCTGATGTTGGGCTCGGTGGGTGGGGAAGCCCCTGAAGGAGTCTAAGCTGTGAACACTATGGTCGGGGCTGTCTTCTCTAGAAGGCCTCTTTTTAGCCGTTACCCAGGGAACGCATAAAATATTGGCAAAGTCGCTGGTCCTGGGATTTAGAATAAACTCAGAGCCAGACCACAGTCCAAAGTGGCTGAGATTTTGGCTCTAAGGATAAGGATTAGCTCAGACCTGAAAACTCACAGGGGTCGGATTCAGCTGGTCTGGTCCCCACATCAACAGTGGTGCCAACAATTTATGTGTTTTTGAAGTGATCTCGCTCCTCCACTTCCACTCCTTTCCCTCTGTGTCAGGGGCATGGGACTGGCAGGGAATGACAGCCACACCTGGAGCAGAGCCAAGCTGGCTGTGACCTATCCCAAACTTGTCATCAAAAGTTGTAGTATCCTGTATGTTCCCTCCACCAGTTCTAAATGAGAGACAATGTTGCCACCAAATATTTTGAGTGCCTTTGAAGTGTGAGGTTCAACGCTCATGGACATGCGCTGTATGGATATGGTCTCTGGGCTCTCCGACTTCCGGGGAACCAGTGACTGTTCAGTAAGTGCGAAGTGAGCACGGACAGTAACAGGTGAAGTAACAGACTGTGTGCGTGTGGCAGAGGAAGGCATGGGGTTTGTGATGGCTTTGGCGGGGGAGGGGGAGGGAAGCATCTCTCAGCTCTCCCCGTTGTTCTCTTTATATCCTATATGGTACCACTGTGAGCTTCAGTGTCTGGAAGCTGATCGGCCTTGATTTGCATCTTGGATCCACCCAGCCTCTGTCTCCCCTGATCACTCCTAGGGTTTCACTTTGAACATACATAACTGCTGTCAGCGTGAGAGGCGACAGGTCAGCGCTGGTGCTTTTATCTGTAAGCCACAGAAAAATCCAACCTCAAGTAACCAAATGTCAATGAGTTTGGGGAAGAGGAGTCGAGGGTGCGGTGGTGGTAATGGAGGGCCTGTAGTGTGGAGTTCAGACATTTAATTCTGCTATCCACAGTGGGTGTTCTGCCCAGACCTGCTCCCTTCCTCCTTGTAGTAGCGTGAGGGCCGATGCTCCCTCCACACACGGCCTCATCTTCACCCAGTTTGGTGCGGCTGCTATAGCAGGCCATGAGCCTGCTTCTGACCCAGAAACAGTCTTCAGAAATACCCATGCCGATCCCTGGCAGGTCCTAAGACCTTGTGAAACTTTCCTCTGTGCCCGAGGCTTCTAATTTGTCAGGTTTATGACAGCAAACACTCATGCAGATGTGGCAAGAACATGTAATGAATGCTGGTTAGCTTGCTACGGGGGTTTCCCAGACCATCTTCAGCAACCTGTCAGTGAGTCACAGAATAAATTTAGTGGATTGTGACTAGCTTCCAAAAAGAGAATGGCAGTGTGCACTGCATGCCCTTAGCAGATGCTGCTCTGTGAAGCTGTTTATTAACTTTTGTACATATTAACACAGAATTAATGCATGACTGGAATAGAAAATTATGGAATAGCTGGTGCAGAGAGGTTGGGAAGCATTAGCTTGAGCCCACTAGGGTGGAGCCATTCTTCTCTTCTCACTAGGGCACTGGGAGAGAGGGGCGATGCTGAGGAGAAATACGGTTTGCAAACCCTTCTGTAGGATTTGCTGCCTGCCAGGCACTGACTGAAGGAGCTTTAGATGTGTGTCCCCTGCGACCCTCATAGCATCTCTGAGTCAGGCACCTGTAGCCACCCAGTTTTAGAGAATCGGACTGCGGGAGAGAAGCTGAATAACCGAGGCAAAGTCACACAGCTGGTGGCGGCAGGGCTGAGTTCCAACCCCAGCAGCCTGGCTCTGGAGCCCACAGCCCCGCCCTCAGTGCTCGCCGCACAGACTTAGAGTGCTTGGCTTGCTGTGAGGTGTCCCCAAGCACTCCCAAAACAGCTGTCACCACTAGAAATATTACTGTGGAAAGACCAATCACAAAATAAGCTTCTCTGATGTCTTCTCTAGACCAAGCTCCCTCAAACCAGCTCACCAAGGGAAGGAAGTATTTATGTATTGCTCCATGACTTAGGCTTAGCAAAGGAGAGGTTGCTAGCTTCCTACTCAGTTTGAGCTGCTATGACAGAGTTCTAGGGACCAGGTGACTGCTGAACAACTCGGCCAGTCAGCTTTCTGTTACTGTAACAGACACCCTATGCAGAGGAAAGGGTCAGTTTGGCTCACAGTTTTGAAGATCCTAGTCTATAACCTGTTGGTCCTATTGCTTTGGACATGTGAAGGCATAAAAACTCCATACTGGGAGTGTGTAATGGGATAGGGAGGCTCACCTCACGTTGTGTGTGAAATAGAGGAAGAGGGCTGGAATCTCTTTATTCCCTTTGAACTTGTGTCTCCAGTGATCTGAAACCTCATACGAGGCAATGCGTCTTCAAGGTTCTTCCAGCTTCCCGTGGTGGCAAACCAGATACCAAGACACCAAGCAAACAAGACGTCTTTAACACATGAGACTTTTGGAGACATGCACGTTTCAAGTATAGCAACAACCAAAAATGACTTTCTACAATTCTGGAGGCTGGAAACCCAAGCTAAGGTGCCAGTGTGGTTGGACTCCAGTGAGGGCTCCTTCTTGTTTGCAGATGGCTGACTTCTTGCATTCTCGGAGGCTAGATAGAAAGCAAGCGAGCTCCGCTGGGCGTTTGCTCAGGGCCGCCCCCATCCTCATGACAGTCCACCACCCACCCTACCCAACAGTTGGGGGTTAAGAGTTTAACAGGTGAAATTTGGGATGTAAACATTGAATGCACTCTATCATGTCCTCAAAAGAGTTAGCGAGACACAGTCGACTTTAGAAGGGGTGTGGGTTGGTACTGGGCCAGGGTGAAGCTGTTTGCCTGTAAAACTCTCTGCTGTCCAAAGCACGGGAGGCACCGGCCTCAGTGTTGTGTATGGAAACACACAGTAAGGCCACTGAGAGTATGGGGTCAGCTGGACTCCGGACTTAGTAGGCTTCGTGGGCTCTTCCGGCCTGAATAATTGAAAGAGAAGCTGGAAGAGCAAAGCGTGACCTTTACGTGCCCCAGTGAGAGCAGAACAACAAAGACATACCTCAGAGGAACCTGACCTTATTTTATACGGGGCCATCTTGGTGAGGTTAATGTAATACAGTAGAGGAAGGATTTTTTTTTAAAAGTCCCAAGAGGACTAATAAAATGGTTTTGAATTTCATTATGTAGTGGAAAGAGGCACAAATCCAATTAGTCACAAAATGAGACTTTTCTATCCCTTCCCTGAAGCTGATCCAAAGAAAATCTGTGTCCACGCATGTACTGGGGCTGCCTTTAAGGTCCCCACTGAGGAGGAAGATGGTCTTGTCAAATTTTCAGACTTTAACTTTTCCCTCTGTAAGATGCAGATGAGAGTGGCGTGCCCTGTGGTTCTGACGGATGGAGGGCTGTGCTCTCATCCAACATTGGGCACACAGTGTGATCAGTGCTGTAGCATGGCCAAAGCTGCCTCTAGATGACACAAGAAGACTTTTATGAGTGTGTGTGTGTGTGTGTGTGTGTGTGTGTGCATACTTTGATGGATTTGTGCAGATAGTAGAAACCTGAGTGGGCGGGAGACTTGGCAGCATGCCAGAACATAGAAAATGATTTTTGTAAGGTTTTTTTTTTTGGTGTGTGTTCAAGGAACGGCAGATGCTTTCCAAGGGGTGAAGTGTAGCATTTATGGGAGTGGACTGGTGATATAAAAGGCTGGAAAGTTATTGGGATAGGTAGTGATCAGGAATGTTCATTTGGGTAAGAAGATTGTTTTAGCAAGGACTTCTGAGGGGTTCTCAGAATCCAGTGAGTGTCGGTACTTTTTTCCAGGCAGAGGCTCTACGCATTTGCCGAGAAGGCTCAGTCACTAGCTAAAAGGTCATGTCTTAGGGTTGACATGGATTTTGGTGGTGATGACTTGGATGATCTTCTTTCTGTTCTATCGAAAGTTTGCTATTCTGGTTAAGGGAGGCTCCAAAGGAAAAATACCTGAGAAGTTGGAATCATTTGTGCTCATTTGCGGAGTAGGTGGTTTCCTTAAATGGGTGGTTTGTGCCATTTTCTTTTTCCTTTGTTGGTGTCAGAATGCTGCTTGCTACACACAGTCCTTTACTTAGAAATGTCTCACCCTCTAAACACTCTTTCTTACTGTAGTGCTGGGAACCGAACCCAGGATGTCATGCACTCCGAGGAAGTGTTCTACCATTGATCTACATCCCCAACCTCTATAAAATCATTTCCAGTCTGTTGTTGGAACCCTGACCACCCAATTCCGTAGAAATAATAATATAAGTGGTTGTTAGGTCTTGAGGAGTGTTCTGGGCTTGGCTAGCACAAAATGTACCTGAGTAGTAGATAACATTTATTAAACAAATTATGTAATTATAATCTGGAGAGATGACTCAGCAGTCAAGAGCACTGCCTGTTCTTCTAGACAATCCAGGTTCAATCTCCAGCACCCACATTGTGTGTGATTCACAACCATCTTGGCTTTGATGCCTTCTTCTGGTCTCTGGGGTGCTGCATGAGTGTGGTACACATGCATGCAGACAAAACACCTATACAGAAAAAATAATAAAATAATTTAAAAAACCTAGGCATATGATAATGTATCTGTAGAGAGATAATGGCATGGTAATGATTCTGTATCCTCGGGATATGTATCTCCCTTGCTAGATTGCTAGTCGAATCCCTGGGTTCCTCAGCTGATTGGAACATCTGACCAATCAGGACCATCTGTGGCTTTGAGAGAGGATGTGGCTGGTCTGGTCACAGGCACCTGCAGGTGAAAGTCCTTTCATTTTTAGGAGGTGAGGGTTGTAAGACACCAAACTCTAGAAGCCCTGTGTCTAAATTCTTAAAGATTCACAGAATGTTCATTTGTTATTTCTGTTTTCCAAGAAGGGCACCATGACTCTGGGTTTTGAGAGCTTGTTGCAGTATTAGAAGCAGTGTAGAGTCCCAAATATCAAATGTCTTTCCACAATAAGTCAATTGAGTCAGCATAAGTCACTTCCTTTGATACTGGGTAAGACAAATTGTTTTATAGTGGAGTATATATACTCATGTATATATGATATAAGAATGTATGTATGTACATATGTGTATAATCTTGTAATTTCCAGTGCAAGGGAGAAAGAGAAGAGGAGCAGAGGAAAAAAGAGACCAGAGAGAAGAGGAGAGAATCAGGGAGGTAGAATGTGATGAGGATGTAGTCGTTTGCTGATACCAAACACTACCTTCAGGATCTCAAAGTTGTTTTTTTTTTTAATAGGATTTATTACAAGATTAATCTTTTCAGGATGTACAGCACAATGTTTTGAAATATGCACTTATTGTAAAATGACTAAATCAAGGTAATGAATACACAATCACCCCATGTAATCAATACTTCATGGCTATATGAAAATTTCATCCCTAGTCTACTGGTGGTTTTCAAGAAGACAATGCATTGTTATTAACCATCTATTGGATAATTTAAAGTTTTTATGGATGTTTCTTAAAATTGGGAAACCGTGGAGTTGGGTTTTTTTGTGTGTTCCATGAGCTCAAGTACTTTTTCAGTATATTGCGTTTGTAAAGTGGATAGTTCCAAACCTGTGCTCTGGCTAAAATCAATGGGTCAAAAAACAAAAGACATGAATATGGGCAAGGGACTTAGAGGAAAGTGGGAGGGAGAGCAGGGGTGGGAGAAAGAGAAGAGAGAGTGAGCATGAGTGGTCAAAATAAATTACACACGTGCATGCAGTTGTCAAAGATGTTCTTGGCTAGCATCATTTAAATTGTGCTAAATCGTCTTTTAATAAATTCATCAAATACTTCGCAAAATGCATTGGACACACAACCGAAGACATTAACATGACATTGTCCCCAGAATACACCAGTAACTGATGCTTCATCGTGGAAGGATAGAGCCCCGTGGACTCCTCCTGGACCCATAATTGACTGTTTTTAGGCCCAGTGCGGTCAATGGCAGATGCTGTGAGATCCTGTTTACATATGTTGTGCCATGAAGATAATAGTTTACCGATCCTTTTTCCACCTTCCAGCTTTTACATTCATGGTCCATGTAGATGCTATGCAGGCTGCTGGGGCAGAAAAGGCATCAATTGTAGCCATGAGACCTGTGAACTGCAATGCCAATCTGCCAAGCAGGAAGTGTCTAGTGCTGCAGTGTTGGCACAGTTGTTATGGGGCTAACCATCTGCTTTCAGTGTGCATTTGAGGCCTGCTGTGCAGGAGAGAATACATGCCTGATACTGTAGACATGGCCAAAAATTCATGGCTAGGGATGTCATAGGCCCTGGGCACTGGTACGGTTGGTGCTGGTGGGAGAATCCTCCTACTGTTGCTTACCTAAGTTGAACTGAAACTGAACTACGTTCCAAATATCTACATTTTACTTACAGACGATTGCTGCTCTCAGCATTCATCAGAGAAGCTTCTCTTTGCACTAAATGACAGTAACTGCCTGGCCACTTGGAACGCTGAGAATCAGGGACAACTTCCAGTCTTAGCCTAGAGGGGGCAGAAGGCTTCAGTCCTTGCTCCACGTTCCCCCTGGACCTCAGTTTTCCTTCTGTAATGCATTTAAACTCCGTGGTTCCCAGTGTGTTTATTTGTAAGATGGATCTAATTCTGTCCTTGAAAAGCCTTTTGAAAGTCTGTTAGGGCCAGGGAGAGGCACACGGTGCTTAGGGATGGCGTTAACATTTTAAAAGTGATTTATCTTGGCACAGCCTGAAAATGTGATAAATCTAGCAAATAAGTAAACAAATAAATAAATAAACATAAAGGCCTTGGAGGAGGCAACTGGCCAATAGGCAGGCAGGCAGTTGGCATTTAGTTTTACAAGAACAGCTGTGGCTCCCACATGCTCGGGACAGTTAGAACAGTTTCATTTCCTCCCTAGACCTAGACCTAGACCCTAGACCTAGGTGTGGGACAGACTTGACACTGGAGCTGTGAATGTGCTCCCCCAAGACAGTGACATCATGGATATGGACACAGCTTGGGGTGGGTATTTCTTTCTTCCTACGCTGTGTGATCTCATAAAGCCAGGAACCACAGCTTACACAGTTCTTTGCATAGGCTCTTTTTTCAAAACACACTCTTTGAGCATTTATTATAGCACAATTAATAAAACCCAGAGACAGATATTGAGGTTCAACCTGAAAGTCAGAAAAACAAAACAGCCAACCACTGGCTCTTACCTCTATCTCAGCCTCAAATGGCGATCCTGCCTCCAGGAATCTCAGAATGAGACTGTGTCTGAGAGCTGTCTCCTCCTGTCTTATATTCCTCTCTAGGGCTAGGATTAAAGGTGTGCACCACTATGGCCTGGTTTCTATGGCAACTAGTGTGGCTACTGGGATTACAGCTGTGTGTCACCACTGCCTTGTCTGTAAGGCTGACCAGTGGGACGTTTTTTACTCTCTGATCTTCAGGCAAGCTTTATCTATGAAAATGCAAATGAAGTGTCACTACAATTTATGAAGTAAACAAATGTCTCGTTTATTGCTGTGCACACTGAAATTCCTGACACATATGTGTCAGAGGATGTGTGAAAGAATTGTGCAAGTTAGTGTCAGCAGGTAGGTCTGTCTTCAGGCTCTTACAGACCAAAGGGAAGGCCAAAGTGGGCTTTTCTTCTGAAATGACGCATTGTAATCAGAGTCAGTGAGAGTGAGGGCAAGCAGGAAAATGTCTCCTTTTTCCATGTCCTTTCGTGTGAGCCACCAGCAGAAGGTGAGGTCCAGCTTTATTGCAGGAATTCCTGTTAGTGTGATGGAGAAAAATCCCTCCCCCAGTGCCCAGCAGCTTGGGCTTCAGTTGAATGTAAACGAAGTCAGGTTGCTAGCCACTATCAACCAGTCATCTACCTAGCATGCTCCCATCTCTCTCTGTGTACAGTGTGAAGCCTGGGTCCGTTGGCTACTGGGCCTGTCCACTCTATGCTTGCAAACAGCCTGTGTGCTTTGTTATCTGTCCCAGAGAGCTGAGAAGGTCACTCGTGGTCCCAGTTATCTGCTCATCTTGGTCAAGGCCTCATCTGTCATCAGGTCTTTTCCCCAGTCCCCGTTATCAATGGGCAAAACCAAAAACAGAACAAAATTTTTTTTTTCTTTTTTGAGACAAGGTTTCTCTATGTAGCTTTGGAGCCTGTCCTGGCACTCACTCTGTAGACAGGCTGGCCTCGAACTCTCAGAGATCCACCTGCCTCTGCCTCCGAGTGTTGGGATTAAAGGCGTGTGCCGCCACCTCCGGTCAAAAATCTATTTTCAATGGAGCCGTTAACAGTGACTTGCAGATTCTCTATTAGAGAACAATCTTCGCACCAATTATGCTCAGAAACTTTTGGTGGTTCCTCATTATTTACAGGTTTAAAATGAAAATGCCCAGCCCGGTTTCCGAAATCCTTTATTACTCGCCTTTGATTGACATGGACTTTGTGATTCTGACCAGGCTTGCGGCTCTCACCCCAAAGCAGGTGCTGTTTCTTCCTTTCACCCCTCAGGGACCTGCAGGAGCTCCAGAGGAAATCCCATGTGTTTCCTCACCTGTTTATAGGACGCAGGCCTCCACCTGCCTTCCTCTCAGTTCTGCTCAACGTCACACATTCTTTAAGCTCCACTGCAAATCTATCCTTCTCCAGGAGTCCTTTTAATTTTTTCCTTCTCTAGATTCTTTTCAATTTTTATGTAATAAATTTTAGTCTTTTCACTCCTCATTACCGTGCCTACCCTCCCCCCCCATCCTTTTACCATTGAAGACTCCTTCTCAGCAAATCCTGTTCCCAGTTTCCTGTCTGTATGTGGGTTCCCTGCATGAGCATGGTGGGAGGCTGTTGACTGGGGCACGGGCAACTAGTGGTTACACCACTGAGGGAACTGACACCCTTCCCCTAGTCGACATTAGCTGTCAATACTCCTTCAGGTACGGGTGGATCTCGTGGTCCCTTCCTTCTCTATGATATAATGTGCTAATTGCTTTCAACTGTGTACTAATACACTTCTAAGTTTATAGCGTTCTCTTGATATCCCTATCAGCTCCTGTGGGAGAATTGTATTACAGTCATTGATGGCTTTGTGTGTGTTGCTTGATACAGGCATTTAATAACTGTAGCTAATTGTGTAAATACTTTGAACATCTTGAAACTTATATTTTTTGATCTTTGTGTGTGTGTGTGTGTGTGTGTGTGTGTTGTATGTACTTGTTAGTGTGGTGACAATTGCCTGCCTGTGGAAGCCAAGAGGTCAATGTCGAGTCTCTCTCTCCTTGATTGCTCTCCATACGTATAAAGCTCTCCATATGTGTAAATATATGTGTTCTGCTATGTGCTTCAAGGAGATGCCTATTTCCAACCCCCAGTGCCGAGGTTCTTTTACTGAGGCTCTGGGGATCTGAATTCAGGTCCTTATGTTTGTGCAGCAGGTACTCTACTGACTGAGCTATCTCTCCAGTCCTGTATCCTTGAACAACCAGAAAAATGTGCTTCTGAGGTAAAATTTCAGCTATCATTATCACTATAGGCATCCTAATGAACATGGACACCAAGAATCTGCCAATTTTATTCTTTACTTTTATTATTTTTCTGGACTGCTGATGAAAAGATATATATAACCACAAACTTTGGTTTGCCTTTTGAGTTTGAAAAGACTGGAATACCTGGGCCTAAATCTTCCCTCGCTCCCTGTAGAGTGGTGGAAGGTGTTAAGAAACGAGTCTGCTTCTGAGACCTGCAATCCCTTGAGCCTTGGCCGAGTCCCTCAAGGCCTTAACGTCCTTATTCAGGAGAAGGGGACGGGGAGAGCAGTTGGGACTGAGCTCAGCTAATGCTCAGGAAAACCTCAAACTGTAAAGTTCACTTGAAGGTTCCCTGTCATCTCTGCTGACTCAGATCCATCTCTAGCATCTTTCACCTTTGCTGCCATCCGCCCTCAGCTCGGGGACCTGGAGCTGAGGAAACAGCTGTCTGCTCTTTCTCAAGTGTGAAGGCCTCTTCTGTCATCTTCCTATCTAACACCGAGAAACTGAATGGGGTTGACCATTTTTCTCTCTCTCAGGAATGAGGTTGCCCATTTGTCTATCCCTCTTGCTGTTCTTTGTGGCTCGGTTGTGCCTCTTGGGGATGGTTAGAGCAGCCAATATCAGTGCAAAATCTTTTCTGGAACTCAACTCACCACCAGGGGCAAATACATCATTATTTTGTCAATAACCAAAAAAGGAAAAGGAGCTGCCACTCTTAATATGCCATGTACCATTGACTACAAGGATCAGTCGTATTTCAGAGCCATTAATTGTGAAATTCGAGCATGTTTAACTGATCACCACTACTCTTCTGAGCCTTGGATAGGACATGTGAGCTTCCAGCTTCCTCTCTGGACCACGGTCTCCTCTGCAGACCTTGCCCTATCCCGAGGTGCACCCATCTGACCTCATGCTTCTGCTAGGACTTCCATCCTGCGAGTGCAAGACGGAGGTGGGCACAGAGCACAGTGCTGGAGGCTGGCAATGCTGAGACAGGCCAACATCAGCCTCCCTTTCTCCATCTCTCTGTTAAATCTGCATGGTAAGATGTTTGCCCAGAGGCAGACTCATCTAGCTTGGAGAAGGCACTTTATGGAGTTTATACATTTTGTTCTTCAGAGACACCAGAAGGAAAAGGAGTCCAGTCCATGTGCATTCTAGCCTTGACTAACTTCTCCTTGCAAAGAGTTTATCTTGAGATTGCCGATGGCGTCTGGGCAGTCTTCTTGTATAATATAGACAGGAGCCATTTTAACTAGGGGTTTTGTACTGTGGGCAAAATTAAGATGCATCTAGTGTCACTTTCAAAGTAACTGGATACCCCAGAGCTCCGTCCAAGAAGCAAAATAGTCCCCATCCCCTGCGAGACAGATGTTAAAGGTAGCCAGAAGGTTCAAAGCTATTTGCAGCAAAAGGCTTGCTCCTTGTACATGGGGTGGGAGTAGTCTCTGTTCTCGGGCGTCACCGCCAACTGCAGACATTTCAGCCATTTCTTCCTTCACAGAGTCTTGGATTTCAGGCAGGGAGGTAACCAGACCCTTCACATTTGCTACAGTGATGAGGTTTCAGGCTTTGTGTTTTGACCTTACAAGTCACCTGCTCCTCTTGAAGTATTGTCACTCTGTTGGGTCAGGCTTCTACTATCCAGATTATCTTAACAACATTGGCAGTGATTCACTGCTCAAATTCATGCCATCATTTCATGTGGCTCCTGCTTTGGGAAGCAAGGAGGGTTGTCGGATGCCAGCTCTAGGTGTAGATTAGCTTCCCCCATTCACGTGATGGATTAGAAGGCTCTGTGGAGTCCCCTGACCCCGGATGATCATTCAGTCCTTCCGCAGCCTCTGTGTCTGCTGTATTTATCATGAGTAGAGACTTTTAACTGTTTCTTAGCTCTGAATTAGTAAGCCTATACAGCTGAACATGGTCCACGTGGCTATCCATATAGCCAGGACACTTTTTAGCTCCAGCCAGCTCAAACCAAAGGGGAATCTACTAACCCATGCAACTTAGAAGCCCAGGCACACACCCAGAATGCCAGGAGCAGGTGGACCTAGAGTCTCAGTATGGCTCCTCAGCTCTCTCCCAAGTGTTGTCTCCAGATCTCTAGTCTCTTATTGTCTTCTTTATGTTACAGATAACCTCTTTATAAGCAAGCAACAGGAAAGTTGCCAACACCCTAAAATGTACATCTACCTGACCCCGAAGGAGGGAGCCATTCCATCTTCTAACATCTTTCTGCCAGTCCCCAGCCAAGCCCGCTTGTGTCTCCCCTGGAATAGCCAATCGTTAATGGCTATCAGGGACTGTCACTAGAGCTCCTCTCGACACACATACCTATTTCTGCCCGTTTCCATTAGGATGGGAACCTGACACAGAGATGGCAACCCCACTGGGCCTGTGAAGACCCACTACGCTTGGTCCCCTCTATCTTCCCAGCCCCTCCTACTCTGCCTTTTACCTTCTAAGCACATTGGACTATTCCATTAACAGAAAACCTCCCGCTACCCATAGAATTCATTTTCTCTCTGTCTTCACTGGAGCCCTTTCCTTCTTCATCACTTGTGGAAATTCTTCTCAACCTTCAGGGTTTAATTAATGTAGACACCCACACACACTCACGGGGTGGGGGGCATAAGGAAGGGACACCCTGGACTGAGGAGGGCCAGTGTCAGAGTGATGACAACTTCCAAAGTGTTGACATTTATTAGCCCTGCAGAAATACCCACTGTCCTAGGCACTCAGATGCTCTTCGTATTTTCATAGAACCGCTACAACCCTCACTCAGACCACTGCACAGCACACTGGGGAGGAAGACACATGTGTGATTCATTTTCTTAAGGATGACATCTAAGGATTTACCTAAGGACCGAAGAATGTCGTGAGGTAATTTTTCTCAGTGCAGCAGGTGGTGGGGAGATGATCGATTGATTGGCAGGCTCGCCTCCACGTCCACAAACTGGCTGAGGCCTTGCCGTTCCAACTGGTGACCTTCCATGTTAATAACCTGGTGGAACGTTCAAGGAGGCCGAGAAAGCGGCACTGCTTTGCTAGTAAATGGACGGTCATGAACGGCTCCAGCAGAGAGGTCCTACGGACTAACATTTCTCAGAGCATCAGAACGAAGGAGATGGTCACACTAGAGGTGTCATCAGTGTGAACTCAGCCAGGCTGTTGGTAACAGTCCAGGAAGTGGTAATGATGTTTGTCCAGAGTTCCCAAAGTGTTTAGTTTTTCTCTTTACTTCAAGACTGACCACATTTTCTTGTGGTGGGCTATAGATATACTACCCCCACCCCATCCTCAACACAACAATCTAAAATCTTCCAACTGAAATGTGACTGAAAATAATTGAAATTACTTTAAACCCCTAAAGGGCCTTATTGGCTCATCAACCAGAATGGTTGGCTGGATCCAGAAGTCCTAACCTGGCTTCTGACCCAATCACTTTCCATTCCTCTTTCTTCCCCAGGCTGCCTCTATTATTCTGACTTCCTAAGACTTGTTAACCTGTGAAGGTCAGTTAGCTTGCTGTGGATCCTGATGCTGAGGGGGAAAGGGCCCTGATTTAGACTGTCTCTGAACCACTCATGAACCACATGACTCTGGCTGACTGAGCCTGGTATAGGCTTCTGGGGCTGGGTGTTGGGTTAGGCCTGCCTAGACTGCAGATGCTGGGACTAGGAGAACAGGTTCTCCAAGAATATCTGAGGCATCAGTGTTAGGCGGCAGAAGGATGGTTATTGAGCGTCAGTGTTAGAAGGCAGAGGAAGGATGGGTGTTAAGCGTCAGTGTTAGACGGCAGAGAAAGGATGGTGTTGAGCATGTATTCTTCAGCAGGGATAGTGTCATGAGTCTTTTGACTATCTCACTTCTGGGAAAGGCTTCCTGTAGTGACTGAGTGGATTGCCAAGTACCTGGAGAATAAACCCAATCCTCAGTGCTATATTTTTTTTTCCTTCATCTCTCTCCCATTGATGAAATGTAACTTCTAGAGAAGTTTAAAAGCATCCATGGGTTTTAGCATTTTGTCCAATAAATAAACCTAAATAAATAAACCTAAAGATTATATTTATCAAAATCATTTGAAATTTGCTATTCAAAGTCAGACATTTCAGTGCTATTGCTTTTGACCCTTGTGCCTTAGCAAATTAGTTGACACTTTGGTAAATCTTGGCAACAGCTTTGCATATACGTCACGGGCATCCTTGGATTTTCTCAGCCGTGTGTCCTGCTGTTTCACTGCTCCTCCACTCTTTCTCACACTCAGGAAGACCCGCCATTGTGCAGCCTGATGTCCTCCGTCTGGGTGTTCTCACCTGGCTCCACATCTGATGCTCAGCCACTCGGCAGGTTTGGGCTCTGTTAGAGAGGTGAGGTGGGGCTACATGGACGCTCTGGCTGACTGGGCAGAGTTACATGGCATTAACCAGTGGCCACTAGGACATGGCTTCTTCTCTCCCCTCCCTCCTGGGGTCCCCTTTCTCTTTGAGGCTCAGAGTGAAGCGTAAGTCAACACCTCCCGCATGTCTTTGCACTGCTCTCTAGCCTCCCTGCTTCACTCGGTTTGTTTAAAACACTCTAAGACTCGAGTTGCCTGGGAATTGCTTCTCCCAAAGAAAACAGAACTGAATTCCTGCGTCAAGTCTGTTTTCTAGGAGGCTAAGGCTAACGTAGCATCGTTTTGCTTTTGTGTGACATTTTCTCCAAAAGTGCTGATAAGACCATGTTTCTATTCCATTCCCTGTTGGCAAGATAGATAAACTGAGATGATTAAGGACACCTCATGTTCAAAGTTATTGACTCCATCACCGAGCCATTTAAACACACAATTCAAGCTTCCTGTCTTCTCATTAATAACTCTTGACCTCATGGAAAGTCTAGGTCTGCACATAGAAAGAGCAGAGAATAATTGGGAGAGCTATTCTAATTACTGAAGCCAGTAACCAAATTTAAAATAGTTGTGTAACTGAGCTCTAGGAGACCACTTCACAGGGGATGGCTGGAATGCCTAAGACAAGAGTCTTGTCATTGTGTTAGTGTGACTAGTGATAGCAGCGCTGTGTTTTTAAGCTGTTCATTCTAGATTTTGAAATATTTTACATTTTGGGTCATATCTTTGCTTTTTAATTAAGGATTCTAGAAAAGACAACTGACTTCTCAAAAGAGAACAAGTGGTGAAAGTGTGGGTAAAATAGCTCAGATTTGCCCAGGGCATGTTATGAGCGTGAGGGGAACATGACTCACTATGCGGGTATTTTTGTGTTTTGATGCTATTGGTTCCAAAGTGACTTCTTCCTATTGCTTTGTGTTTGCTTAAAATGAGTTTATTTTTGCCTATTATTTAAAATTTTAAACATCTGTTTTTTAGATTTAAATTATTTTTGTGTATATTTTGCTTGTATGCATGTATGTAAATATGTA
Source organism: Dicrostonyx torquatus (assembly GCA_028555095.1). Taxonomy (NCBI): domain Eukaryota; kingdom Metazoa; phylum Chordata; class Mammalia; order Rodentia; family Cricetidae; genus Dicrostonyx; species Dicrostonyx torquatus. The sequence continues at coordinate 1,684,946 of JAQHUG010000128.1, read as the reverse complement.
TGTATGTATGTATGTATGTATGTATGTAGGTATGAGCAGCATGTGTGTGCTTGGTGCCCTCAGAGGTCAGAAGAGTGTATTGGCTTCCCAAGAACTGGAGTTAGATGATTGTGAGCTGCCATGTGGGTGCTGGGAACTGAGCCCAGGTCCTCTGAAAGAACAGGAAGTGCTCTTAACAGCTGAGGCATCTTTCCAGCTTCTACTTATTGTTAATTTTAATGCTTTACATTATGTTTAGCTATGAGAAAACGATCATGAAAGGGGACTCTGTAAACCAAAGTTTCTGTCCCACCTAGTCCCACAGCCATTCAGTCCCAAAGAAACACACAGAGGCTTATTTTAATTATAAACTGCTTGTCCTTTTAGCTCAGGCTTATTATTAACTAGTTCTTTTTTATTGCAGGGGAGATCGTGAACGCAGTCCCCCACTACCACAAATTATGTAGTCGAGTTTCCCACATTTGGGGAAATCGCAGGGGTCAGCATATCTGGAGTGCAATGGATAAGCCTTGCCCTGGGAAAACCACTTTCGTGATCATGGTATCTCCCCTGCCAGGTAAGTATTATTAATTAGTTCTTAAAACTTTTATTAACCCATAATTCTTGCCTATGTTTAGCCACATAACTTGGTACCTTTTCTTAGTGAGGCATTCTCATCTTATTTCCTCTGTGTCTAGCTGGTCTCTGATTTTCCTTTTCCCATAATTCTCCTAGTCTGGTTGCCCTGCCCATAGTTCCTGCTTGGCTACTGACCAATCAGCATTTTATTAAACCAATATGAGTGACAAATCTTTACAGTGTACAAGAGCAAATCCCACAGCAGGAATCTAGTATGTAAGAAGCTCTGGTGCTGGACTAAGTCCGACTCACAGTTGAAAAGAAAGCTTTACCACCCTTGGTCTTTCACATGGGTATGGAGGTTGATACTTGGGGTAGGTGGATTGGGCCTTGTGTTGTATTGTCCTGCCATCTTCCAAGAGTATTGAAAGCGCTCCTGAGGAAATGATGTCTAGACTTTAGCTGCATAACCACTGTCCTGCTTTAGACATGTGTGTTTAGAAAAAGCAGTGCTGTTCTAGCATGAACACGGCTTCTGCCCATGGGAGCCCAAAACATAAATATCAAAACAATATATTTTCCGAGGCTGTTTAAAAGCATACTTAGTGACCTGTGCAGAAAGCCAAGTAGACCAACATTTAAAGTATTCAGGGGAAGCTCTACCTTGATAGATGGGAGCAAACTTTTCACATGTCCTGCTGGTCATGTGACAGGTTGGCATTGGGCTCCTGGTGGGTTCCGTGTTTGGTGTCTGGTTTTGTTTCTCAGTGGCAAGCTTCACGGAAGAAATGGTGAACCTGAAGGCTTGAGTGCAAGTACTTTACCAGGACCTGCAGCAAAGGCCACACGTGTGTGACCAGAGCCTTGAAAAATGCGAGTGTGTTATAGCTGGCGTGAGAGAGGCAGTGACTTAGCCGCGGTGTCTGAGGCTGTTCCCTTGACTTAGCCGCGGTGTCTGACAGCCGTCCTGAGCTGCACCATCAGGAGTTAAAGGTCTCTCACCTTGATAGCTTCAGCTGTGGAATAACTGGAATGTAGTCAGGTTCCCATCAAGTCTGGGAAGTTGAGTATTTGAAATATTTTTGATCAAGTGTATGGAACAAATGAAAGCAGGATGTTCTAGATTCTTCTTTTCTGACTCATTCTCTCTGGAGCCTCTGAAGAAACTTGGAGATCCTAACAAAGCCCCCCAGTTTACAGGGGAGATGAGGAGTTTCCAGAAATGAATAAGAATTGGCAGCTTAGTGTTGTGAACCTGTCAACGCCTCGGGATGGAGAAACAAATGGTTGAAGGGCAAGAAAACTGGGATCTGGAGCATGGAGTAACATTTTAAAGCCAAGCACCTCTGCCAAAGATTCTTTAGAGTCCACTCCTTTCAAGATCATGGAATTACAATACAGACACCATGGAGTTCAAACACATTCATTTTCAATGTACAAACAGCGCTGCAGGAAGACTCGCCCTTTCCCAGGAGTCAAGAAGATGCAATGTTGCCCAATAAGGATTTACTTCTCCAAAAGAAGCTAACCAGCATTTTAGTATACGTTGAATTAGATTCTAAATGTGCAGAAGCCAGTTAGTGTTTGACTTCAGAAAAAAGGTATTGCAGAGTGGAATTAGTTTGACAGCGCCTTCATATAGATGGCAACATGGTATTTCCTCTCACTGCTTCATCTAAAAGCACTAGCTGGGCCTGAACTCTGTGACGGAAGTGCTGGGTGTCTGGCTCCCTGTGGTCCTGCTCCCCCCATCTTCTGTTTTCTATGGCTTCTCAGCACATCCCATGAACGAATATTACAGAGATGATCGCTATGGACTTTAATGGCAAGCCTAGCCATCTTTATTTCTCATCTCTTCCTCGGTTCTCTGTCTTACTCCCTTCTGTTCCTTCTTTTATATTGAAGAACAAAAAAGAGTATATGAGAGTTACAGGGCACAGTGCTTTGTTGAAGCTAGTGAGTTTCATGAAAGAAACAGGGAAACCCCAAATATTTGGGTTAAATTTCTAGTACAATCCTCAATAATCTCAACCACAGTTAAGTTTCTTTAAAAAATCTTCACTAATATGATGATTACACTCCAGTAAAGTTATGGTGTTATAATCTATAGGTTTCTAGAAAGTAAAGATGAATATGCCTATGTATCTTTAATCCCCAGTCCAAGAACATTGCTGAAGATCAAAGATGTAACCAGGAGACATCCTGCTTTAAGGCTATTTGGGTGTGACAGCTGTCTCTGTACTTGGACTAGATCAGTTCCATCCATCTTTTCAGACAGTTCCAAACATTTCCTTGAAGCACCAGAAATATACATCTCACGTACAGTTGTCTCATTAGGAATGATGTATTGGGGTTTCCCCATCAATTATTTTTGATTATTCTGACACGTGGCACATGCCCTCAAAGTTATCTTTGTATTGGGAGATGACTATGAGCAGATAACACACAATGCCATATAATTTTTAGCAGTAGTGATGGGGTATCTTCCTTTTAATATGGTTCTCTGTGCTACTTAGAGAGGCAAACATAGCATGCTAATAAACATTCAGGACCCATCTTCTGATTTGTCTTAGTGGGAACAAAGTGGTCCTTCACATCTATGCCCCTGTCTCACTCTGGGGACGGACTGAAGGATGTAACACACCACCACAAAGTGACAACTTGTTAATTTGTGTATACTTTTGACTTGGGATTTTACTGGGGTGGTGTGGGGAGATGTTAGGTTTTATGTCTCTTGCCGAGCCTTGTTTTTGGTTTGGGATGAAACTGGAAGGTGGGAGAATTGTGTATCTGGAAGACTGTGTTGTTCTTGTTCATTTTTAAGTTTCTGAGAGGAGGGGGCTGGGGAGATGGCTCAGCAATTAAGAGCACTGACTGCTCTTCCAGGGGACAGGAGTTCAATTCCTAGTACCTGTTGTGCCCGGATTACGACCCCCAGAGAGAGATTACCAGAGAGAGATTACCAGAGAGGCCCAGACTGTAATAAGCAAGATTTAATCAGCATAATACAAACATGTTTGGAACTCCTCTCCATCTTGGGGGGAGGAGGTGTGCTCTGGGCACAACAGTACCCACATGGCACTCACAAGTATCTGTAACTCCAGTTCCAGGGGACCTGACACCTATGGCAAAACACCAATGCACATAAAATAAAAATAATAAATAAATGAATGGGTCAAAAAAGCAAAATAACTAAAAAGTAAAGAGTATGAGAGGAGTGAACCCATCTCACGAGGGGAATCCCCTTCCCAAACTGAGCACATTATCCAGACCCCCACCTAACTATTGACAAGCAACAGCTTCTTATTCTGCTGAACTCAAACAGTGATGCATTGAATTGAGATTACCCGTAATCCACAACCACTCAAGGAGAACTACCAAAAGAAAAGAGAGTTCACTTAAGATACCACATTCAGGTAATGGAGCATCCTCATCTTGTCTCCGGTGGCCCACTTCACCCTTACTAGCCGAGTGGAAAGAAAACCCAGAAGGCACCATACCTGATGGAGGGGCTGTTAAAACAAAAGGCTAGAAAGAACGAGGTAGAACCTAAAGCAGAGCAAATGACCAGGACTGGCTTGAGAAGACAGGAAGCCGAGATGGTTGTCTCTGCAGGCCAGATATTTTGATATGCATATGTTACTAGAATTAAACCAAGAGATGTTTCAAAGCTGTCTTCTGCAGGGTGAGCAGAAGCATGAGCCTCATGCAGCACTCCATCTGAGGTCCTTTAGGAAAATTCACAGAGCAGAGATGGGGGTTACAGGACACTGGACCATGGATGGGAACAGGCCACCATTAAGGATCCATGCGAGCCAAGCCATCTGTTCATTTGGGGTTATTCCAAGTGCTGGTCTCAAGGTACTGATCACAAGTGTTGTGCTCACGACATCCTTGGATTCAGCGCCGAGGTCTCTTTTTGTACTGCTCTAGGAGATGTTGTCTAAGTATTACTCTGATTTCCTGCCCGCTACCTTAGGTTGGCTTTCTGCTTCCGTGATGGAAATGTCAAGCGATAGCAACCAGAGCCCTGCAAGGCAGTTTGCAAATGCTCATTTGTTAGTGAACCATCACATCCCACATGACTGCTGCAGATGCTGCTGGTGCAGATGGCCAAGGCCTGGCTCCTGGGGGTGGCTTTCTGTGGCTAGAGAACAGGAAGGGGACAATTGAGTTAACCTCTCTGTCTCTCTCTTGTCATCCTCATCCTGGCCATTTGCTCCTCTCTGCATGGCTTCCCTGTGCCAAAGCCTGGTTAATTCTGTTTCCTCGCGCCCGGTGTTCAGATTCAAGACCCAGCATCTGGATGAAGCCAGTGTGTGATAGATTTATGCTCAGAAAAGGCCAGACCCCAGCAGCTTTTTCAGAATCTGGAAAAGAAGTGATAGGCTTTGTGGGCCTGGCAGTGCGGAGGCAGTGTTAGATAAGGAAGCTGGCAAGGTTTAGCTAAGCGCTCGGTAAGGTCTGTGTGGACTGTGTGAAGAAATGTAGCGGAGGCAGAAGCATTGAAACACAGGGCCGGACCTCAGGGCTTGGCAGCCACTCCTCAGCTCTCAGTTTGGTACAAAGTGCTATTGTCACCGTCACCCGTCACCGTTTGGAAGTCACTCCCTGCAACGCAAAAGGCTTCCAGGAGAAAGCTAGGAGTTACAAACCCAACCATTTCAAAACACAAAGTGACAAGCATGTAGTGTGACTTGGCAGGTTGCTGCCCTGTTTTCTTTGATTGACCTGCAGAGCCTTAGGCAGGTTGGAGCAGTAAGAGGGAGGAGAAGGTAAAAAGGGAGGAGGGGAATCTCCCCCCAGTCAACCCAGAAAGCTCAGGTGCCTGTAGTACTCCTTCAACAAGATCAGCTGAGGCTGAGGGATCTTTGGAGAAAACACAAATCAGTTTGTGAGTCTACCCTTGGGGAAGGCAGGAAGTGAGGCTGATAAACAGGGAAGTGGGAAGTGGTTGCTTGGTGCTGAGTTTGGCAGGGAGTTTTGGGCTCCATTGGAGTCTTTGGTCTCCAAGCAAAATTCAGGAGGGGATTGAAACCCACAGCAACCCAAACAAGGCTGAGGCTTGGCAGGAAGTTGCTGTGGTCTGGTATGGTTCTTCATCTGCTCTGGGCCTGGGCAGGTCTCTCAGAGGAGTGAGCCGCCTTTCACTGCCAATTCTGTTTCTTTGGACTCATCTGAACCCACACTGCTGAATATGGTTAGTCAGGGCCTGAGTTTTCCCAGAAGCAGAGCCCCGGTCTAACGTGTCCTTGGCGGGTGATCTCTTATTTACCATGCAGCCTGCCGGGCGAGGAAGCCTAGGGTTGTTTTTGTGGAGAATTCATACTGAGATTAGAAGGGGGGGGGGTCTGAACAGAGATTTGGAACTGAGTTTCATAGACTGTTAGTGTGACCCCCCTCCATTTCCACCCCCAAGAGTCCTAGAAAAACAGACGATGTCGTCATAGCAGCTGCTGATGGCCTGACAGACAGTTTCCGCAGCGCTACATGAGGCCCTTTGGTGTCCCTGTCAGGAGACTGGCAGCTGAATGACACCAAGGAGGCCGGGCCTGTATTCCCTCTGGGAATGCTGCCCTAATTGATAGACAGAAGGCAAAGAGAAGGATTGTTTTTGAACCTGAAAAGAATCCCCTTTTTTCTCCCTAAAGCTCACGCCCCCACTCTCCACAGCTTTACCTCCCCCACTTTTTTTTTTTTTAAAGGTGTTTTGTTCCAGAGAAGTTACAGAGCTTAATGGAACTGAATGACTTTTACCCTTCTCAATCTGTCAGTCAAAAGCCCGACTCCAGGCCCGTTAAATAAAGTCCTTTCAGAGGCAGACAGGAGAGGAATGTGTCAGTCAGGCAACAGAGCCTGTTGTGTTTTCATCTGTCAGAGGGGTGATGTGGGGGAGAGCCTCAGGCCCCAGGCAGGGCACATTCCCAGCAGCCGCTAAGAGGCCTTGACAAATCCAGGTGTGGAGCCAGAAGGTCCCCAGTCACCCACATTCTTGAGGCGCAGACTTGGAGCCCTGGGCACTCAGCTTTGCAGTCAGCTATGAGACGTTTGGGCAAACTTTCAGCACAGGGTTCATGCTAAGCATTTTTAACATAAAACCAACCACTAAGTGCCGGGTGACTGGGCAAGGCAAGGCTTTCAAATTAATACACCGCTTAGTGGAAAATGCTGCAGACAGTAATGCTCCTGCCGAGGGGCCTTCGGGTAGACTCGAGTTCCAAACCAATTTTGTAGCACTGCTTTCACCCTGTCTCTAATGCTCTCCCTTCCCATTATATGACAATCCATTAATCTTGCCCGTTTACTTAAAATTGCTGAGTGATTTTTTTTTCCCTGAGAGTTCTGAACAGTTGCTTTTGTTCATTATAGATTCAGAGTTTTAGTGTTAAAAAAAAAAGTCCTCTGTTAGACACACTAATGACCGATTCCTTATGTTTGGGTGACACTTCCTCTGAGGGCTTTAGGGAAAAAAACGTAGTTTGAGGGGGAACCAGGGGAGAACAGAAGTTTCTCTGAACAAACAGGGCTTGTTCTTCCTCGAGTGCTGGAGAAAACCCTCTGCAACACCACTCCAGATATTTTCATCTGGCCCCGAAGGCCCAGGTGTGCAGAGAGGAATCAGTCCCGTCCTGGGACAGCAGCCTGCCTGTGGGTTTGTAGTCCCTCAAGCCTGAAGTTTGAGTTCAAGATAAACCTGAGTGTGTTAATTTCTTATTTGTTTGTTGTCTCCTTTGTCTTCAGGAGGTTTCATTTTACTTTTTGAATATAAGACAAAAGCAATAGACCTCCTCCTGTGCTGTTTCTCATGCCATGGTCCACCTGCCACTCCGCTGTTCCCAAAGGAGGCATCTAGAGAGATGTGTAGTCTGCCATCTTCCCCACGTTACCTCTCGCCTTGGTCTAGGGATTAGGGGAAGCACAGATAGGGTTCAGGCAATTTTCAAGACCACACATGTTACTTAAAACACAGGTGCACAAGGCAATGAACCCTCACCTCTGTTCTCTACTTCTGTCCCCCTTCAGCTGTAATGTACACTTAATATTTTCTTCTATTCCTGTCCTTGGGCCCCCGGGAACCAGCCTGTTTTAGACAGGCTAAATTGCAATTTAAAAGACTTCTGGCATCACCTGATGAACCTTGACACACTGAAGCAGGTCTACAGATTGTCAAAATAGATACGGTGTACTCTACGTAACGGAAGTTAAGCAACTTCCAAAGATGCAGGTATGAGCATTTTGTCATAATATATGAGCTTAGAAAATAAAAATGGATGAACCCTGGGCTGATTAAATTGAATTTACTGAGTGAAGCACAACTCTTTCTCTCTTTTATTGAGAATGGAAGCTAGGGCTTCACACATGATAAACAAACAAGCTATCACCCAGCCTTGGTCCTAGCCCTGTAGCAAGCATCGATACTTCTATATTGGAATGCTCACAATACTCTTCCCTCAAAATTTCTGGAAGCTCCCAGAGCCTGCAGCTCCTCAAGTTGTTTGGAAGGGTCTGTGAGTTAGAATTTAGGCTCATGGAACACTTCGGGTGGAGCATGCTTCTCTAGATGGAATATTAAATGAATTGCAGAGATATGTGCTGTGGGGCTTCCCGAGTCCCTGCTTCACTGGTTATTAATGAGCTGCCACACTTGAAAAAAAAAACATAAAAAACCATTTCTCAGCTCATTTTTTGCCTGCCCGCCTTCCCTCAGCCTAAAACAAACATGTCTCCCTGGTGCTGCCAGGGAAGCCTTCTAACCAAAGAGACAGTTTTTCTTTTGTGCCTACAGCTTAAACTGGGTGTTGTGGCTTCTGGTTTACTGCTAAGAAGTACACGGACACTTGTGAGCAAAGCTTACAGCTGACAGAAACTCTTAGAATGACAGTGTATACTCTACTGGGGGAAAACCCTTTGCATAAAGCGCCGGGTCTCCAGGTCCTCCTCCGCTGCTCCTTAGACCACTGTTGTAGAAGGCAAACACACAAAGCAGAATTCCAAATTAGCCGAGAGCCTCTGTTTTGCTCTGGCACCTCCAAATTCTGTTGGTCTAAGCGCTGCTGTGAGCAATAGATTTTCATCACCCCCTGGTCATTTCCTGGGGCTGGGGACAGCGGGAGGCAGGCATGGGTGAGACAGACTGCTGCCTCTCAGCACAGATGCTGTCTCTGTGGGTTTGGTTGGGGCCATCCTGTGACCCAATACCAAATAGTATGGAGCCCACGGCTTGCTGTCAGGTAGGGACTACGCTCCAGTATCAACCATAGGTGTTTTTCAGCTGTCATCTTTGAATAATGCTCACAGAACATCTGTCCAGATGAGTTTATGTTGTACTGGTTGCTGGCTCTTCTGTCTTAAAGGGTTTTTTTGCCAACAGTTTCCTCTCTGGAGTTACATACAGAAGCAACTGAATACCAAGTTTGAAAGTCTGTCTGAGAATACTCAAATTCTTTCTTTATTTTAAACTGCTTTAGTCTTCAGAACTTAAAAAGAGTCATGCTATTTTAATATGCTGAATTATATCAGTTTCTCAATGGTAAAGTTGCAGAGTTTCATCTGAAGGCCTCACAACCAAGATACTCAACATGTCAAGGAAGAACCTCTTTTTCTGAATTAGGAAATCAATTAATTTGGGTTGGAAATGGGTTAAAGCTTTGGCTTGTCAGGAGAACTTCTTGACCACTAGCCACTTTTAAAAGATTGCTTTTTATTTTTGTTTATGTACACACGTGTGTGTCTGTGTGAGGGTGTGCCACACATGTGAATGTGCACATGGAGGCTAAACGAGGGCATTGGATCCCCTGAAGCTGTAGTTATATGTGGCTCTGAGCTACCAGATCTGAGTTGTTCTGGGAACTGAATTCGGGTCTTCTGGGAAAGCAGCAAGAACTCTTAACTGCTGGGTTTCTCCAGCCCCTTGGTCACTAGTTCTTATGTGATTTTTAGTCAAACCTGGTTAGCATGCTACTAACTATTAGTGATGGTAACAATCCTAGTGGTAATAATGAATAATTATAATATAATGAGTTAAATTTATATTAGGTTATTGGTGCAATGATAATATGTACCAAGCACATTCCATAAACAGTTTCTTATGTCATGAACTTAAACATGAACTTCCTGTTTAGATCAGTGTTTATAATAGCAAAGACTATGGTCTTTGGTGTCTTTGGTGGTGCACTGTTTCCTGTCATTTCTTCTATAGCACACTTGCTTTGTGTGGCCCTTATTATGACATGGGCAAAATGGTGATAGTAGTTAATATGTGGGCATGCTTTAGAACTGCTCTTACTACTTCTTAATTACCATATATATGTTTATTTCTATTATATTTTATCAATTAAAAATCAGCATGCAAAATTGTGTTTCATTAAATATTTCACATATGTGTATCATTGTGCTTTAGTCACTCCATTGTTATTATAATTATATTCTTTTTAATCAATTTTTTTCATGTTTATGGGTGTTTTGCTTGCATCTGTGTATATGTATCATGTGCCCATCCAATACCCACAGAAGTCAGCAGAGGGCATTAGATCCCCTAGAACTGGAGTTACAGACAGTTGTGAGCTGCCATATGAGTGCTGGGAATTGAACAGGTCCTGTTATTGCTGTTTCTATTGGTTTGTTCTATTTCGTATAGGCAGCCATCAACCAAGCGGAAAAAACATTCTTTATCAATGGCTATTCACTCCCTCTTGCCTCCCGAAATCATTGGTCCTCCAGCTAGTTGCCCCGTTGGTGTGTATGATGGCCCAGGGCAGACAAAGCAGAATTCCTGATGGGTGAGTGGCTTGTAAACTTTCCAGGGAGTGCCCATTTGTAAGAAGCTGACCCTGCAGGGAAGGGCTTTCCTCAGAGCAATGCTCAGTTAGTCCTGGCACATCTGGATGTCTACAGTGGTGCCTGAAGACTCCAGGTCCTGAACGTAGGACCCCTTTCCTTTGGATCTCTATTCTTCTTGCTGAGGTGCTGCACTGAGCCCTTATTTGATCTGATCCCATTAGACCTGTCACGGTTCTCTTTGTGGATGCTCTGGGCCTTGCCGTTAGGTACCCTGGCAGGAGGCTGGAGTGATGCTCCTTTGTGACGGAAACAGTCTGAAGATTAGTGTTGACCTTCATGAGGCACACAGGTGGAGTTACCCAGTGAAGGCATCCTTCAAAACGAAGACATCCCCGCCCTATTCCCATCCTGGTGTAGCCTCAGATCAGCTTACATTGCATGGAGTTACAGTCTCTGGGCTTTAGCTACAGGCAGACGCCACTAGGACACTATGCCCATTGCTTCTTCATTGTTGCCAGATTTAACATTTTCTCCTCAGAGAGATAGCAAAGTCTGTTAGTGGGGCAGGCTTGAATTTCAACAGAAAGGCCAAGAAACCTGAAATTCATGCAGTTAATTCAATATGTACGCATTAAAGGCTGTTGTAGGTTTGATCAATTATTTAACTTCCTATCAATAAATCATGGGGTAAGTGATTTTTACACTGTGGACACAGGGATGTCCGCAGACTGTTTTAACTTCATTTTCTGTTAACCTTTGCTTTTCTTGAGCTAATTTAGAGATTCTGAAGCTGTTGGCCTCATTCTAGAAGTGCAGCAGATCTTGTCCCTGGTTCTCCATTTTTTTAGGTTTACCTGGGTGTGAAGGGTGTGTACTGATGCCCGTCCCACACTTGTTTGCTTTATGGGGGAATAAAGGACAATTGATTTTCAAATCTGATCCAGCTGCAGTACTGTATTTTTGTTTGCGTCTTTGTGTGTTTGTAGTTAAGAGATAGGCTCTTTTCTATGTTTCCTGACTTGGCCTTGAATTCCTGACTCAAATAATGCTCCTCCTTCAGCCTTTCAGGTCAGTGGGACTACAGATGTGTCCCGCCACACCTGGCTAGCATCGTCTGTAGGCATCAGAACCAACAGATTTAATACAGAAACCAAACCCACTTGATACAGAAAAGCATGTACTAACTCCTTTGGCTCATTGGCCCTGATAGGGAGCAAGCAGTTAACACATTTTGTTGAGGCTGGGGGAGTAGAGCCATCCGAATTGGGGTAAGGGTTATGATCAACTCTGAACTGAGAGGATAGCCTAAAAGCTACAGAATCCCTGTTAGAGTCCGCAGACAGGATCATGGCATACAGGGACTAAATTGATGGGGAAATGTTGAACACCTGTGACTTTTTTCTGCCTTCTTCCCACCACCCATCCATTCTTGGAAGCTTTATTTTTTAGACAATTCTGATGGGTTGCTAATCATAGCACCCAGTTCCTGGTGCCTGTGGGTTGGGTAGGCCTGAGAGCCACACCTGGTCAGCTCCAATCCTTGAGACTGGGTCATCACATATGGGTGTCTTTCACTTACAGCACAAAGGTCTCCTAACATGCTAGGTTTAGGGATTAAAATCCCAAGATTTAGCTACTCCTCAAGCAAGCTTTGTCAAATTCTCGATTAATCTGTTTATCTCACGTCTCACTGGCAGACGGACTAGCCTTGGTGACGAGCAAACACCAGCACAGAAATGTTGGGGGGTTGAATGAGGTAGCTTGCAGCAGAAGCATGGTGACAAACCCCACACTGACCGCTTGAAACTGCTACTATTTGACCATTCATGTGGTCAAATTAATAATCTCTTCAGCTCCAGAGACAGCGGAACCAGGTGTCAGCAAGCATTTGTTGAGACTCTGCTTTGAATGGGCAAGTTGTGGGAACTGTCAGGGAGCCATTGGTGGAGAATACAATGCTGTTCTCAAGGAGACTGTGATCTGGATAGAGACAGGCAGAGAGAGACACAGAGGGACAGACAGAGAGACAGGCAGAGAGAGACACAGAGAGACAGACAGAGAGAGAGGCAGAGAGAGACAGAGAGCACGCACTTCCTAAGAAGAATTCTTAGGAAGAATTCCTACAGAATTGTCCTCACTCCGTATGCTGAAGAGAGGATTATGCATTTTTATTCCTTTTTTATTTATTTTTATTGAGCTCTACATTTTTTCTCTGCTTCCCTCCTGCATTTTTACTCTTTAAAAATGATTTCATTCCTACAAGGAACACAGTAGTGTCAAGTTCTAAGAATGCTGTCATCACTCTTCCTAGAACCCTCCCCTTTTACAGTTTGCTTCTTTGAACCCTTTCAGAACTGCCCCTCTGCAACCCATGTTACTCTTGAATTAAAAAAAAAAGTCACCTTTCTGTGGAATAAGTTGTTATCCTGCCAAATTTATCCATCAAAATAAGAAACCTGGAGATGTTTTAGTGATGCTGTCGGATGCTGTAGGATGACTGCTCTGGTTATGGATGGAGGCCAGGAGAGCAAGAGATTGAGGCCATGAACACCAGCACACAGTCTTGAAGCATCTTTGGTTGGCAAACAAGGGACATGTTTTTCTTCTAGAACAACATAAATGCAGCAGTTCTGTGCCGTTCCAACTGTGGCTTGTGGCCGAGAAACTCTGCTAGGGCAGTCAAAGCCTCCCTGCTTGTGTAAACACCCTTTCCAAGGGGCTACTCCTGTTGCTAAAGGAACTCAGGCCACTTTGGCATGAAAGCCTTGTGATTGGCAGCAATGCTGGCCATTGTAAGTATCATATTGTTTGGTGGCAGAGAATATTTTTTATTGCTGGTTCAATAGCATTTCACAGTTATTAAACCAGAGTCATTGTCCCTGGCGGCTCTCAAAGGCTCAGAAACTTGAGGGCATAGAAGGGGAAAAAAATCCAAAAGCACAAAACCTGTCAGTTATTTTCATAGTTCCAATGTGGCTGTCACACTCTTAGCTGGTGAGGCACTGGAGAAGAAAGGTTGAGAAAGTGGCTTTCCAAATGTGTTTATGGGCAACTTGTTTTCATAAATAGGAATTTATGGGAGTACATTCAATTACAAAAGTTATTTTAGAATGGTTAAAAAATGAAAACATTTAAGGAATGGGACACCTATACCATTATGATTACACATTAAAACACTTAGATTAAAATAATGTTCCCACAGAGAGCAGATATGGCTTAATGTCCCATAATCCTGAAGACAAATGCCTGCCTGAAGTCATTCCCAGGGTCCTGGTAGAATGCTCTGAGGAGAGGAATGGCTATGATTAGGGAGGGAACATATCTATTTCTCTACAAGGAAGAGCCCTTGGCTTATTTAACAGATAATGAAAGTATCCTGCAAGTGAGCTGGAGAGTGACCTGTGCAGCCACAGGAGTTAGTGACTATCCAGGACTTACCCAGAGGTAACACAACTCAGCAGGCGTTCCTCCCCTTCAATGAATCAAATTTGTACTGGGAGAAGGAGCACAGGGCTGGAGGCTCGATCTGTAGGGCTAATTGGGGATCCCACGAGTACACCAGCATAACATTTTTTTAAAAAAATGGGTCACCCCCAATGGAAACCGTTCATGGTCTTTTGCAAATACCAACTTTCTGGGAATTTGACTAAGTTTTTGGGCAATTTTTCCAGACGACAGAGAGCCAGTTACTGGAGAATCTGCTCTTCTCAGCTCTTTGCCTATTTCTGTTTTTTGCTTTGCTTCTTCCAGGCAGAGTTTGCGAGGCCCCGAGGACCACACCAGCACTCAAGTCAGGAGATGTACAATTAATCTTCTGCTGAAAGAAAAATGTATTCTTATTTCTCTTCAAGTGTCTCTGGCGGTAACAGGGTGTGGGCAGAAACTTGTGTTTACCTAAACAAAAACAGAAGATGTATGACCCCTCTAAACATTCCTGTGGCTGGCTCTTCTCTGAGGATGCCCCTCCCTGGCTGCGTGCCAAGATTCTTTTATTTTTCTAGAAGTAATTACAGCTTGAGCGGTCTATGCCCCATGGCTGACATTGTGGTTGGGGAGTTTATGGGTTGTGCTAATTCTGTTTGGACATGATTTTCTACTTTTCTTTGTGGAGAGGAAACACCTCCCCCAGCCACCAAATCCTTGACTGTTGCCTCCAGCCATTCTCTCTGCTGGACTTCTTTCTCCCAGCTCCCAGCACCCTTCACCTCCCAGGGGAAGTTAGAGCTCCATCGTGGAGTCTTGGACACTGAAACTCTACCTGTGCTAACTTCAAGGGATTATTTTTCTCCTGAATAAATATCTCCCTCATCCACTCTACATATTTTTATAGAGTTAGCCTACAGACCCTTAGTCCGCAAACCATCCGCCTTTTGTCTCCAAACCTTCCTACATTACTCAAAGGGAGTTTGACAGGCTTTGCCTTCTGTTTTAGCATTTAAAGTTGAAAAGAGAAATCCATAAGGCCTCTTCTAGGCAAAATCATTAGACTACTTCTTAATAAAGAATTTTATGAGCTAAATTGCTCTCATTAGCAATATAGCTTCAGTTTACCAATGTTTAATCTTGCCTTCTTGTTATTTATCAAGAAGTGTGTGTGTGTGTGTGTGTGTGTATGAATGTATGTATGTATATGTGTGTGTGTGTGTGTGTGTATGGTTGTATGTGTGTGTTTAGACTGGCTTATGCAGTGCTGGATAGGTAAACTGTCCCAGAAAGGCAAAAATCATTCAAAAATGGAAACAAACCAGAAAACCCAAACAGAAATGACAACACTCTGTCACAGAGTACCCAACTGCCTTGAAACATACAATAGCTATCTTAGTGACACACCAGAGTGAAGTTTTCCACAACTTGGCAGTAGTGACAATGAGGTGGCCCTCTGCTAGGAGCGGGTAGAAGATAGCATGCACCTTGGGTAGGGATAGAATGCTTGAGTACACACTGTGTGCTCCCAGAAAACAATGGGTCCTGATGAAGATGCCCTGTCTCCATGAGCTTTGGGCCATTGTTAGCTCATTTCAGTACCAGGCAAGGCTGCTTGGCTCTGGCTCGGGGACTGTTTAGCAGTGCAGGGGTTATATGTAAGGGTGATCAGAGATTTAAGCTGTCATGTCAACAGTGCCAGGGAATAGGCTGTGCAGGGGCCTTAATAAATCTGCCCTTGACTTATGGCCAAACCTCATTCAACAGAAAATTATTTCTGCAGCACGCTGAATGCTCTGGTCTGATGGAGACAGAAATAAAGAAAAGGTGGAAATGGGGAGAGGAGAATGAAAATTCAATCCACATGCGGTGGGGAGGATTCCAGTAATTTTTTTTTTTGAAATAAGAAACAGAATGTGTAGGACTTTTGGAACAGGGCACATTCCTTTGATTACTAAAATGTCTTAGGGGACAAAGAATGATTCTCAAGGCAATCATCAGGGAAGGGCGGGAGCGGACAGCACACTGCCTGGCCTCAGAGCATTAAGGATGCTCTTCATTTGTTCATTAAGTTGGTTGGGCTTTATGGTGTGAGAGAGGGGCCATGGGCCCTTGAGGGGCCAGCACACCCAGTGCTCACAGCTGGCCACGTAGAGCCACAGGCTCCTCTCACATGTGAAATGTGTCATGCTTTGCTTAGTGCAGACCAAGTGATGCAGATGTACTCTTGGATGCCAGAGACAAGTGTTATGAGAACCATTGGGAATAGAAAGTGGGGATGCGTGGGATCAGATACAGAGGCATCAGCACCTTCGTTCCAGTTCTGTGATTTAGTGCAAGGAGCTGGGCTTTCTTTCATTAGAAAGTCTAACTGAAGGAGCAAACGAGGCCTCTGGTTTAGCTCGGTGTGGTTTATTTCCTTAGGACATTTTAGAAGGAGAAGGGAGGGTTAAGATCAGTATAGTATGCATCTTCCAGATTGGTTTATGAAGGCACGGACAGTCCTTTGCATCCTAGGCCAGAGGTCATTTTAACTGGAGAGATAATTTAGGAGACAGACTTTCTTCTTTTTCTGTAAGTTTTGAAACTGTTGGGGGAAAGCTCAGCGCGTAAGGGACGGCAACAAGCACATTTCCTCTTCTAAATAATTTATTTCTTGCTAGTAGTTTTCTCTTTTCGGCCCTGCACTTTCATTCCCAGAGCTGTAATGAGTTTCCAGAACATAAGGCGTCAGATATTGGCTTGCTGGTGGTGGTGGTGCTGTTGAGATCTCTGAATTCACGACCCCTGCGCGCATCAGGCATGGCGCATACATAATTTACGAAGTGATCTGCAGCTTTCATCTGTTCTTCCCTCTCACTTTTGGCGCTTTTTATTCAGAGGGTGATTTGTTGTGCTGCAGTGGAACTTGCCATATTTCCAGAAGTTTCCATAGAGGACCAGCACCCTGCAGCAGATCTCTTGGGTCCAGGCACATTTCTGCAATGTCTTCAGTACTGGTGGAGCGGGGGAGTGCGGGATGGGGTAGGAAACAAAGGGAAGCAAACTTTTTTTTTTTAAGGTAGAGATGGTTGAATTTGGAAAGACTCGCTGTGTACAAAAAACACATTCTTGCCCACTAGTGAGAGTAATGCTTGGTGAATAGAGGAAAGGAAGTGGCCCTGTTAAAGTGAGCTCCGGGTTTGTTCATCTCTTAAGGCTTCAAGGAGGCCAGGAATTGTCCCAGAAAGGACATGCTTATCAGAGCAGAGAACAGCAGTCCCTTCCAGCACGCGGCAGGCACTGCAGTGCCACCTTTGTCTTTGGGTTGGGTAGGGACATGAATCCAGGCTCTTCTGAGACTCATCTCTCTCTTTCCTCTCCATATATAGCTTTCTGTTTCTCCTTCATTTCTGTCTCTCTTTTTGAGAAAGGAACGTTGGACTTTGAGTGGTCTGCCAAGAACTGGATCAGCAGCCGCCTCTCCGGGTAAACCGGAGGAGAAAGAGCATTGAGATTTCTGACCCGGATTGTCTGCTACGACCAACCCTAGTCAAGAAGCCTGCCTGTATTGATTCATTCCTCTCCATGTCTTAAATATTTAATAATGCGTTTTGCTATTTGGTGGATTTTTTTCGAAGCCCAAGCTAATATCTCTTAGTGCACAAACGTGCGCACATCTTTGAGGATGAACTGAGGGATGCATGCGGTCTTTTGTCATGTGCTGCCTTGGGACTCTTCAGGTAAGAATACTGTGGGCAGCTGCTCTTCCTGAAGTGTGAGGCAAATAAACCTCAAATAACCGAAAATGTTTAAAAAGTTACAGTATTGCCTGCTTACCCATTTATAGCCTATTATTGACATAACTATACACACAAACGACAAGTGTCATCCTAACAGGACATTCTGTGACACAAATGGAGAGAGCCCTGAATAAAAGATGCCATCGCTGTAGTCCTGGTTTCTGCCCTTTACACAGAGAACACACCTTTTCTCCTCCCTTTGTGGAGGAGACTTTAAGTTCTTCGACAAGCTTCAACACAAATAAAAACAAGGACTTCCTTTTGGTTTGACGAGTGTCACTTGGCCATCTTAATTTCATCTGTAAGCAGAGTTCTAGCCATGGGAAAGCCTCACCAACAGTCTCTTATGATCTGCTTTAACTCAGGATGGTTTCGTGGGCTCGTGTTGTCTCCAGGTGCCCGCGTTTCTCCTTTCTCCTCCAGCCTGGCCTTGAAAGAAGGGGTTTTGTGCAAGGTTGTTTCTTGCTCCTCTTGAGAGTCATCTGTTAGAGAGCCCAGCCCATGTGCCTGAGTCTCCACTGCTGGCCTCTTCGCTTACTGGAAGCAAATGTCTTTTCTTTGCGCTTGGATTCAGAGAGTTTGTGCTGGACAAAGGGTGGGAGAACTTGGAGGGAACAATGCTCCCAGCTGAGGAGGTGAGGAGGCGGGAGAAGTCAGAGGAGGGAGAAAAGCAGGGGCTGAGAAAGAAGAGGCCCGGTGATCCTGAGGAGGACTGGCTTAGCAGAGCCCTTTCAAATCCTGTTTTGAACAGAAACAAAGGACCCTTGACACATTTTAAAGGGAAAAACAAAATTAATAAACTGTACCAACATCAATGTTTTCTACCCTTGGTCTTACAAGCAAACTCAGTCGTTGCCTCGATTAAAAATATAAAGAAAAATGAGAAGAATGAGATGCACTCCAGTTAAGTTTTTCAGATTCTTACAGCTGAGGTGGAAACTCAGCTAAGCCGTTGCTGGGAAAGCATCCGATCAGGTTTGAAATGCTGTTTGTAGTGACTACTAGCTGTAGAAAGGGGTATTTCGAGGGACCATCTGGAAAAGATAGAATTAAAATTAAAAACTGAAAGAGGCTGGAGGGATGGCTTAACAGTTAACAGCGCTTGCAGCCCTTTTAGAGATCCTAACTTCACGCCCCCATATTCCCCTATTTGGTGTCTCCCAAGAGCCGCAGCTCCAGGAGCTCTTGAATGTCCCCCTCACCTCTCTCTTTAAAAAAAAAAAAAAGGGGTGTTTTCAGCAGACCAAAGGGAGGCCATGGTGTTTGGCTTTGCAGGGGTGAGAGTGCAGGCGTCTGCACGGTTGTGCCAAGTTTGGAGCTGTGAGTTGTTCCTTCATGTGGTTTCCAGGGAAGATTACTGCTTAGCCTGTGTGAGCAGCACCATCTTATTATCAAGCGAAGGGAGAGGCCTCCACCAAACCCCAGTCCTGAATTTTCCTTCCGGCATCCATCTCCTATCTACTTAACTAGAGAAATAAAATTGGAGGGAATTTGGCCTTCAGGTTATAGGGCTGGAAAATGCTTTGAGAGACCTTCTGGTTGGATTACTTCTAAACCCCCCTGACAGATGAAAATTTATCTTATTTTTAAGTGTTCCCCGGAGGCAGAGTGTCCGCAGACTCCCTTCCTAACTCATTCTAGGCTTTAACGATCTCCACATTGGGGAAATTCCTTCTCCTGTCTTACCTAAGCCCTCTCCACCAGTGGAGTCCATTGCTTTTGACCCTGTCCCAGAAGAGATGGGGAAAAAAGGTCACCTTCTTATATAAACATCCTCTCACAGAATTAAAGGTTACTTTAAAAAATTCCCAAGTTCTCCAGCTCTGCTTCCTTATCTTATGGAACTGTCACCCCCCAACCACCCTGCTTCCTTTAGCGTTTTTTTCAGGGTTCTATCCCCCAGCCTCCTAGTCACCTTTGTGATGGTCTCAGTCATCTCTGTGTCACCCAAGGTCTGGAGTATGTGCTGGGAAAGGAGGTGGAACTGACAAGGGTACTTCCGCCATTTCCCCAGACACTAAGTGCCAGAGTTCATGGAAGAGGCAGAGTGGTATTGATAATATATACTTTTCAATTTTAACATAGTCATATTATAATGATTTTCAAAGTCAGATCTATTAATCCTGTGTTCATAAGCATTTCCAGTGGTATATGCATAAACTCTTTAGATTTTAAAGGTAAAAACCATATAATAGTATGCTAGCAGAATATGCTAAGCATAACAACTATCGCTTGGTGTTCATTGGGGATTGGTTACCAGGTCCCTTTCTATGCTCTTAGATACCCAAATATGCAGATATTCAAGTTCTTTATAGAAATGATGCAGGTTCTTATGTAAATTATACACTTCCTTCATATACTTTAATTCATGTCTAGATTCCTTATTAGACCCGACACAACATGAATGCTGTGTAAAGAATTGCTATACTCTCTTGCTTAGGCACACGCATGTGTTTCTAGAGGGCCTTAAATGTGTCACAAAACAAAATCCAAACTCTGGGAATGCAAATGGCGGTAAAGAAGGGAGGTCAATAAGGATGGGAGGGGGTGAGAGAGGTGGGGGGAGAGTTTAATCAGAGTATATTATATGTGTATATGGAAATGTCGATTAACATGCTAATAACAAGAAAATAAATCTTTAAAAATAAATTTAATTAAAAAATTTAAAGTCTGCATGTCTTTAGCATTGATACAATTTAAAAGACTCTGTGATTTGAGGTTGGTTGAATCTATGTAAGAACACATGGAGGGTGAGGCATTCAGCGGGGTGCCAGGTAAACGCCTCATTCCTCTGTTAGATTAAATTCTGCCTTTCCACTTAGGATCATTTCTGAGAATCTTCTCGTAGTTATACTTGGGTGTAACTTGTAGCCTTCCATGAACTCATTTTTAGTCCTTGGCTCGAACCACTGATGCTGTAGTTCGAGGTGATGAGATTCTAGATCCTAAATTGATGTCAAGTGTCTGCACATGCTTCCAGGGTGGGATACAAAGCTTTGGTGCACTTTTGTGAGAATCAAAGCTCTTGACTGAAAAGAAAGTAATGCATCGGGTTTTTTTGTTGTTGTTGTTGTTCTTTAATTTTGCATTAAATAAATCTTTATCCATTTGAGGAGTTTCCAAAAGTTTTAGATACTTGGTAGCCGGAGACTCAGAGGCATGGCTTATAAGTTGCAGAAAGAACTATAAAAATGCTTTTAATAAATCTCAAATTTTCTAGAAGTTTTTCGAACATGCCTGTGAGTGGGAAAAGCCGATGTGCGTGCCGCATGCATCATGTGTTAGCCCATGCTTTTGTCTTAGCAACAGGACCTAAGAGAAAGAAGCACAGAGAAAACAAGCCACTTACTTGTCAACCTTCCACAGAATGAGACAGCTAGCCAGGGACAGTGAGTGGTGTGTTAGGAGTTGCAGTCAGAGTCGCCACAGTACACCCACCTTTATTTTTCTTCATGTAAGGCCAACTTCCATGGGCTGGGAGGTAGTATAATACCAGGGTAATGCCAAAGAATACAGTCAAAACCCCTGCTCCCAGACAAACTATGCTAGTTTCAGCTCATTCATTCATTGTCTCCAGCACTTATCGGGCTTAGGAAAGTTTTCTTTAAAACAAGGATTAAAGAAGATAATTTGTAATTGCCTTTGAAAATGTTCCTGATTTTGCTGTCACTAAAACCAAGTCTTCATGAGGAGTATATGATTATGTGGAAAATGCTTCCTGGGTTCTAATGTTCAGTGATAAGAAGCATATAGAGTTGTTTATGTATTTTGTCTGAAGCCAGCGTAGCCCCTCCTCTCATGGAGTTTGTGAAAACATATGGTATTTGGGAAATGGGATGATGGAAAATTCTTTCGTGTTTTACTTTTCTGCATTTTCTCACTTTTTGTGGCAGTCACTTTTATAATGGAATGACACATATTCATTAAAAGAAAATTATTCCCTTCCATCTTTATAGTCTTTAAGCTTTTGTGGAGTCTCTCATTAAAATACACCTGGGATGAATCAGTCCTTAAGCCATTATCAGTGAAGACTTGAAAGATAAACACCTGGGGAGGAGAGCCAAGATGGTGCCCAGAGGGGAAGCAGAGGGAGGGAGACAAATCAAATGTCAGCCCAGAACACTTTCCCCCACCTCCTCCATCACTGCCCTTCAGCAGCTCTGCCTCCGTTGGGATCAGAACAGAGTGCTTTGGACTTCGTCCATTGCACCCAGTTTACAAGTCAGGGACTGAGCTTGGCCACATTAGAGAGTTGCTTTCAGTAGGGAACAGAGCGGGTAAGATTCAAACCCAGGTCAGCTACCTGGAGAACTCTGCTGAGCTTCCACAGAAACCCCCAGTGCCTGCACATGGACTCTCCAACAATTCTGGGGAGGAATGGGAGCTGGCAGCCACGTGCTTTGAGTACCTGAGTTAGTACGGAATTATAAGAAGTGACTCTGGGTCAGTTGTTAAAAGTATCACTAAATGCTACTGTAGTTTTGGTGAATTTGTTAGCATGCTCCTTATTGCATTAAGAAATTAGAACAAGTATCTTCTTCAAGCTACACGCATGGCTTTAGTTTCACAAATACGTTGCTTTGAATGGCAGAGTGAAGAATGTATTCCGGTCAAATACACTTTACTCAAAGCCCAAGGCATTGTTTGTGTGTGTGTACAAACACACATACACACACACACACTATTTACACTTTCCTCAAAGCACAAGGCATTGTATGTGTGTACAAACACACACACACACACACACACTATTTACACTTTCCTCAAAGCCCTAGGCATTGTTTGTGGGTGTGTACAAACACATACACACACGCACACTAAAAGCACTTTGTTCAAAGCACAAGGCATTGTTTGTGGATGTGTACAAACACATACACCCTTGCACACTTGCAGAACTTTTCCAGGGTGAGTTCAAGATTTGCTCCGAAGTGTCCTATTTCTTGCAACTTTAATTTAGTCCCGAAGTCTCTAGGTCTCGCTTGACTGTGAGTTTGACTAAATCTTAGCACACATGGGAGGCATTGTTCTGCCATTGTCTGTGGCTTGAGCCAGCCAGCACTTGGTTGGCTATTTTCTTTACTACCCAGAGACCTAAGAAGTGATAGGCCACTGTGTGCAGGGGGCAAAGTCACAAAAGGTTGAGTGGGCTGGCTTTGCAAATACCCAAAGGCTACAGAGTGTGGGGTAGTTGGTAATCCTATGTAGTTCCTACTTCTGAATCAGGTAGAATGGCTGTTTAGCCCACTCAGTCAGAGGCCTGTCTGAAAGTCAGGACCCAAGGTCTGCTTTCAAATGCTGGACATCAGAAAACTAAAACACCCAGCGCCACACGCTTTGGTGAGAGCGAAGGGTGAAGCTGAAGCTGCATGGGTTGGTGGGCTTCTCTTCATCTTTTAATAAGAAGGAAACTCAATGAATTTTCTGCATGAAAATAGCATAAAGTTTGACTGCTCGGCTTTTTAGCATGGAATTCTAAGTAAACATGGGTGAAATACAACTTGTCAGCACAAAAATACCGCCTGTCATAGTCATTTGTGTATAAAATACGAGCCGCAGGTTTGGACCATATGGTTACATGAGTTCTAATTTACGTGGCATCGTCTTAAGTCAGCAGAACTCGTCCTGGCCTGCCTGTGGGAGGTGGAGTCAGCACCTCACCCACTGAAGTGAGAAGGCTCCCTGGGGTTTGGCCAGTTTTGCCCTGCTAGAGACATCAGAGATTTGCAGGGCAACATGGGACCTTCCCCAAGACTACTGAGCCCTTCCTGGCTATGGCATGGCTGACCAGGCTGTCCCTGCAGTCAGCTCCCAACGTCGGACATGTGAAATTGAAAAATATCAAACCTCACAGCTTGTGACTTCTCCATTCCTTCTGTTCCCACTGGGGGGAAAGTAACACAATCTTTTCCCCCAGATGGGGCAGGGAGAGCGGACGTTTGGACGCCATTTCAGAGCAATGTTTAATGAAATGAGAAAATGCATTCGCAGTGTTGGGCTCCATGGCACATGTACGCAAGCCCAGAAGTGCACAATGGATGTATTTTGTGATTTACACATGAGCCACGAATGCCAAAGAAATGCCCTCGAAAGAAAAAAATCCGACTTGAAAGTCCGAACTGAGCCAGAAACAGATGTAATTTTTGTTACTTAAAAAAGAAATTCTTCAGTGCCCTCCCCTCTGCTCCCTCAAGCTGTTCCCTGTCACTGTCTTAGATGACCTTTCAACAGGGTCTGCCTGGGACACTTTTAGCAAGCCGATTGGAGCATGTGACCCTTGACTCTCCCGCACATTCTTTGGGGAGCCTGAGGGCTCTCTAGCTGCCCTCTGGGTGGTCTCCTCAGTCAGGGGCACTGATGTCTGAGCCTGATAAGCCAGAAGTCCAGGGACCCTAGACCATCTTTGATGGTGAAGCCTGAAGCTCGGTACACCTTGAGGGTCAGGGCCCCAGCTAAGAGCAGCTGCTCACAGTGGGAGATGGAGGGCAGTTGGCTTGTTTATTGGCAGGTGTCCAGGATATGCTTGCCTTTGAGGATTGTTTTTTTGACCCTGTTGTCATTAGTCGACAATGAACTCTTTCTAGTGTTGACATGTGGCCTAAGATGGTACCTGCACTCAAACAAAAATAAGGACTAGATCCAAATCTTAAGGAAACACAAGAGTGAGGCTTGAAATCCACTGTCGCTTCGGAAGAACAAAAGAGGCAGCCTGTTTACTCTTAGGAGGGGGTATACGTCCAACAAGGACATTCAGGTCATGACAGATGGACCCGAAAGACAACCAAGAAAGTAAGGCTGGCAACTGTTTCAGCTAAGAGATGCTAAGAGATGAGTCATCCAGACAGGGAAGAGACCTTCCTTGTTGAGTGCTTGCCGAGTTCCAGGCATTTGCCAGGTGTGGCTCCTCCGGATTAACCACAGGGCTGGTGAAGGCGTGTCAGGGCTTCTGTTTAAAAGGAAGCCACTGAAGGTACAGGCATAGGCATTGCTCTCCAGCGTGATGTTAATAAGTGACAGAACCACGTGTCTCAGCTCTCTGAATCTGAAGTCTGTGCTTTTGCTCAGGTTGCTACAGTAAGAGCTGTTGTTGAGAGCTCACAGCTTACAACCCGACTCCTGCAAGCTGCCCTTTGACCTCCACATGTGCCCGCTGTACACACACACACACACACACACACACACACACACACACAAAATGTAATTTTTAAAAAACCTGGGGCAAATGAGTGACTATTGACTGTTGTTTAAAATTAAGGCCACCCCATCTTCACTTCCAGTAACAAGCTGGAACTTACTGATTGGAAGCAAAAACATCTTACATGGATGAGTCTTTAGCACAAAGAAATCCAACTCTTTCTGATCCTTTTAGAAGGAGAGTTTGCTTATCCACCCTTCTCTCCTCATGTCCTCAAGGTCACATAGTTCCTGGTGTCTGTTTCCAGGACATGAAGACTGCCTCTTTCCCTGACCTCCTTTCAGTGCTGGGCATTCACTGCCCTTTACCTGCCCCACAGCTTTAGTTCTGTGGTTGCTTTTATGAATTAGACTAGCCTGGTCTTGGAGGGGGTGTTTCTGCTGCCTCGAGAAGTGATGTTGAGCATCACTGTGATATGGCTATGCTCTTGAGCTAGTGAGGTTAAGACCAAGTGACTGTATTTTTAGCCTCTGTGTTTGGAGGTGCGCTATGCTGCTTCTTTCTGTCACCCAAGATAAGCCGGAAGTGCCTTTATCAGGCCAGGAGGTGAGAGTCGAGTTTCCAGGGTCTTCTTAAAGACTGTCATTTGGGAGGCCATCTTCTCCATGTTTCCAAAGATGAATGTTCCTTTGCAAAGGTGGTGTATCAGCAACTAAAAGCCTTATTATGAGGATCCATGAGTAGTTTTCAATAATGTTTTTGCCATACAAAATGAAAATTTCCACACAAAACCTTATTTTCTTTTGGTCTGCAAATGGCATTTATTTTTCTAATTCATCTACTAATTTCTCAAAGACATATACTTATTAAGTGACAAGGTGAGATTTGGAATCAGGCTTTTCTCAACTGATATTTAAACTCTGAACTCCTACATTGAGGCTAAATTGGCCTAAGTATTCATCTGCACCATACAAAGATGCCAGTGTTTTGTTTTAAACAAGGTCCTATTATGTAGTCCAGGCTAGCCTTAAACTTCTCCTGCCCCAGCTTCTTGAGTACTGGGCATATAGACAAGAACCCCCTGCACTCAAGATTCTGACCATTTTTTTTTTTACTTTCAAAAATTGAGGTGTATGACTCCATCAAATAATGTCATCAAACAGTGTCTCTAAGATTGACAACATAATGGAAGACAGAACTGATGCTTTGTATGTGGGCTGACACAGGCTAGCTCTGCTGTGAGAAACATACACCTTCTGGAAGGCATCTGCAAGAATCGAGGTTCCCATTATTAGCCAGTATGATCTAGGTACACTGAGTTGGGAGAATTAACAGAAGAAACACTATTTTGGGTGATGAATTCAGTTTGATATAATTCTTTTCAACTTAGCATATGTTCTAAACAGGATTATGGAGTCTTCTTTTTACATCGTCTAGTTCTTTGTCCCCAAAGACTGACTACAAGGGAAATTTTCAGGAAGGAGAGATCACACAGTTGGGAGAAAACCCTCCAGCATGGTATGTGTGCTGTCTGAGCAAAGACCAAGACTGTCAATCATTTCTGGTGAGATGAAGGCTTCTCATATGGGGGTCATTGCTATCGCCATCCTCACCAAAATGACCAACACATCTCAAAGCTTACAGAATGCTTGCACATAGCGGATTCACCTCACTCCCTGGGAGGATGCGTCATTAGTTTCTTAATTTTAAAAGTGGAGAAACTGAGTGACGCTTAATTTCATGTAGGGAGATCTTTGACTCTTAAGGAGCACTGGCCGATAGAACCTTCTGCCATGATTGAAGTATCCTCTGCCTGTCCTCCTTAACATGAGAGCCATTGTCCACATGTGGGTGCTGGACACAGAAAGTGTGCCAATATGCCTACATCTGTGAAGGTGAGATGTCATTGGGATTTAAGTCGAAACAGTCACACGAGGTTAGGGGTGCAGTACTGGGGCGCGTGGCTCTTGAACTTATAGGTTTTCTGTCACTTTTTTTTCTTTATGCAGGAATGTTGGGGACTGAAGGGAATGACCATATCTCTGCCCTCTGACTTTGACGGATCCTAGTTTCTTCCAGGGGATGATGGGGGATTGCATCTAAAGCTTTCACAGTCTCCTTGTGAGAAGGCAATTAGTTTCTGCACTGATTTCCCAGAAATGCCAAACTACATTGTTCCCCTAAACAACCCCTCTGATAGGTTAAACCAGACCCTGCAGTTCCTTCCTAGCCATATGGTATCATGACAAACATGGCTAATTCCTGCTCAGTTTGTTCTGAACCGTGTTCATCTGCCAACTGGTTAGCGCCCATTATAAAGCAGCTTTTATCTGGAGATTCTCATTAGCATGTGAAATTAGTCCAAGCCTAAACTTCATTTTGCCAAATCCTCCCTCAGGCTGCTCTTGAGATAGAGTCTGCTCACAATTGAGGTTTTGTTGCTTGACTGTCAGGCTATGCCCAGAAGGTCAATTAGCGTTTTTCTTTCTTCTTCTTCTTTTATAAATCAGATACTTGGTGTTTATTTGCTGTGATCTAAATTCTGGTAGAGCTATTCCGTCTTTCTGTTTGTTTTGCATCTGTGTTAGAGAACTATATCTTTGCCTGTTCCCACAGATAATTTCTTATTACATCATTTGGCTCAATAAAGACTGACTTATAAGTACTGTTCTGTGAGGTTTCACCTGACTCCCTGACACATATCTCATGGTCTTTCAGTACTAAAACCTTTCAGGATTACCCTAAGCCTTCTTAATGTGCCTTTGCACACTTCTGCTAGGAGTGCCAGCCAACACAAAGAACCAGAAGCCATTAGGTTCTTAAAAATTCAGAAACAAGTTCCTAACAAAGAAGGTAGGCATGCGTGTGCTGTACCTCCAAAAGGTTATGTTTCTTTCTCTTAGAATTACTCTATTAGTTTTAAAGAAATAATATATGTTAATTTAAATTTTTTGAGATAGTTATCCTAAAACCTCTTAGATGAATAAAAGTTTAAAAATATGACTTTGAAAAAGTAATCAAAAATGGCTAAGTCTTAGTTTAAGGACATTGAAAACAATGAGAGATAGATAGATAAATAGATAGATGATAGATTTCTATCGTCATTTTCTAAGCTACCATACTACCAATAAGAGAAGGCAAGACTCTCACAACAAGTACATGAAATAGATACAGCTTTAGGGAAACACCATCTCCCTCATGTCCTGCTTTTCCTCCCTTTTGACTCAAATCTGGGAACAGTATAATGGACTTCATCTACGGAAAGCAGATACTGCAAACAGAATGAACCCCCACCTCACACTGCACTTTGTCTGCCTGAGCTCTCGTTGGGCTGTGCTTCACTGGAATAACCTCAGCTGTCTCAGAAGAAGAAATCCGCCTTTGCTCTGACTCCCCGCTGCTCCCCACTCTGCAGAGTGTTTGTGAAGCATTCCTAACAGCAAAAACAATTGCAAGTGATATGGTAAGGTTGTTTTCCTATTACCTTGATAGCTCTGAAAAAAAAAATTACTGCTTAGTACAACCAAATAAGATGAGAGATAACCTGAAATGTCACTCATTTAAGAATGCAACTTTCTCTGTTCCCCATGAAGCACGACTGAGCAGCAGGACACATTGTAGGCTACTGGATAAGAGTGCTTACATTGGACCTAGATATTAACTCGTTCTTAGCATTTAACTCTGAAGGATTCCGAGTGGCAGTTTTACCATCTGTAAAATGGGAGCCCCAACACCTTCCCTCTTGTTACTGCTCATCTGAAGATAAACTGTCCGCTGGTTGGGTCTGGATCTGGACCGTGGTAAGAGTACAATGAGTGGCAGCTGTTGTAGCTTCTATCTGCAGACACTGGACACTGGGTGGAGGGCAAAGGGGCCTTTGTGTTCTCTTTGTATGGGGCACATTGTCACCACTTACTAAGTCTCCGCTCTGGCCGTCACAGATAGTGGGTAGATTCTCTTTGGGAATGGGACACGGGGTCTTCCCGGGGCAAATGTCAGGTGCTTTGATGTGCTGCTGGGCCAGATTCAGCTTCTGAGAATCTCTTCAGTACTCAGTGTCGCCTCCCACTGAATGCCATCTGAGGTAGAGCATCCAAGAGGAAGGAGCTGAAAGGCTTCCGTGTGGGTGGGACTCCTTGGGAGCCAGCTGGGCATTCATCAATCTTCCAGTGTGAAGGGTCCCCATATTTGAGATGTTCTTTGAGGGTGGTGTGAACTGAGTTTTCAGAGAGAACATGTTCTAGGAAAAGATTTTGCTGTCATTTGGGGGAAAATAGAGATCTTTTAATTGCTTTGTTTTTATCCTGGTTTGGCTTTGCTGAAGGGAGAAGTGAAGGAGGCAGCAGAGCTGGGGTAATTGAGGAAATTCTGCAGGCGCACAAACCCTCTGCTCGTTTACCTTTGTGCCTTGTGATCAGCAAAAATATTCTTCTTTCTGGCTTTGCCTAAAAAAGGTGATGTGGTTTCTGCTAGGGAGGAGGTTTAGTTAATGGAAACAGACCACTTTCACCACCAGTGACAACAGTGACAATCTCTTGTGTTTTCTTGGCTATTGTCACCATCAGCAAAGAACTGCTGGCAGCCTGCCGAGCCCTAGATGGTGGGATTGGACTCTAGCTGCCTAGGCTGATTGAATATTTGGGCTATAACATTGACAAACCCTCTCCTAGCTTCAGTTCTCCTACCTTTAAAATATAAAGCTGACATGACACCAAGCTTGGGAGGGGCTTGGGGGGACAAGGGCAGCGGCGTTTACAAAGGATGGGGCACAGTGCCCATTAGAGTGGCTGGCATCAGAGTGGTCGTGGACCAATGCATGCTGATTGTGGAGTGGCCAAGGCTGAGCATTTCAGTTTGTCTCAACAATTTCTGAGCATTTTCTCCAGGCCCCCCCTTTCCGCCCTGAGATTCTTGTGAGGCACTGCGGCCCTCTCGATGCCCACCTTCTGGTCAGTGACCAAAGGAACAACCTCCCCCTCCCCGAAGCATAACTTCAAAGAGTGGGGCCTTCTTTCAGTTAAGATAGTGTATTGATCTGAGATCTGTCTATTTGTGGTGAAGAGTGTCAGAAGATAGGTGTTAGCGAGGCCTTTGAGAAAATGAAAAGGGACTTCTCACTCACCATACGGGGGTAGGTCTCGCTGGATGCTGGCCTCCCACCCCGGATCTACCCACTAGGTACCCACTCCCATCAAACACGGCTGCCCCTCAACCTCCTCACATCTAGCCTATGTTCTTTTTAGGGCTAAGTCATGTCTCATTTGGGTATTGGTGGTGCCCTGTAAACCCTCGCTTGCCCTCTTGCTTGTGAACTGAGGTAAAAAGAGGCAAAGAAATGCTTAAAGTTAGCAACATGTTCAAGAACCCAAAGCTTGTCTGTCAGTAGCCAGTGTCCTTTGAGTTTTCTAAGATGGCAACAGATCGTGTCTTCCACAGTTTGAGGCCTGTGACTGTCTTAGTTACTTTTCTATTGCTGTGATAAGACACCATGACCAAGGCAGCTTATAGAAGACTTAACTGGAGCTTACAGTTTCAGAGAGTGAGTCCCTGGCCATTTTGGCCATCATGGTGGGGAGCATGGCAGCAGGCAGGCAGGCATGATGGGGAGCAGTGGTTGAGAGCTTCAGTTGACCCATCAACACAGGGCAAAAAGAGACACAGGGGATGCCAGCATGTTTGAAACCTCTAAGCCCATCCCAAAGACACACCTCCTCCAGGAAGGCCCCATCTCATAATCCTTCCTAAACAAGACCAAGTATATGAGCCTGTGGGGGCCATTTTCATTCAAACCATTGCGGTAATCAATATTTATGGGATTTGCCATTAGATTTCATAGTTGTCTACCAGAGTCTATGTTTCTTTGTGTGTATGTGTGTGTGTGTGTGCGCATGCATGAATGTACATAGTGTAAAATACAAGTACATGTGCAATTGCACGTGGAGGCCAGAAGTCAATGTTGAGTGTCCTTTTGGACCATGCTCTACTTTATTTACTGAGTCAGGGTCTCTCACTAAACCTAGTGCTGGCCAGTTGTCTAGTCTAGGCAGCCAGCTTGCCCTGAGGATGCGCTGTCTCCACTCTAGGGCATTGAGGTTATGCCGATTATCTGATTTTGCCGTGCCCACCTAGGTTTGATTTTTTTTTTTAAATGTGGTCACTGAGGATCCAAACGTGATGATTTGAACTTGGGCAGTAAACACTTTATTCACTGATCTGCACTCAAGCCCACAAATCTGTTTCATTTTCATTTTTCTTGTTAAAAATGAGTACACTGTAAGGATGCAGTAGGAAACTTTTTAAAAACATGTAGTTTTTGTGTGCATGGGTGATGTATTTGTGTGTATGTGTGTATGTGGTATATTTTTGTGTATGTGTGTATGTATATGTGTGGTGTAATTGTGTGTATGTGTATATGTGATGTATTTGTGTGTATGTATGTGTGTATTTGTGTGTATGTACATGTGTGTGGTATATTTGTGTGTATGTATGTATGTGTGCAGGTGCTTATATGTGTACAGATCAGAGTTTGACATTGATTGGCTTCCTCCACTGCTCTCCCTCGTGCTTTTGGGATAGGAGCTCCTACTCAACTCTGGAGCTTACTGATTCTGCTAGACTGGTTGGTCGCGGAGCTCCAGGGTCTGACTCTCCCCAGGGCTAGAGCTACAGTACCTGACTTTTGTGTGGTTCCAGAGGATGCAAACTTCTATCCTCGTGCTTGGCTTGCAGGCACTTTCCTGTTTGACCTGTCTTCTTAATTTCCCTATGACTTTAAGTTTGGTGTCCATTAAATCTTCCAAGGGATTCCCTCTGTAACTGTTACACCAGAGAATATTGGAGCATGTGGTCATCAGGTTATTTGAGGCCTTGGCTTTGAGGATAATTGGGTGAGCTTGGCAATGGCTTGGGGTTTCCACACATTTTTCTTTTCTTCCCCCCCCTTTTCTTCCATTGTTCATCACAAGAGACCCTGATAGAGCCAGGTCCTGAAGCAGGGGGATAAAGCTCTTCCTCAGCAATAACTGCCCCTTATACACACATCATCCTTCCTCCCTTATGGAAGATAATAAATTCCCTGTGGCCCAGAACCCAGGGCCTCCCTTTTCTGAAGGAGGAAGCATCCGAGAAGACTTTGAAGGATAAGAAGTCAAGCCTGGTACAATTCCCAGGGATGTAATTTAACAGTGACTGATTGTTCATCATGTGCTGGTTGAGTGTCATAATAAAGACAAATGGGAACTGGAGCAAGAGCTCCCTAAAACTCCTCTCCAGCACGGGAGCTCTGTAGAGCCCACAGGGTGGGCCGCTGGGCCCCGGCAAGGGCAGTTATTAGTTAATAGGTACTCACAGAGCTTATAAAATGTTTTATTAAACGACAAACTCCTAAACATTATACAGGGTCCTATTTGGCGGTCCATATGCTGACTGAATTCCCAGATGGCTTTAATGAGCAAATGGCAGCCTATTAAAACCACTGTAGTTTTGCAAAGAAAATAGCTCCCTAGGGGAGGCCAAGAAAACACACCAGGCTGCTACTGTGTTGATAGTTGTCCCAGGAGCGCTTTCCTCCTTTCCCCAAGATGGCTGGTGGGAACAAATCTGCTGTTGTAAGAAGTGCCTGCTCCCACTCGGCCCATCCTCCCGGGTCTGAGAGATGCTGCCTGCTCTCACTAATCAGCCCCTGGTCTTGCTGACCTTGAAGCAATGAAGAAAACAACCCCTCAATGTGTATTTTGCTTAATCAAGGAAACTTGCCTTGCTAGCCATTGGAAAGAAAGAACGTAGCATCTCCGTTTTGATACAGAGAGCTCAACTTTAATTCCACCTCGCTATCAAGCTGTAAATAGTTGTTGATGTCTATTAAAGGTGTTGTAATCTCTGATTTATGTTAGCGCTCACTGGGATTTTTTTTCTCTTTTTTTTTGCTTTGTTTCCTCTCTAGGAAAGGCACTGTTTTGTGTGTACCCCAGGGCAGTTTTGGATCCCTCCTTTCTAAATAACTCTTGCCACCAAAGGTCTCTCAGTTCAGTCTTCCACTGATGAGTGCCGAGAGGCGGGAGAGTGACACCCGTCACATTGAGGGGCATCACAATAGCGTCACCTGATGAACTTTCTGTGAAGCTGAAAATGCTTTATGTCTGTGCTGCCTTAAAGGTGGATTCTAGGGTCCTGACTTCATCTGTGGCACCGTCCTGTTTCGGACTATCTATTGGCTTCCTACTGGCCTCAGAAAAAATTCAGTGTTCTTGCTATATCATATATCAGCCTAAGTTCTTAACATTTGTATTTTCTTATTTTCTGTGTATGAGTATGTCTTATGTGTGCTATGTTCATGCCTGGTGTCGTCCGAGGCCAGAAGAGGCAATTAGATCTCATCAGATCTCCTGGGATTGGAGTTATACATGGTTGTGCACTGCCATGTGGGTACTGGAAACTAAACCTGGGTCCTCTGGAAGAACAGCCAGTGCTTTTAACCATGGAGCCATTTCTTCAGACCCCAGTCTAAGCTCTTAGTTGCAAGGAAAAGAGGTGAATTCTATAGCCTGTAGGCAGCAGAGAAAGTCAGTAAGGGGATGTAGACAAAGGTTCAAAACCCAGCAGGCCATAGGAACAGGCTCATGAAACAGTCAGGTACCAGCAGGTTGGGAAGCCGCTAAAACCATAGCCATTTAGTGAGAACACTGACTATGCCATTAAGCCATGTTGACCATTCTAGGCCACTGTGTGTGTGACTGTCTCCATGAGATTTTGGACCTTATTCTAAAATGGGGGCCTTTGTTGCCCTTTGGTGATTCACCATGGTTCATACTTCTTTCCTCAGCTGTTCCCTGTTTGACAGTGGGTCAGCACACCTGATTAGCCAGTGCACCTGATAGGCTAGTGCACCTGATAGGTCAGTGCACCTGATAGGTCAATGCACCCAATAGGCCAGTGCACCTGATAGGCCAGTGCACCTGATAGGTCAATGCACCCAATAGGCCAGTGTACCCCATAGGCCAGTGCATATGATAGATCAGTGCACCTGATAGGCCAGAGCACCTGATAGGTCAGTGCACCTGATAGGTTAATGTACCCGATAGGCCAGTATACCCGATAGGCCAGTGCATCTGATAGATCAGTGCACCTGATTGGCCATTTCATGATAGGCCAGTGCACCTGATAGGCCAGTGCACCTGATAGGCCAGTGCACCTGATTGGCCTTTCTTTTATTTTCAGAGCACAGGTTTATCTTCCTACTTGCTATGTCTCTGCCTGCAAAGCTCTGTGAATGACTAATCATCATCCAGCTCTTCAAAAAACAGTTCTCCTCTTTCCCGAGGCTTCCTCTGACCATCTACTATGAGTCTCTGGTGTCCCTATCACATGTTCTTTAATCTCTGTCTGTTGCACCACCTTTTATTGTCACCCACATGCTTTCCAAAATGTGGTTATTTGTTTCTCCCATCCCTGGCCCTTATGTGTCCAGAACCATGGTCCTCCATGCCTTTTTCAGCATTGCACCTTCAGTAGGATGCATCCCAGAGTGAGAGACAGCAGTGTTAGCTTGGTGTGCAATCCATGAAAACCCTCAGCACCACCATCATCCCTGATCACATTCTTCATTTAAGCCTTTATATGTGATGATGCTTTAGTGCTCCTCCCTCTCATCTCATTTACTCCTTAAAACTGACGTCACTGACAGGTGTACAAGCATCTTTGTAGCACGGAGCACAGTGTTTATTGCATATGATGCCTACTACCCTTCATTGATCTTGTTACTATGGCTTTGCAGATTGTTTGTTTTGTTATATTAGGATAATTCTTGAATTATTATTGGTAAGGTGTTGACAGTCTTGAACATTAGGAATCTTCTAAAATCAGTCAGTAGTCTTCACTCTGAATGAACTATTATCAAACACAGAAAAAACATGCCAGTTTTCCATCCTTCTGTCTTACATGCACTGCCTACTCCTGGGTGGCACCAATGCATAGACTCCAATCTTCTCAACTTCCACTTCTGTGTGGGAGTCCTGCTCATAAGCTTTTTGTATTCTGGTTCTTACTGTGATGTTATGGAATAATCTTTTTGTACATGGTGAAGATATGTCTTTGCCAATGTGCCTTCTGATTGTTTTAATAAAGTATGGAATGGCCAACAGTTAGGCAAGAAGAGGTTAGGCAGGGATTCCAGGTAGAGAGAGAGAGAGGAAGAGGAGATGACTCTAGGTGCGAGAGAGACACCAGAGGAGATGGAGAGGAAGCAGGGCATGCAGGAGGAGAGGTAAAAGCTATGAGCTATGTGGTAGCTTATAGATTAGTAGTAATGGGTTGATTTAAGTTATAAGGGCCAGTGAAACAAGCCTAAGCAAAGGCCAAGCTTCCATAATTAATAAGAGGTCTCTGTGTGGTTATTTGGGAGCTGGCAGTACAGAAAAAGACATGTTACACTGTGACATTCTTCTTTTTTAAGTTTCAGGAATGGCATCCTATTTTTCCTTAAAACCTTGACACTATATTTCTTTTTAAAATCAGGTTATAGAATCAATACCAACAATGTTGTATATATGTGTACAACAATATATATATATATGTGTGTGTATACATATATATGATTCCATATATATGTGCATGTATGTGTTTGTATGTATATGTGTGTATGTATATATATATATAATATTTTTGCGTTTGAGGAGTTACTGAAACCCACTGAGAGGTCTCAGGATTGAGATAAACCATAATAGAGTATATTGGCTAAGTTAAGCAGCAAAACATAAGGCAGGAAGATAGTGATTCTGCTCAATCCCACATTCCTATTTCCTATGAGGATCTCAGGAAGCAGGGCTTGTTTCTGGGGTACTGGCTATTGTGAAGTCCCAGTCCACACTGGGGGGCAGGTGTCTATCTGGCTATCTATCACTGACAGGGAAGTGGGAACACAGACCTGAGCCTTAGAAATGAAGATTTACTAGCTCACTTGACTTAGTCATTCTGTAAAGATACATATATTAAAACATCCTGTTGTATTACACACATGTGTGCATTTTTATTTTTAAATTATCTAAGTATTAAAATAATTATTTAAAAAGTACAATCAAATATAGGCCGAAGAAGGATTCTAAATAGTGTGCAACCCCAGAACAGTTCCAAGGGACTGGACCAGGAAGCTGGAAAAGATGGAGAGGAAGTGATGTCATGCTAAGCTCTGAGGAGACAAACATGGCAGGAAGGTGAGTGGCCTCAGTCTGGCAGGAGATGTATGAACAGTTACTTAGGCATGTAAATGGAGACTGCTTGTTTGTTTCCCAGCAGCCTAGACCCAAATAATCATACAGAAACTATATTAATTACAACACTGCTTGACCAATAGCTTAGGTATATTCCTACCTAGCTCTTATATCTTACATTAACCCATTTCTATTAATCTGTGTATCGCCACAGGGCTGTGGCTAACTGGAAAGGTTCTGGCGGTGGTGGTTTGGTCTTTTGGCAGCTACAT
>JAQHUG010000128.1:1556921-1632580 GCA_028555095.1 Dicrostonyx torquatus | reverse complement strand
AGGAGCAGTCAGTGCTCTTAACCACTGAGCCATCTCACCAGCCCCAAGACTGGGTGATTTCTAAACACCAGAAGTTCCTTTGTCACGGTTTTGAGTCTGCAGCCTGAGGTCAGCTTGCTAGAAGGGCAAGTGCCCAGTGAGGACTGCTTTCTGCTTCAAGATCCTCTGCGTGCACGGAACCCTGTTCTCATGTGGCAGAGGGAACAAGGGCAGAAAGGGCAGAACCTACTTCCCTTCATTCCTAAGGGAAGACACTCATGGCTTCATTATTTTTCCCCAGTTCCCTCCTATCAATACCACCCTGAAACCTGAACACATGAAAGTTATTCAGACAACAGAATTTCTGTAGAGACACTAGAAAAAAAAATCCATGTTAGCAACTTCAAGACAACAAGGTCTCAGCCACAAGGCCCTCCGCACTGCTAACCCCACCCCTGCCTAAGGGCTTTGCAGTTCCTCACCTTTGCCACTCCCTGCCCCTCTCAAATCCCAGTGCCTCAAACCCCACTAGCCTTGAATGGTAGCCCCACCTTTTCATTGACTTCATGCTCCTCCTTATAGTTCCTCTTGCTCTGAGCAGTTTATGAGAGCTGTGGCTTTCCCTCAGTCCCATGCCCAGAGTGTCACCTGGCCTGCCCTCGGTCTCCATCTTCCTTTGGTAAAGCGAAGGCATTCACCTGGTTGGTCACCATGACTCCCCCCAGCTCTACCTTCTCTGCTTGGCAGACCAATCCTCTTTGTGCCAGGACTTCACCCAGCTCTTTACGGCCCACAGAGCCAAAGACACTTGGTACCCTGAGAGCCAAAGCCCTTCTAGAATGGGTGTGACCACCTTTCTAGCCCTGCCTCCTCTCCCCCTCCCATGCTTTAGGTGTGGTGACTACGGATGGACGCTAACTCTGTTTTGCAGTTGCATCTTTATTTTGTCAGCTCCAGGTATCTGTTTGGCTGTCCCTCTACCTAGAGAGCCTGCTTGTTAAGCCTCTACCCTTCCTTTGGCAAATCCCTGCCCCCCCCCCCATCCAGCAGATGCACCGTGGCTCCTCTGAAGCTGTGGCAGCTCTTTGATTCTTTTGATGTTTTATGGAATGCATCTTTTTCTAATTGCATTTAACACACCCTCATTCTACAAACATCTAGCTAGCATCCACTAGAAGGCATAGTCTGAGGGCATGCTGGTGATACAGGAAGGAGGCAGGGAGAGGGACCCTTTCTTCCCTGGACTAACAGAAGAGACTGACATGGAAGTATGTAATTGCCATCAGCTGATGAAGTCAATCATATCTGATGATGATGCAGAGAAGAGCCATTGTTAAAATGTTGTAATTAGGGGAGAGGTGTGCGTGTTGTGTTCCCCAGCTGCCAGGCTCCCAAGCCCCCAGCCGCTGGCCCGCTCAGCTACTGGTTGCTTGCACCCGAAATAACCACGTGAAGACGGTATTCATTTAAACTCTGCCTGGCTTATTATCACTAGCCTTTCCCCGGCTAGCCCTCACCTCATAAACTAACCCATTATAAAAGTCTGTAAGTCACCACGTGGTGACGTACCGGAAAGGTCTAACCTGCATCCATCTGCGACGGTGGCTCGTGGAATCTGGCTCACTTCCTTCTCTCTTCCCAGAACTTCCTTTCTGTCTACTCCGCCCACCTAAGGGCTGACCCATCTTATAAGCCAGGCAGCTCTTTATTCAACCAATAAGAGTAATACAAAATACAGGAGAACACTCCCACATCATTAAAAGATGTGCAGTGAGAACCAAACAAAGAATAAACATGTATGTGTGTGTGCACGCAAGCCTGTGCATGTATCTGTACAGACATGTGTATACACAGTATATGTACATTCTTTTATGC
The DNA here is from genome assembly GCA_028555095.1 of Dicrostonyx torquatus. Taxonomy (NCBI): domain Eukaryota; kingdom Metazoa; phylum Chordata; class Mammalia; order Rodentia; family Cricetidae; genus Dicrostonyx; species Dicrostonyx torquatus. Next base: position 1,630,726 of record JAQHUG010000128.1, on the reverse strand, counting down.
ACTTGCACAAGCACAAACACTTGCATCTGCAGGCCAGAGATGAACATGGGTTCTCTTCCTCTATTGCTTTCCACTTACAAATATAAATGTATGTATGTATGAATGAATGATTGTATGTATGTGTGTATCTATGTATGCATTCATGTATTTAGTTTTTTGTTTGTTTATGTCATTTAAGTGCTTGGACATGGAGGTCAGGGGCAAACTTGTGGGAGTTGAGGCTCTCCTTTTACCATGTGGTTCTGGAGACTCAGGTCACAAGGCTTAGCTGCAAGCACCTTTCCCTGCTGAGCTCCCTCACTGGCCTACTTTGCCTTAATTTTGAGACAAGGTCACCAGACAGAGCTTATTGTTCTGTATAGCTGTTAAGTGGACATTGGGGCTGCAAACTCAGGTCCTCGCCCTTTCATGGAGAACAAGTTCTAAGCCACCTCCCAGCATGTAAGGCATTTTAAGGTATCCTTCCAGATGGACCTTTTCTTGAGGACACAGCAATGTGAGTCACTGCGGCCCCCTGGAGCCTAAGCCTTGTGCCTGGCCCTCAGCATTCCCACAACTGGGCAAAGATGGTTTTGTTCAGAGCACTAGAGTCTTGACTTTGCATTAAGCTCCTTTGGGGAGAAATAATAGTTTGGTGGAGGGAGTAATCCAGAATGAAATACAATAAGGATTTTTGACTACAAAAGTTGCGGTCTTTCCGAAAACTTTGGTTTGTCTATTTTACTGTGTCTATAATGAATGCCATTCCACGATTTTCAGAACTAAAACCACAAGCTTAGGAAATGACAACAGGACAAAGTGCCAAGGCAGATGGCTTTGCTGTGCAGTCACTCACCTCACCCACACCCTAACATTGTTAGCAGAGTGATTTCCAGGCCCCAGGAGGGAATGGAGAACCAGTTCTAAGCGTTCTACCTGCTGGTGTTTGGAGAAAAATTTAATCTTGGAAAGTGCTGGCTGGGATGTAAGGACTGTTTGCCAGACCCCTTCCTTGTCCTTTTTGGACACTAATAGTCATTTTTCAGACATGCTTGCTGTTCCTTTAGTCACCTGATTGTGTTCTTGCCAACGGGATGTGGATTGACTGGTCAACACTGTGGTCCCACACTCTCTACCAAAGCTTCATGTTCAAGATGGCAGAGACCCAGATGGTCCAATCAGGGCCTCTGTTCTTTCTCCTGGAAGCTTCCTGTTTACCTGGCACCCCCAGGCTGGGTGTCTGGAGAATAAAGGTAAATACGGTATGAGCTACTGGCTATCGTAGCTTGGAGTGGCCTGGACTAAGGCAGGGAAAATTTACACAGCTCAGAGCCTGAAGACACAGGGGCAGGTTCCCGAAACCACTCACCTTGCTGGGGACGGATTGCTGGGGTCCTCTGAGTGTCGGCAGCAAGCACTGGAAGGTATTGCTCAGATTTTAGTTGGTTCAATAGGATGTCTGAATCGTTCTGTGTTGAATTAAAAAATCAGTAGTTCGAACATGGATGCAAATTCTTCATCACTTTAGCAACCCAGAAACTTTCCAGATGTTTCACGGAGCTGTAAAATACTGTACATTGTTTTCTTTTTCAATGGGAAATTATTCGCAAGGTAATAAAAAGTTGTTTCTTCAGTAAACAGATTATGTTTCAGGCCGCGGTGTGAACGCTTAAATGGAACGATGCAATCTGCCACTTTTTAAAGCGAGGTTTTAAACATGTCAGTACAGACCTTTCAATCCTTCTGTCCCATAAATTCAACTTTTTAAAATGAAATCAACCTGAGCCCTGTGAAAGTGCACGCCACTATATCAAAGCCAGTGAGTTTGGCTGTTTATTGCCACCCATGCAACATGGCAAAGAGACAGCCTTTTCACTTGGGACACTTTCTTCAACTTTACACCGAGTGAAATTTAATTGCTTTTTGTGTCCTGGGATCCTTAGGCCTTAGTTCTCCCGGAGGTAGAGCCAAAGGCGAGGCTGAAAACGAACTCTGTTAATACGTTTCACCTGGAATTCCATCCTTCTTCCCCCGGTGGTGTGGCAAGTTGCCGTTTGAGAGGCCACTTTCCAAAAGCGGTTCACTTCAACATGGGGAAAATGACTCTTAACCCAGTTCCCTGCATTTCTACTACCACCAGGCAAGCCAACAGGATGTGTGATTCCTCCAAGTTAATTTCCAGTGTGTTTGTGTCTTACTTAAGAAGGAAGAAGCAAATGCAACATCAGAGGAACAAAAGGAAGGCCGGGCAAAGTCTTCTTGAGTGACAGTTGTACCTTCAGAGCAGAGAAAGGACAGAGTCATACAGTCCCTCGCAGGACAATGATTTCTTCAACGTTGCAACACTGGGCCGTGTCCTTGCACTTCTCAAAGGGATTTATGGATCCTTTTATAGTTAATTACAAATCATGTATGAAAGTTTCTTGCTGTGTATTTGAATGAAGATTATGGTAATTATTCAACAGAGGGTATGAGAAAGGGTAAAATTAAAACCAGTTGTTAGAGTTGCTGGCAGAAATGAACAGTTTCTGTAAGGATAATGAAAGATGAAAAGAAAAAGGGCGCCTGGGAGACAGCCCTCCAGCCCATGTCCTTGTGAAATGCAAGCAAACTCATGTCAGGCTGGAAACACCCTTCCCTGTGTGGGTCCTTGTCCCCCAGTAACCCATAGGAGGCTCTGGTAGCCATAGGGCTGGGCATTATTGAGAGCAAGCTGGGGACACTAAGAATGAAGACAGAGTTGGAAAATATGCAGAGGAAGAATCCGGCATAATTGTTCTTGGGATAGATCTGGAAGATGATGTCTAAAGCCAATCCCTTTCATTTGCATCCATGCTGGGCGTGGTTCAATAGACCTGGGGTCTGGCTATTCTTTGTCTTAGTGATCTCTTCAAGACAGTGGCCACCGTTTTCCCTTACTGGATACTAGTGTGGATGTGTGAAGAAGAAACTCAGGGTCCCCTACCGAAGAGTTTAAAAACGTGGTACTGGTTAGATGGTTCAGTGAGTAAGGGCCTTTGGTGCTCAGTGTGTTGACCTGAGTTGGATCCCTGGGACATGTGAGATGGAAGGAAAGAACCAGCTCCCGAAGGTTGTTTCCATGCCCACCCCCCATGCAAGCAAACATGTGCATGTGTGCATAAGTAAATAAATTAATGCAATAAAATAAAAAGATAACTCTGTGACTTATTTGGGCCTTGGATAACAGCTCTACTGCCCTCTGTATCTTGCTGTTTGCTTACCTGGCTGTCTAGCTTATTCTGAAGGTAAATTTTTAGAAAGGTAGAGCTAGAAGACGTATTCAAATTAAGTGCGTACTAGCCCATCCAAATTTGTAGGCTGGTGATTCGGGAGCCTTTGTCTGTTTCCTTAAAAAGGGTCCTTACAATCTACCACCACCCGGAATTTCCTGCTTTCCCTCCCCACATCTGAGATGGGTTTCTCCCTTGGGAAACATTACACTGAATCTCAGCACAGTAAACATCAGTCGGGAGAGCTCTGCCTTGTCAAAAAAAATGGTGTACCACATTCCTCCGGTGAAGTTTTGAGGGCCTGTATGTAGGGTCTTAGCTCCGTTTGAGGAGTTTACATAAGCCAAAAGGAGCGAGGCCCCTTGGGGAGACAGACAAAACACAGATTCCTCTAGTGGAATGTGTGTGTTCATGGACAAAGTGCCCTTGAGGGGGTGATTTGAGATTGAGTGAGGCCGGGCCAGTAAAAAGCATTCTTGAGTCTTGAGATGGGCAGCATGGTGGGAGAGGAGGCTAGAGCAGGATGGAGTGGGGGAAGGGGCTGGAACAGGTGATGGAGAATGGGGAGGAGGAGCAGACTTTGATGGAATATTGACAACCTGCTCCTGGGGAGGACTTTTGGGATGGACTTTGCTGAACGTTGCTTGCAACGTCTTGAGTTGTTCGTGCTTACTGAGGTCCGGGTAGCGAGCAGAGCAATGCTCCCAAAATAGCTTTGTTTTGTTTGTTTGTTTTGTTTTCCTAATCTCTTCATACTGGGACTGCAAGAGGAGCCTGCGGGTCCGGGTGGGAATCAGAATATTGGCTTAATAGCAAAGGGAAGTTATAAGCAGCTTTTGACTAGAGGAATGACATACCTTTACCTAGTGCCACCAGCTCCGAAGGCTGAGGGCTTGGATGAGGACCGAGAGCCCTGCAGGGTCTGTGAAAGTCATGCTCACTGATGTTTAGGAATTATCTGTGTATGAAGTATCGAAGGAGGGCTTGCCTGGTTAAAGAATGGAAGACTTCTGGTCAAAGAGAATCGAATCCAGCGTTGGTTTCTGACTTGCAGCTGTTTTGAACCAATTAGCATTTGCAGTAGCCTTCTGAAACCCACTGTGGGAGGGGTAGAAGCCACCGCTGACATATCCGCCTTAGAATAAGAGGTACAGTAGGCAGACGTGAATTTTCCCAGATCAAAAACAAATGTGTAATGGCATTTGAGATATACAGAACTTTTTCATTTATCTTCTTCACGAAAGTGGGGGAAGGCATTGTGCACACTGTAGATCATCTGAGTCCTAGCCTGATGAGTTGAAGCGGTTTTTTTAATAATAATTCAGTGGCTCTTTTTGAATATCCAGATGTTAATAATGGTTCCCCGCTATGTGATTAGGAATGAATCTGCCAAGGAAAAATGAGGCCTTTTCTCTTGGGGGAAGCTGAGTTACTTCTGTTGTGTTCCCAGGCTTCCTGGGGAAGTCTATCAACATATGAATTAATGATGGGAACTGGAGTCTGGCTGGTCACCAAGGAATTGTAGGCCTTGTTTTCTGAGTTTGACCTTTATTATTTACACACTCAGCTTGAAATAGGACAAACGCAGCGACTTCCCAGCTATTTCATTCCTTGAAACCCAACCGCCTGGATTACTTCTGAGATGGAAAGGGTTGTGCTGTTCTTCTGAAGTTTCTGTTATCAGGGGTTCTGGAGGCTGAGACTAGCATCCTAACTAAGAAATGATTTGAATACCATCTGGGGACTCCCACTTTTCATTATAATTTTTCTGACAGAGAAAGAGAGACATTCACAGAGTGGAAGAAAGAAAGAAAGAAAGAGAGAGAGAGAGAGAGAGAGAGAGAGAGAGAGAGAGAGAGAGAGAGAGAGAAAGGAAGGAAAAACCAGCCCACAAGCCTCTGTGAAACAAACATTCGGTAACTGACTTGAACAACGGTGTTTAATTGTTCCGTGCCTAATATGCTCGCTTAGTTTTCTCTTTAGGATGGGAGATATTCTGCCGGGTCATCTTGGGTTTAGGACCCCTTTTGGAATAAACTATGTGCAAGCCTTAAAACATTCGTTCATTTATTTAAAGATGGACGCCTCAGGGACGGAGGAGTGTCTGATACCAGCCTGGCAGGCAGCTGCAGTGTTCATACGTCAGCCAACATTTACCCATGGTGCCTTTAACAGTTTGTTGTTAAATTCCATCTTCTTTTGCAAAGTGAAAACATCATAGATCACTTTCAGTGCTGTTAATGGGATTTTTTTTTTTAAGTATTAGCATTTTGCAGAGGAGGCAAAGGTGAGCACGGCCTCAGCAGCAACATAAAACCCCGCCCTGAAAGCTGGCATTTATCATTCACAATAAGCCAGGTGCTGAGGTTGGCACAGGTCCTCCTTGGGCTCAGTTCTTTCTCAAACGTACTTTCATGGGAACGGTTATCGTATCCACTCCGAGAAGAGGAAGCCAAAGTTTACTAACTGGCCCAACATTTCCAGGGGCGTCTTTTCAGTGGGAACTCTAGTTCGAAGGATCTCCCAGCAGGCTCTCAGAGCTCGTTCTAGAAGCTCATGGGATTAATGTGCTGTTGGACCTCTGCATCTGTATGTCCCACAGATGAGGAGTCAAACGACTTTAGATTGAATATATGGCTTCTCTACTGATCATATCTTGTCCCCAGTCTCTGAACCAGGGGTCCTTGCGACCCCTTGGGTCAAATGACCCTTTCACAGGGATCATCTGAGACCGTTGGAAAACACAGATATTTACATTATGATTCACAACAATAACAAAATTACAGTTATGATGTAGCAACAGGAATAATCTTATGGTTGGGGTCACCACAAGGTGAGGGACTGTATTAAAGGGTTGCAGCATTGGGAAGCTTGAGAACCACTGCCCTAAGCCCTGTAGTTTAAGAACTGGGTAGCGTTTACACCGTAAGTATAGTAGTCATGTAGAGAAGTATACGGGAGGGTGTGTACAGGTTATAGGCACATGCTACTTTATTCTAGCTAAGAGTCTTCACCATCTTTGGATCTGAGACACACAGAGATCCTGGCATCAGTTAGTTCCTCATGGATACTGAGAGACAAAGCTGTCTTGTTTTGTTTTCCCTTTGTTTATAGGACTGATCTTTGTACCGATGGTACAAAAGCCTCAGTGGCAGAAACGGCCTAGGCAAGGCAGTGGCACCTGCGTGCGTGCCCTAGTGTAGCTCACCAGTATGAATTTGTGGAGAGAGAAAAAGCCAGTTTCTCCTAACAGCCTTCTTCACTGAGTAGTAAAATAACAATGCTAATTAAAATGTCAATTTTCTTAAACCTCGATCCCTAACTCCATAACCTGTTTGTAAAGCCCTTCTGCGAGCAGAAAAATTATGACTTCCCTGACGAGAAGAGCTTTCTTGGTGGTCTGAGCTGTGAATGGAGGAGTCCCATCTTTCAGGATTTTCCAGTTGTACCTGGAGGAATGACAGGAAAATTTGGAACATTTAGACTTTGAAGATATAGGTCTATTTACATGAATAAACAAAGCAAGCTTGTTGTGCCAAGAAACTCACTAATCGTTTATGAGTAAGATTAAAATTGAGTTTTCTGAAGAAATTTCCTTGGGTTCACCACCGTAAGCTTCAGAATGGGTAAGGACTATTCCACTGAACTGAGAAGTGATGTTGGCTTGTGGTTCTGTGATACTGTAAAACAGAATGTGCCAGAAATCTGGAAGAATATAGAGCAGAGTCCGCTGGTATTTCTCCAGTACTGTGCTTAAGTTATAAAAGCCGTGTGTGGATGAAAGATTCAGAGTACCAGATGGACAATAGACCTGACTGTGACAGCAGTTTGTCTCTGGTCTCAGACGCCATGCTCCGAGTAATCTTTAAGAAGCTGCCACTTGGAGAGTTCTGGTGAAGCATCAAGGGATGCCTCTTTGTACTGAACAGTCTCTCCCAATGCTCTCACACGTTAGAGAGCAGTGGTCCTGATGCTGCATGAGCTTCACTTAACTTCAATCGCAGCAGCGTGTTGCAACAGATTGAATACAGGAGTATAGGAGTGGGTAAGAGAATTCAACATGGTTTGTTAAAGCTAGACAGTTGTAAGATCTGTGAAGTTGTAGAAGTATGCCACCCCCTTTTCCAAACATTAAAAATTGCTAATTGTGGCAAAATGCAATTAGTACAAAATTTATTGTCCTCTGTCACACACTTAGGCTGCGGGACATCAGAAATCAATTTCAAACTAGATGGGGAGCTTCTTCCCTGTGGGCTAACTTTCACAGCGCCAGATGGTGCTACACGGGCTGCTGGGGCAGAAGACATATAAGTGATCTTGCCTAGCCCTAAATCCTGCATGCTTCAATGTGCACCTGACAGGCCAGGTTGCCCAGCGGTGCTACAGTGGCACAAGCATTATGGGATAAAAAAAAAAAAAACACTTTCTGATTAGACTTGAGGCCTGCTGGAGTCACAGGAAGGAATTTCATGCCTGGTACTGGAATTCTGTAAAGCCTATATCTGGGGAGGGCATAGGCTGCAGAGTAGACCTGTCATTATTATTGTCTGAATGGTCACATTGTCAAATTTGCCTTTTAAACAGTTGTGTCTATCTCCCTAGACCTGGCTGCTCTCCGCTGTGGTTGGAGTGGGCAGCAGTGGAGACATGCAGAGTAAGTTGAAGTGCTGAGCTTAAGAGACTGAGTATGCAACCACAACTGAGGCACCGAGGCTAAACTCCCAAGCAAGGTGCAGGGGACATCTTTGAAGAGATGGTAGAAAGAACGTAAGAGGCAGCAGGTGGGGAGAAGGGCTGTGGCATCCTGTGTTCTGGACACGATAGAGCTAGCGCAACCATGAACTCATAGCAACTGTAGCTTACCTGCACAGGACCAGCTAAAATGTAGGCAGAGATGAGGATGACCTCCAAGCCCTGCTCCTTGCCCGAGGAGCTATTAGCAGTGGATAGTTGCTGAGAGAGGAAAGATCTTTTGTTTCTGGAGATGTGGCCACAGGCACGTTTCCCATGCTCCCCTGGATGGTCCACACCCATGCACATATGAGCGACACTCACTAGGCCTAGTGAGTTATCGAAACAAAAACCAAACCAAACAACAGATGTCTTCTCCAGTTGGTGTGTTGGGGGATTTGGAAGGAGTAGAAAGGTGAAATAGGAGTATTTATAGGGTTATGTTTCTAGCTTGGCGGTGGTGGTGCACGCCTTTAATCCCAGCACTCAGGAGGCAGAGGCAGGTAGATCTCTGTGAGTTCGAGACCAGCTTGGTCTACAAGAGCTAGTTCCAGGACAGGCTCCAAAGCTACAGAGAAACTCAGTCTCGAAAACCCCCCCCCCCAAAAAAGGGTTATATTTCTTTATGTACATGTATGATATTCTCAAAAATAAAAAAATTAAATTTACTGTTTTTACCATTTTTAAGTATTAAGCACATTAATATTGTTGTGCAATTAATCCCAAACCGTCTCACCTTACTTCTTGCCCAGGAAGCAGTGGTTCCTCCCTCCTTCTCTATGGCTTCTATCTGCAGTCTGCAGTGAAGGAATTGGACAACTCTGGAGCCCTTGAACACAGTATTAGTGGCGTCAGATAATACGTATACTTTTGTGATTGGTTTATTTCAAGTAGTAAACTTTTCTAGTTGAGGAAATATTGCCATTATCATAAAATACTATTTATGCAATGTGTTTACTATTGTTATCTTAAGCACTATTAAATGCTTAAATAGTCTCAGTTTAAAATTTGGACTCAATGCTTTTAAAAACTATTTTGTGTGTGGTGTGCATGCATGTGCATATGTGTGTGAGGTGTATGTGTGTGTGAGGTATGCACATGTTTGCAGAGCGAATGCCCACATACATGTGTCCAGAGCGGAAGATCGGCTCTGGTGACCTCTGTCATCACTCTACGCCTTATTCAGGATCTTTCACTGAACCTGGAGTTCATGCGGCGCTTGACAGGCAGGCAGCGAGCCCCAGTCATCCTCCTGTCTCTACCTTCCTCAGGGCTGGGTTGCAGGCAGCATGGGATCAGTTTCGGCTTCTACCTGGGTGCTGGGATCCAAACTCCAAACCTCATATGTGCACAGCAAACATTCTTAAGAGTGCCTCCCTCTCTCCACCCACTTAGCTCTTTGAGGTTCTCAAAGAAATTTTAGGGTGTTTAGGTTTTCCCAAACCAGAAAAGTTACTCTCCCATATACACTGTACCACTGAGGGCCAATCACATCACTGTGCACGGCTCAAAGCAGATGAGTCGTTTGCTCAATGCTGTATTACAGATGTTGCTATTGCTGTCAATACCTTCACTTTCTGGTGACAATCACAAGGACTGTGTCGTATTTATTTTGCATCTATGGAGCAGATAACAAATGAGTATTTGACAAGTGAATAAATATTGACAGCCAAGTTGTAGTCAGCAGATCTTGGAGTCACAAACCAACCAAGAGCATGTAATTCACAATTTTGAGGAAATCAAGGAAAATATTTTATGTAGCTCTTATGTAGCTTAATATGTTTGGGAAGGAGTACAACTGAAGCTAACTGAACTCATTTGACCAGTTTTGTTGTTTAGCATAAACACGGAGTAGGACGTTAGGCAGGCGATAGTAAAATATGCAGAAAAGACAAAAAGCTCTGAAAGGCAGCCCTGGGTGCTGATGTTTGAAAAGTTAAATCTTAGCTTAAAATTACATCTTCATTGACAAATGTTTCTTGCTATCCTCCTTTTAAACATCTGCTGGTAAGAGAGACCCCTGGCTTGAGAAGCCTTTAAACTCTCATGGGGTGTGCAAACGCAAATTGGTACAGGATACAAGAATCAGACGATGAAACTGAAAGCCACAGCTAATGCAACCGGATCATTGTACTTTCAACCCATGCTCTTCTCGACACCGACTTTATTTCCTGTGCGCTACACACTTTCTCACCATCTTTCTTCTGATGGATGTTTTTCATTATTCTGAAGACACAGGCCCTTTGAGGACATGTTTTTGAGCTGGATTAAAATTACTCTGCATTAAAAATTAAAATTTATAGAATGACATAGGAAACCAGTCTCTGTATTAGGCTAATAATTACATGGTTAATCCATGTGTGTCGTTCAGTATAAAGAGCTCTTCCGATTGCTTTATGTCTTACTACTTTACGTCTTGCTGTGTCTTTATCAGTCTATTGTTGTCCCAAAGTCAAGAGAGCCTGGGATCTCAATGCGGCAGGATACCAACAATCTGATACTCTGTTTGAAGAGAGTTGAGAAACGTGGTGTTTGTTAATCTCCATGGAGTGAGTTCCTAGTCTGTTCCATACTTGCTTTTGACTCCCAAAGCCATGTCAGCTCCATTGGATCAGATGGCTACCACCGAGTCTTTCCACTAACACCCACAGGACAGATTTTAACTTTCCAGGCCAGATACACTGTAGCACAAATGGAACAACACTATGACAAGCCCCCTCCCCCATGTGATCGCCTCCCTGCCTCTCTCCCTCTCTCCTTCTCCCCCTCCCTCCCTCCCTCCCTCCGTTCCTCCCTCCTTCCCTCCTCCTCTCTCTCTCTCTCTCTCTCTCTCTCTCTCTCTCTCTCTCCATCATCAAGGATCAGAACCCCATTCAACTTCTGTGCTTGTTCCCCTGTGCTCTGAACAACTCCCTTTGTTCAGATGTTCCGATGACAACTGGATAGATGCTTCTCTTTTGTCCTGAAACCTCTTCTGGAAGCATAGAGTCAGCTGTAGAGTCCCCTCAACCCTCATAGTGGCGAGTTCCTGTTAGAGGGTGGCTAGGGCAAAGCCACAGACCACTGTCACCTGTGGGCCAGCACGTGGCAGGGGCAGCTGATGATACCCCGGGACCTCACACCTGCCTCATCGCCTGGCCCTGTGCAAGAGATGGCAAACAGGAACCACTTGAGGTCCATCAGCCGCCGCTGAAGCGAATCAAAGAGCGTGAGGGACCCAGGACAGAAGCACACTGGTCACCCATTAGTTGTTATGGAAACTCATTACCCCAAGAGNCACACACACACACACACACACACAGACATACATACACAAGCACCATATTTAGGTCTTTAGTTCCCACACTCCATTTTGTCATTTTGCTCAGGGCTGGCGATAGCTGTGTTGACGGTCACACAGACTGCCCATGCTGACACACGTGGATGCCCTTTGTGAGGAAGAAAGGACCATCGGAGGGCAGAGCTGCCGTGGGGCTCTGCAGTGCTTGTTTGCACAGTGTTGTGTACAGGTACACGAAGTCTCATGAGGTCTGTTCTCGCTTGCATAATTCATAACTTTGTAAGGTGATACTGTCATAACTGAACAGGCCTCTCTTTTTCTCATCCTTGGCAGCCTTGAAACCATATTCTTAATTTCAGACCTCACTAGAAGTCCCCTTAGACCTTTGGTTTGTTATTTCAAGGCTAGGATGAAAAGAGTTTAAGGTATGGACATGTTTAAGAAAAATACACTTATGCTTTGAGCTTTCTCTTACATTTTGCGGTATTTGGCAAGCTTCTATTGCCCCCTGAAGCAGTTGCTGGGGGTTAGGAGACTGACTGGGGTTTGGTCTCTGGCCTGCTCTGTGGTCCTCTGGATTTGTTACTTAGCAACTTTGTAAAATGAGGCTGCTTGCAGGACCCCTGAAAGCCGTGTCTGCTGCGTGGAAGCCTAACACACGCTGTAGACTCAGTGGCTTCTGTAGAAGTTAAGTTTTTGTTCTGCAGGCTTTGAAGCCTTGGCTCAGGGTTTGCCAGGGTTGAGTTCTTGTGAGTTCTCATGATGCACTCACACAGCAGAGATAGAAAAAGACTGCAAACGTTCAGTGTCTCGTAAGGACCATAGACCCATCAAAGAGGGTACCACTCTTTCTACCTCACCCAAACTGAGTTCTTTTCCAAATAGCATCGCCTTTGGAGTTAGCTAGGATATATTAATTTGGTGGGGGCACAACTTGGTTCACAGCAAGCGCCTCCAGTTTAAATGTTGCAAGTCTATATTATCTGCGAGGTCCAAGGTCTCAGGATAGGATACAGAAAATCCAAACTGCAATTTACTCCCGGAAGCACAGCTGCACACACAGCAGTGCAAGCAGGACCCAGAGAAGGGAGGAGGTAAGCCCCACGGCGCACAGAAGAGCATCCGCGCCTGGCTGGTAGAATCAGGGCGTCCATCCTGGAAGAGACGATATCGAGTTGGATTTTGAATATGGTAAGCTGTAAATAAATGGTGACGGGGACTGGGTGGATACCAGGCAACAAGAACAAAGATGGCCAGGTACCTTTTTTGGTTTCATGGCAAATGAGTCACAGATGAATCACCCTGCTCACTTTGAGCCAAGTGAGAGTTTCAGAAATAGAAGTTCACTCCAGACTGTTCTAAAAACCAGCCTAAGAATTTTGGACTATGCATGATGGTTGGGGAAGCTTTTTGGTGAATTAATAGGCAAAACGGGCCAAGGGTAGGGGGTGGATTAATACAACTTCAGAAAGAATTGTCCGGAGCAGAGAGAATAGGAGCAGAGGGGCCAGCCAAGAGGTTAGTGATGTGGCTTTGAGAAACTTGGAGAGTCTCTCAAACATCTGAAGGGGCTGTTAAGACAGTCTTGGGTCTTGGATTTCCACAGCATGGGAATCCACCACCTCCTGGGGCTGGTCCTTCTCTGGGTAACCAAACTTACTTCTTGTGAAATACCAGCCTTTCCTTTCCCAGTAGACGGGGGTTCTGAGTACATCCTGAGATGCATCTGTAGCCAGACAAGGTTTCTTGGAGGAGCTGAAGTAAGGCTGGCTGTGCATGAGCCAACCCCTCACTGGGAGAGGTAGACCTGGACTTGGTGGGGAGGGCGGAGAGTGTGAATGTAGAACACAATCCACACGGGGAACTGTGGTCCACAAGATTGCCACCCCAGTGTCCAGTACCATTGTCTTCTGCTACCCCCAAGCAACGGTCTGCTTGCCAGTGTCTGCAGGAGCTATCTTGACATGATTGCCAGGTCTGAGAGTGTCATTGGACCTGGTCTGCTGCAGTTGAAATGTATTCCTGAAAACCCATGCCTCGGGAACCTAATTTCCCCGCGCAAGCGCGCTGAAAGAGTGCAGAGCAGTGGTGAAGGGGGGCGCTTTAACAGGTGACTGTATGGTGAGGGTTCCTCACAGATGGGTTATCGTCGTGGGAATGGGCTCCTGACAGAAGGATGAGTCCGAACCCAATCTCCTAAATCTCTAACTCTCCTGCATTATCTCTCATGCCTGTTCTCTCCACCAGCCCCTCTCTGGTGCCAGTGAAGGCACTCTTGCCTTTCTCCATGGAACGATAAAGCAAGGAAGTGTTTTGAAGAAACAGGCTGCCTGGCCATCTCTGCATGAGAGCTAAGTCTCCACAAGGAATAGAGTGCTGTTAATTAACATCACTCCATCTCAGACACGCTGTGGTAAACTGAGGCTGCAGGAACCAGGGCCTCTCTCTCCAACACCCACACCTTCCAGTTTTCCTTACGCCCCCCATTTGGCATCAGTGCTCATGCAGTTCTTAGAGCCTGTCCTGTTGCATCAGCTTCCTGAAAATGCTCATTCCTGGAGGCTTTTGCGGTCTCCTTCTGACCACATTGGGCAGTAGTTTGGAGTGATACCAGGCATCCTCAGTCCCCTCCAGATCTCACTATGTGATCCCATATTGTGGTCCACGGGTTCCCCTGAGGCCTTATTTTGCGCCCATAGCCTAGAAGCAGATTGTACTTTCCAGACTGTACTTCTCATTCCAAGAAACGCTCACGCTTATTTAGGATAGAAGATTTTCAGACGCAGCAGCCTTCAAATCTCAGTTTAAACCAAGTGTGAGTCCTCCCATAACCCCCAGCATCCCAGTGTATGCTGATCTGAGTCCTCACATAGTCCCCAGCGACCCAGTGTATACTCAGCCTGAGTCCTCCCATAGTCCCTCACCATCCCAGTATATGCTGAGCCTGAGTCCTTCTACTGCACTCAGTAGCCCTTTTGTTCTGAGCAACTGTCCTCCAAGGCTCCTACTGCATTCAGCAGCCCTTCTGTCCTAAACAACTGTCCTCCAAGGCAAGCCACCAACCATTTTTGGGCATTCATCTGTACCCTCTTGCAAGAATCATGCCAGCTTGGGTTGTAGACTGCTTACACACCCATGTAGAGGGGTGAAGAAGGGCTCGAGATTCTTATCTGAGTACGAAGCTGTGTCCTACCTCCTCTTGTACAAAATTCTGTTTTGGTTGCATGTGGCCTGAGGAAGAGTATATAAAGGAGTTAGAGTCTACAGAGGTCAGGGCAGACTAGAGCTGGGACTCCATCTATGTGGATAAAGAGACGCCATCATCTCTGCTCGGTAAGGCTTTCCAGGTGCAGCCTTTCGAGGGAGGGGCATCCACAATCCTAAAGGAGGCCCAATAAACTCACTGACACTGTCAGAAATGTTAAAACAGACTGGTTGTCTCTGGAAGCCAGGCAGAGCTGCTGATCTGAGGCTGAACTCTGCTTGCTGGCAGAGTCAGGGTCTCTGTCCTTGGAGCACTCACAGTCTAATGAGAAGCAGGACAGCTGCAGAGTGGCATGGGACAATGCTTCTCTGGCGTGACCAAGGCTGGAGCACCTAGGAAGAAATTTGTCCCGGAGGCAAGGCCTGAATGCACAGGCCTAGTCAATGTCTTAGGATGCAGGATGATAGGGTTTTTGAAGATCGTGACCCAGTGGTTCAGCCTTCTGTTTCCATGGTGAGAGGTTCCTTTTTAGGTCTGAATCTAAGAGCCAGCTGATATTGGACCAAAATCTCCAAAACTGTGAGACAAATAACCTTTTCACGTAAGTGGTGAACCTCAGGCCTGTTTCATTTAGAATTATGAGTTCATAGCAAATTTCCTAGTCACTGTGCTCCTGCCGATCCATGTCCCTTTTTGGTGGACCCTTAGTATGCTTTTAGTCTCTTTGCTTGTCAACAATGATGCCCCAACTATATCAAATGTGTGTCAGGCTACCAAGATGGAAAGTGCTTCTCTCGGTTGTGGGTTTTTAGAAGTGGAGTTGTTAGTTAAACTTCACACACATTTACATTTTAAGTGAATATCTCTCCATTGCTTGTTTTTTTATAGTGCTCGGGACTATGCATAGGAGCTAAGTGCTCTACCATCGAGCTCTGTCCCTAATCTCTTTGGTTTTTGTTGTTGTTGTTTGTCTGTCTGCTGTTTGTTTGTTTCAACTCAGGTCATGCCTCTTTCTACTCCCACCAGAAACGTAAGAGCGAGTCTGGATTTCTACTCTTGTCAAGACCTTACCAAAGAATTTCCCTATTGGCAATTGGTTATCACCATAGCACTAAGTCAGTGTTCCTTCTTATACTAAAAGAGGCCAAATGTCTTGAAAGAGAACCTTCCAAACCTGGGAAGTACTTTCGTTCTTGTGGGAGGAGGCAGAGGACAGGAAAGACTCACCCTGGTGACAGAGGTCACAATAGCAAGAGGTCATTTGCCCAGCATTCCTCTAGGGTAACTGTGCACCCTTTCCCTTCCTATTGGCTGGCATGTCGAGCTCACTCATGTCAGGTTGAGTTTAAGTCACTAGGGTGGAAGAGGGCTTCTTTGCTTGCTGCCCTTTTGCCCTTCAAGCTTTGATGTTTCTAGAGCTTTCAAGCGCTTTCTTGGACATGCTCAGTTCAGGCAATCCAACCTTCACTTCTCGTTATGGCAGTTGCTGCATGAGGGCCTGTTAATCTCTATCTCCATAGCTTCCTTGTCCACGGCTTCATGTATGTGGGGAAGGTGTCAGTACAGCGCAGCCTCGATATGTGAGGGGAGACGGCTTGAAAAGGAGTCTCTCTCCTGCCCACATTTGCTGCCAGATTGTTTCTCTGTCATCTGCTGATATTAAAAGTGTGTCTTAGCGCTCTGCGGTGTTCACCTTAGCTCCAGGATACTCGCCAGAGGGGGTCTCCTGGCTGAGTTCCCCTGGGAAGCTGGAGTAGTGTAATCTATGTCACAGCCAGTATGGAAAATGTTATTAGAACACAGCGTGATATATCAACATCTCTAAGACATGAATCACTTTGGGAATTTGACTTTGCAGCCGTGAAAACTGTCCATAACCAGAGATCTTAAAAGCCAATAAACTGCATACAACATGACGGGGAGCTCAGCTATACTCAGAGAGTTCAGATTTCAGGCTAAAAGTGATTGTGGCAATAAGTTAGATACTTATATCTTTTGTCCTGTCTCCTAAGGAATAAGAGAATATCTATTTTTAGTTAGGAATTTTCATTTTAGAAGCAGTATAAGAAAGATTATGGGCCAGGTCTCACTCCTGCTCTTTCTTCCTCCCTTACCCACTGTCTTCTTCCCCTTCATCATGTCTGAAGCAGCTGCCACAGGGTTGTCACTGATAGATTTGAGAGTCAATATTTCTGGGGCTGGAGAGATGGCTCAGTGGTTAAGAACACTTCTGCTCTTTCAGAGGACCCGGGTTCAGTTCCCAGTACCCACATGGCAGCTCACAACTGTCTGTATCTCCTGCTTTGAGGGATCCAATGCTCTCATACAGATATATATGCAGGCAAAACACCAATGTAGATAAAACAAAAATAAATTATTTTTAAAAAAGAATTCATTTTCCTGCTTATAAACATCTTTGCCTTGGCCTTAACTTGCCTTCCAGTCAGCCCTTGAGGGGGAGTACATGCTTCATAAAATTTTACTAAGTAAATAACAATTATTAGTTTTAGAGAGGGGACTCAGTGATCTATTGATCAATCTACCTGCTTATCTCCCTCCCCCTCCCCCACTTCTTCTCTCTCTCTGGATTCATAGATTCTAGAGATGAGGTTCTTGCCTCTAGAAAACTCCTTTTGCCAAAAGCCTTGTACCTTTTCTATTTTAATATTCAGTACAGCTTCAAAGGTATGTGTGACTATCTTTTTGACAAATGAATTAAGTATTGGCAAGGTTAATTCAGGTTTTTCAGAACTACACAGTTCTTTGGGGTTCAGCCCCAAAGCTGCCTCAATTAGAAGCCTTTGAGATCACCCAATCATTCTTCTTCTGGAATCTGCTGGCCTCTGCGGGGCTCTCAGGTCTCCAGGGAATCACAGGCATCCTACAGTCTAGTAGCAGAGAACAGCAGAGACCCTGAACTCCACTTACTCCCAGGCAGTAGAACCCTGTAATGGAAGCAAACATGGCGAGACTTACAGACCCACACCCGCATCGGTACACAGCCACCTTATTCTAGCCACAAAAGAACCAACCTCTGCGGTTCATTCAGCTCAGAAAGAGGTAGAGATTTACTCTGACAGGAAGCATGCCCATGAGTTTCTTCATTAGCACACCTTAGTTTCTTATGGTGAATCAAATTTTAACCATCGGTCATTGTCCACTCCTTGTCCAACATGCTGGCTAGTGTTATGTCAACCACAGATATAAGCTAGGGTCATTTTAGAAGAAGGAACCTCAAATGGAAAAAAATGCCCCCACCAGACTGGCCTATGGGCAAACCTGTGGTGCATTTTCTTAATATGAAAGTGTCAGATCAGTATGGGTGGTGGTGCCCCTGGGTTGGTACTGCCCCTGGGTTGGTAGTCCTGGATGTTAATAGAAAGAGGCTGAGTGAATCCAGGGGGAGCAAGCCAGTAAGCAGCGTTCTTACCTGGTCCTTTTCTGAATTTCTGGGTTCTCTGCTCACTGTGCCCTTGTAGTACACAGACACACATGCAGGCCAAATACCCAATCACACAAACTAAAAATAAATAAATATTAGAAGAGGAGGAGAGGAAGCCATATGTTGAGCAAGGTAGAAGGTGAGTGGTACCTGAAGCTGGCTGACATATCTGGGTCTCTTTCATGAGAGAGAGTGCTGGACTTTTGTGTGAAAGAAGCCATTGTTACATTGGGCTGTCTGCTAGCTCTGTAGAATCCAGTCCTAACTACGTAGACTCTTAATTCTTCAGATCTCTTAAGAACAAACCCAAAGCTCAGAATTCCCTAGAACAGACCTCCAGAATGTCATTTCACCTGGGAACAAGCTGGCGCCAGGATGGCCACGCAGGTTTCTTTCCCAATGTCCATCTGCCTCTTTGTTCCAACTTTCTTTCCCTAAAGATGTTTCACAGGGGATCAGCAGGAGGCTTCGGCTGGGAAAGGCACCACTTCACAGGGACCAGCTAGCTCATCAGCAGACCCAGCTTGCAGGGCTAATCTGAATGGCCATGTGTTTCCTCACCCTTTGCCCCAAATAACCAGGACTTTTCCAGACTTTGGGTCTCCATCTGTTCACTTGGCCATGTTCTATTCACTACTTGAGCCTTTCTTAAGAACCCTCAAGCTGTTCATTTGCACATGTATGCACCTTCTACTATGACGGGCTTCAGTGTTATTTAGTTTCAAGTCAACCTTACAAAATGTTTAAGTCAACCAAGATACCCCAACCTGTTACCATGGTGCTGCCATTCTCCCCTAGATTCAAATTCGTGGATCGGGGTTAGACAAGACAAAAACTTAGGCTGTGTTTCCTGCAGACACTTGACCAACTGAGCACTTGAGAGCCCTCAAGACCCTGCAAGCACTGTGCCCACTGGACCCATTTCCCCAGCCTGTCCTTAAAGCTGTTCTTGTTGGTTATTTCATTTTGTTTCAGGTTTCCCCACCCATCTCCCCAGCCTGACCTCTTCACGAGGCTCTGCAGAATGGACTAGAAAATTCTTTAGGTTTGTTTGTGTCTACAGCCGTTGGAATTTAAACTAGAGAACATTCATGAGTTCTAAGAGAGCATCTAATTTTGAGTTTGAAGACTGGCATTACCACATGAGTTTCTAGAGTAGCTTGATATGACCTCATATATACTGCCAGTGCCTCCCTCAGGATGCGGTTCCGCTCACCACACAGGTCACTTGGGGTGACAGTTTGCCTCAAAGCGCTAGAAAGTTAGCAAAAGGACACACACACACACACACACACACACACACACACACAGAGAGAGAGAGAGAGAGAGAGAGAGAGAGAGAGAGAGAGAGAGAGAGAGAATTCACCAATGTACAATTGAAGTCTAGGCTTATATTTATTAGATTCATAAGGCTGCATTACTGATACAGAGGGAAGAATAAGCAGAAGTGTCAGTAACATTAATAACACGCGCCAAAGGGCAGAACTCAATGCTGTGGAGGGAAGCAGAAAAATTCATGGGCCTCAGTGGATGAAGGCACTCAGCAACCTCTGGTCTGGGTTAGAAATTTCTGTTGGATCCCAGCTTTGAGACTCTGCATTACGACCTGATAAACGAGTCACTTCACATCTCCGAGCTGTGTATTCCACATGTGGCTGCACACTTCAACGCTTCAGACCACATCCTATCTGATTTTAGAATTTTTCCAAACACAGCTGCGATTAAAGACCCATGTCTTGGCTGTAAGAAGCAAACTTTTGTGGTCCTACCAAATGAAATGCTCAGCTGTAGCACAGAAGACAATACAGGCATTTACATGCCACGCTTTCTGGAATCCTCATTGAGAAGTGTTGGATGGGGTCTCCACGGAGGGTGGCCTACCTCCTTGTCCCTGCCCAGACCTCACACCTCTCCGTCTTTCAGATGTCTCACGGTGGCAGACACAGAGAGATGCTTTGTCTTTCCATGGGGGAAAATAGCTCCTGATTTTGCTGGTGTATAGTCTATTTTTTACTTTAATTTTTTATGATTTTAAATTTTTATTATTTTCCCTTATTAAGTGTTTTGGACTCAGTCAACATTCAGCACCCATCCTCATTCTTCAACCTTTCCTAAGCTCATTGCTTCGAGGCCCAGGATTGTTTCAAAAGCAAGGAAGAACTCACTGGTGTGGAACTGCTTGGTTTTCAATCATAAATGTCAATACACATAAACAGAGTATGTATTACATAATTAAAAGATGTAAATACAGGGTCTCTCTGTGAAATCACTGTTAAATGTTCTACACATGTGCATTTTTAAAGTCATAAACACTCCTCTGTTTAAGTTTTAGATATACGAAGTTTACATACAAGTAAAAATTGGCAATGTTGATTTCTCTACGAAACTGCC
Organism: Dicrostonyx torquatus; assembly: GCA_028555095.1. Lineage (NCBI taxonomy): Eukaryota > Metazoa > Chordata > Mammalia > Rodentia > Cricetidae > Dicrostonyx > Dicrostonyx torquatus. The sequence goes on along the minus strand of JAQHUG010000128.1, from coordinate 1,610,447 downwards.
TGGAAAGCGTGTGTGTTTGTGTGTAGAGAAGAATATGCATAATATAAAATCTATGTGTACTTTGGGTGTGCCTTTATGTAGCATTTAATAACACATCTCAGTTGGAGCTGTGTTCACTTTTCCTCTTGAACAATCTTCTTAAAGGGTGGTTTTGTTATTTCTACGGGTTCAGCTGACATCTTCATGCAATTATGATTTTTGAGGGATTAGGTAGAAACAGTCTTCTGACATGAGCTCAGATCTCACCCCCCTCTAGGCCAGTGTTGTGCAGAGTTCCAGAAACTGTCAGGCAAATGAGGTGAGCGGGGACTCAGCGATGCAGGGGCCACCTCCACTGGTCAGCATGAGCACACTAGACACACCAGTGAGCATTGCCGGCCACACTGCTGCTTGCAAGGTGGCATGGCCAACTTTCTGTCAGGCTGTTCAGCGTGTAAGCTCTGAGGCAGGATGTAGACGAGAAGACATGTTAATACCCACACTGACTTCTAAAGTCAGCACATTTTGCCATGCCAGTTGCTAGTTTCCATCCATACTGAAAAAAAAAAAAGCCCCAAGAAATATGCTTCACCCAAGGCTGGAAGAAGCTTGGGATGTGGACAGTCTTTTAAACAACAACCACAGTCATACATATGTTGGTGGCTGAGCCACTAAGTGTGAAATGACCTCCTGTGCCTGAGACAAAAGGAATTACGTGTTCTGATTTGCTGCTGTATATTTCCCAACACTCCCAGGGCTGATGCTCCTGGCCCAGTGGCCTTTCTTTTACTCTCCACCAAAGGGGGAAAATCAGGTATCTGTCTATTTATTATCAGAGTCTTAGGATGTGGTGGGCTCTGCACGGACCACTTGGTCCAGTTTTAGAGCCTTGGTCTGGTGTGTGGTGGAGGGTGGAATGGGGCATGCTAGAAGCACTCTGCCACTGAAATGTATCCTCAGTTTTCTCCTTACTTTTGGTTGTGAGGTAGGCTTTCACTAAGGCATGCCTTGAACATGTGATCTTTCTACCTCAGCCACTCAAGTAGCTGAAATTAAAAACCTTGGCTTACTTTTCTTGAATTACATTTCTTGTGTGTAGAGGCTTTAGGTTTGCAGAAAACATGGAATGAAAAACAATGGCTTTCCTCATCCTTCCTTTCCACCCAAACCCCACTGTTCTTCATTCATTCTTACAAGGCTGAGCAAGTTGGCTACACCTCTAACAGTGGATGACCCACTCTTGCTGTTATCACAGTACTAACTAAAGTCTACAGTTTGTATCAGGATGCACTCTTTGGGGGTGGACATTCTGTGGGCTTTGATGGATGTATCATAGTGTGTACGCACCATTGCCGTGTTGTACGAGAATAATTGTCCTGCCCAGACGTCTTCTACCAGTCACCCCTCACAGCTCCACAACCTCTGAGAGCCATTAAAAACAATTCCCTAGCATGTAACCTCCTTCAGTGGACTCCTTTCTCTTCGCAATACACACTGAAGGTTCTTCACATCTGATTGTCAGCTTGTTTCATTGATGAATCTTATTCTGTCATATGGATGTTCTGGTCCATATTCCAGTTATGCATAAAGGTCATCTTGGTTGCTTTCAAGTTTTGCGGGTTATAACTAAAGCTGTTGAAGCTGTTTAAATAGGTATGGCCCCCATAGGCTCATAGACAGTGGCATTATTAGAAAGTGTGGCCTTGTTGGAGGGAGTGTGTCATCGCAGAGGTGGGTTTTGAGATCTTGTATATGCTCAAGCTACACTCACTGTGAGATACAGTATACTTCCTGTTGCCTGTGGATTGAAATGTAGAATTCTTATCTTCTTCAGCACCATGTCTGCCATGATGATAATGGACTAAACCTCTAAACTGTAAGTCAGCCCCAATTAAATGCTTTCCCCTTTAGAAGAGTTGCCGTGGTCATGGTGTCTCTTCACAGCAATGGAAACCCTAACTAGGACACCTGCCAAGACATTTATCTTTTATTATAAGTTATTCCTTCCATGTGGATCTCACAGGATATATTTCTAAGAGCGGTTGCTTTTAGGTCTCACCAGACTTTCCCAGCAGTATCTACAGTCTGCCAATTCTGATTCCTGTAACCCCTTCAACCTGTCTCTAACCACTCCTGCAATCTGCCTATTGCAGCCTCTGGTTGTATTCACATCTCTTTATCTTATTGCCAACATCCCCGCTCACCCCCATATAGTTTAGTAGTTTGAGTCTTTCTCCCTAGCTTATTCAGGAACCATCCACTTCCCGCTTCTGCTCCCAAGTATCCTTTTGACATGGAGAGGTGAACAGCCGCACAGATTTGGTCTGAAGCCTGCTCCTCTATCTTGTTAATGCTTTGTCTTTCATTGCATCATCTCATGGATTCTGTTTTTCCATTGTGAAATGGGTTAAATATTTTTGACATAGTAGCTTTCCTGACATCTCAGTAAATGGTGCTCTCATTCTCTCCCTCTGCTACCTTAGAGCCATCACCTCCAGATTCAGGAACTTTCTCCCCTTTTGCTTTTTTTTCTGTGTCCCTGTTGCATCTCCAAATTAGAATATGCCATTTTTCAGGTACTGTGCCAGGGCAGGCTTTTAAAGTTGCAGTCCTTTACTTTTAAATCTGTGTGGTCAAACATGGTAACCGCCATCATCCTAAATTCAAGGGTGATTCACATCATTGGCCTCGCGTATAAATTAGCAAACTTTTATTGTTGTCAAGGGCCAGACAGAAAATACCATACTTGATTTTTTTTTAAAAAGTTTATTTTATGTGTATTGGTGTGAGTGTGTCAGATCCCCTGGAACTGGCGTTTCAGACAGTTGCAAGCTGCCACATGGGTGCTGGGAATTGAACCCCAGGTCCTCTATAAGAGCAGCCAGTGCTCATACCTGCTGAGGCATCTCTCCAGCTGGACAGTACCATAGACCATAGGGGTGGTTATTATTATTATTACAAATGCAGAATCCATTCTTGCCACATGGAAGCGAATGGGCAAGGCTTGACTCCAATGGCCATTGCGCTCACGACACATCATTCTTGTTTATTCCTTAGCCTTCTGAAAAAGCAATAGCTGAGTAATGCCTCCTGGCTAGAGAGTAGCAGGAGGCAGCCACAGTAGGCTGCAGGCTGCTGAGCCCCACCTGGGTCTTCACAGAGAAAACTGGCTTTGGCAGAGTTGGCACAACTGGACCTCGGTCTTCAGGGTGAAGCAGAGGTGATGGGAGGGGATTGGGCTTTCATTTCATCACTTTTGCCCCACCTGCGAGAGAGCGGTGTGTAGAACTTGGCTTTAATCATTAAAAAAAAAAAAAAAGCATGAATTCAAACCCCTCACGTGGCCTTCTATCATTCTTCACTGGTTCTTTATAATTTCAGATGAAACTGACCTGGGGATGTGTAAGAATAGTTTAGTCATTGACACAAGCAATCTCCCCCTACCAGAGATATCATTTGCTTTCATTGGTGGGCAGCTAGCTCTCTAGGGACGCAATCATGGTCCAGCTACACACCAAGTCTTCCCACTCACGCCCATACTGCCCCAGCCCCCCAGTTCAGAACCAATCTGAAGCCATCAAGCCTCGACACCCCAGGGAGGGAGGTCATGCCGTCAGCCAAGTAGGTTACTGCCCCTCCCTCCCTTGTCCGCCACTCATCAGCTTGGCTTTTATTGCCTCAAAACTCCCATTAAATAAAATGTGTCTTGTAACACACAGTTCATTTCCCATGACCAGCATGTGGGGCTGGGTCCTTTTCCTACCAAAGAATCTCAACTAGGCTTCTTTCCAACAACCCCCATGTCCTGACCCACAATATCCATTTCAGTGCGTTGTGTCTACTCTTCTGATTCCAGCCGGTCATGTCACCCATTATCACACCTTTGTGTTTCGCCACAGTCACTGCAAGTGGAAACAAGTCACAGATGCCAGGGCTACAGCAACTGACCCAGGCTCAGCTGTCACATGCCAGCATCCTAGCCATCCACCTACACCCACCCGCTGTTGACTGGATCATTTTTTTTTCCTAATGCATATTTCAGCCTTGATTGACCATCCACCATATGGCAGGAGCGTCCTGTGGGCAAGTTTATTATTAACAGCTCACAGCTGGAGTTACAATAACTCCACACGGCTTTGACATTGCACTAATTGACCAAGACACGCCTGAGAACGGCGCAGAAAGTGGCCATTGCAAGTTACTCCAAGCGCAGATGGAAGATTTAGAAGCAAACCTCCAGTTTCAGAGGAGGGGGGGGTGTTGTGCATTTTAAGGTCAGATTGTTGAGAGGGTGGGGAAAGGTGGGGACCTTTCAGGAAAAAGGGAGAGAGTGGGTGGGCAAGCTGTGTCAGGAATTCTTCGGAGCTTCTATTAGGTCTTTATTCAAATGGATTAGTTCGACCAAATTCCTATTAGTGAGAAAGAAGCAACTGTATTTAAAGTGGAATTAATCCCATAGTTTCAAGCACTCAGACAATTAAGTCACTAAATCTACTGGGTATCTTCTGCTCATATTTCCCTGCCTAATCCTCCTGGCCCAGGCAAAGCTAGGCAAGGCCTGAGAACAGTGTGTGCTGTGTTTGCCCCGTCACTTAGCATTAGAGTCAAAGAGGCCAAGTGTGGAGGGGTCTTGCTTGCCAGCACTCATGAGCTGTGGGGACGGATGCTAGCTCTGAACTGTGGATCTGGGGAGCCCCTGCAAAGTTATGAAATGTGAATGGGCTGTCTGTGCATCTCTCAGAAAATGTCTTTCTCAGATGTTCGCAGCCAGTGACTTGATTGAGAAATGACCAGGGGAGAAGAGAGGGGTAAGCCAATGAGCTTGACGTCTTATAAATCAGCAGCGTGGAGCTCAAGTGGAACTGTCAAACTGCAAAAACCTGCCGCTGTGCAAGCTTCCGCGTCCTCTAAGAAGCAAAGCCTAACCTTTGCCTCCCTCTCTAGATGAGGAAAGCCTTCACCGAAGCTCACAGGCGAGTGAGGAGTGGAAAAATAAATATGGCTTGTGAGAAAACGAAAAATCGGAGATCCAAAATAGCATATCCAACAGCCACCCCAGTTCTGATCTTGGTGCAAGCACCAGGTTACAAGTAGAATCAAAAAACAGCGCTAAGCGATGCCATTAGTAAATCTTGACTAGACATTCAGTAACATCAAATAGAAATCAAATAGAGCCTGCACTCAACTAATACCATGATTTCTATTTGATGACCGAGGAAACAGAGACACAGACATTGTGAACCTGTGAAGGACGGTACCAAAATCTATGTTCCGAGCCAGTACACCATTGGTCTCCCTTTAGCTAATGACCTGCATATGACGCAGTAGGCAGTAGGCATGTGTGACCCTGACATTTCCCATTCTAAGAGCCATTCTGTGCTTTCTATGCATCTGTCTTTCTTTGTGCTTATGATGGTGCATCTCCCCGTACTTACATCCAGGCTGATGTTAGTGGAAAGAGGCTTTGCATTTGCAAGCATAGGACTGAGGGGACCCTGGCAGGGTTCCAGGGGTAACTGTAAGTCTGCCAGATCACATTGTCTCCACCCATGTGAAGGCATGAAGGTCAGTTTCTGGCACCTCAGAAAACAAGGTCTGTCGACCCAGCCTGAGCTTGTGTTGCTGTCGCCAGAGAAACATAATTGAATTTCCTGAATTATGCACAGTGCCATACAATGTTGTTTGAATAACCATATTTATTTGACTTCTAGGCCCAGTGGCATCTGTTGAGTTCACAAAGCTCCTATTGATGGAAGAAGGAATTTGTTCATCCAGAAAGCTGTGATGGATCCATGAGGCAGCAAGAGCTGGAAGATACCTATAAGGTTGAAATTATCCTTTGCCAAATGCTGGCCACAGCGAAAGTCATGGAGATAACCCGAGTGTGGGGCATGAAAATGAACCCTCCCCTCTTCATTTCTTATGACTCAACTCTGAAGGCGTTAAGCATTGGAAGGGGTGGGGATCATGGGAAAGGAGAGATGTTAGCAAGGGCAGAGCAGAAGGAGGTGAGGACAGTAGTGGAAGGGCATTGGAAGGCCAAGGGTAGAGCTCATGATCATATCATATATTATATGATCATATGTATCATCCATGAGTCAGGCATGGTTTGGATAATCCACAGGTAATTGAGACACAGCCCAGACCTCCAGAAGTTTACCAATGAGCTGGTGTTTCTGCACATCCAAGCTCTATAAGCAAAGACCTGGGTGTCATAGGAGAGTTCCCTTAGCTCTGAAGACCAGGTTTGGAGAAGACCTGTAATTTGGTGATGCTGAAGATAACCTCTTAAAGATAAGTAGAATTCCAGAGGATGGTTAGCTTCTTGATCTCAGGAATAGTGTTGAAAATCCAGCAGGGAGGGTCTCAAACTCCAAGCAAGCATTTGCTGAATATGGTACCCTCAGTCATCCTGCCTGTTACTCTAAGAATTTCCAGGCATGTTCTCAGATCCTCGGGGACCGGAAAGAGGGACAGGTCGATTGCTCCTGCTCCTCTGTCTGGATACCCTTGTTTTCCACCCAGCCAAGGAGCCATAGGGAATGCTTCAGAACCTTCCCACTGCCCTCACAGCCAGACAGCGAGAGAGTCTTAAGGGGCCACAGTTCCAACACAAGAGAAAGAACCGACAGCTCTGGAAATGAAGTATCTATCCCACGTAGCTAGAATTTCATCGGAACGTCTTTCCTTCTTAAAACTTTCGGGAACTTGTCATCGCATGGTGGAAATAGCAAGCGAACGGGAGCCATCCCCGGAGCAGAGGACAGGGAACAAAGGAAGAGAGAGGAGAAGAGAAAGAGCTGGGCTTCAAAGTCAAGGGCACAAATGCTCTTCCAAAACAGAGACACAATGCCTGGCAGAAGCCAGGCTTTGCTGTCTGCCCTGAATGAAAGCCATGAATGTTTCAGCTGGAAATCAGTTCTGAGGCATGTAGCCCTCTGCCCCATGCACCGAGACACACGCCCTCTGTCCCATGCATCCAGTGAGACAAGGCTTTCCCCTCTTGCTTGCTTTTCTCTGGTTGTTTCTAGTCACAAGGTAGCCATACAGTGTACCTCTGTCACCTGAGGTGACCTCTTCTCAATCTAACTTCCTATTCACCCACAGGGCTTTGCAAATAATTGGTCTTTGATATTGTTAAGTCCACCCTGCTGGAGAAAATTTCCCAGGAAAAAAGAAATGAATTTAAAAACAATCTTTAGCTTTTTGTTAGGAACATCTCAAGCCCTTATTGACTGACAGTAGAGAGCATAGATGGCCCCATGAGCCTCGGATGCTCACTAGGCAGCCTCAGCTGACACACGGCTGAGACTTCCTGCTCTACTCAAGCTTTTTCCTGGGCACCAATGGCTCCCAATCCCCACGTTTATAAACACCAGACATCACGTCATTCACTCTAAAATACCTCAGTATATGTCTTGATAGAAGACGGTCTTTTTAAATGTATGATTACGATGTTGTTATCATACCTAAAATAAATTATCCCTTATGTATGTTCAGTTTAACATTTTTCCCAGAAATGATCTATAAATGTGTATTTACTAATAAACAGGATTTGTCTTTCCCTGTTAAGTTTCTTTAAATATCTAGCCCCCTCCCTCTTCCTCTTCTTATTCCTGCTCCTTTGCTACAGTTTGTAGGTTCTCCACAAGGTAGGTTTTACTACATTCTTCTGTTTTTAGTTTCTTGCCTCTTCTTTCTCTTTCCCGCTCCTCTGTTGTCACCCCCTTCGCCTTGTCATGGTCTTTTGATTAGCCTAGGCTTGCCTTAAACTCATGATCCTTCTCTCCACCTTCAGAATGCCAGAATTATAGGCATCCACGGCCACAGTCAGCAAGTTTTCAACTTAACAAGAATGATAGTAAGAGCTACAAACCCATTCAGTCAAAGCCCCACAGGAGGCTTTGGAATGGAGAATGCCTAAACCCACCCATTGGTCCCAAGCTCTCAGAACAAGGCCATGTTTACCGTGCTTCCCATAATAGATGCCTACCAGAAACCTTAGCTGCAACCCAACTGAGCCTTCAGCTGTCACCACCAGTTTATGGCAAATGCAAAGGACAGAACAAACACAAAATCAGATGGTAGGGTTCCTTCCCACATTTAAACACGCATTTCTAGTTTATTGGATGATTTCAAACAGGCATCATACAGTGCTTTTTCACCTAGGGGTTGTTGGGGGGGGTGAGGAAATGTTTGTTGACAAAATTTGTAGCAGTCTTTCTTGGACTGCCAGCCCCCAAAAATATGACACAGAGACTCATTAATTATGAATGTTCAAACCTAGTTTTGGCTTGTTTCCAGCTAGCTTTTTTTTTCTTTAACTTAAATTGGCCCATTTCTATTCATCTATGTGGTGCCCCGAAGTTTGTTTACCTCACATCTCCGTACTATCCAACTTGCTTTCCTGCTTCTTCCGTGTATGGCTGATTGGATGGTCCATCTGGCTAACTGGCTCCCCTTTTCTCTCCGACCACGTATCCTTCCTCTGCCTAGCTATTAGCCATTCTGCTTTTTATTAGACCAGTCAGGTACCTTAGGCAGGCAAGGTGAAACAGCAACACATCCTTCCATAGTTAAACAAATGCAACAAAAACAAATGCAAAGCATGGTTACATAGTTAAATATTCAACTCCACAACAGCAGTGGACACAGATTGCAGGTTCTGTTTCTGTTTTGTTGCCTTTGTAGATGTTCATTACTCTTTGGCAATCCCTGGCCACTGGCTGGCCGGTGACAGGCTTACACACCTTTGGGATCCTCCTCCACCCTAGTCCTGCCTACAGGTTCTTTCCATTTTATCATGGATGAAGAAAGTGAACATGGTCTTTTCAGAATTTATCGAACAGAAGCTAAAGTGGCTCTATGAAAATTTGATTAAAAGTTTCTCTTAGAAATTAATATCACTTAAATATTTGTAACCAGACCTGAGCAACAACCACTTAATGTTTCATCCCCCCCCTTTTGGGAGGGTTGGTCTTCTTGATTCTGAAATATGGGCATAGCAGAAGTTGCTGGTAAAATGAGGTGTAACTTACCATTGCTATTATGGTTATAACTTTGACCACACTAGGTTCAAAGATGGAGAAGCCCAGGACAGCATATATTCTGAAGTCTGATAGGAATGTGACCTGACTCAGGTCACTGACTCTCAGCTACTGTGACAGCTTCCCTTGTTGGTTTTCCCTCTTCCACTCTGGCACTCTCCTGGTCCCTCCCACCCCTTGGAACTCTGTATCCTTGCTGCTGGCACCATTTCCCCTTCCTGACTGTTGAGCCTTGGAGACTTTCAGGATTTGATTTCCCGCGCTCATCTCCGTCACAGTCCACACCCTCCTCCTGAAATCTCAACCATGCTTTCATTTTTTTCATTATTATCTATGTGCTGATGACTCTTGAATTTATGTCTCTAGGCCAGACACTCCTCTGAGCTCCTGGTCATAAATCGAGTTGCTGATTTCACATCTTGACTTGGCCATCTCCAGGCACTGCAGTCTGAGTGGCCCCAGTCTGAACTCGCACTGTCTCCTTACCTCTTTCCTCCCCCAGCATTCCCGGGAAACAGCTTCACCAACCTGAGATGAGCCCGTCAGGCCCCTGGCAGCCATCCCCTGCTCCTCCCTCTCCCCTGTCACATCCGCTGAGCCAGTAGGTACTCTGATTCTCCTTTCCAAATGTGTCCACCTCTGTTCCCCCAGATGACACTGTGGTCTGTGCTTTTGCGGTCCTGGATTACTTCAGGAGCCTCCCACTTTCTCCAGACCTATGCTCTGCCGTACCTACAGCCAGTGTTCTTTTAAAAACCATGCAGAACTGTTTGCAACTGTCATCTCCACGGGACCTTTAAAGTCTTTCCTTTGGCATGCAAAGCCCTATATTGCCTATCTCCTAACCCTCCCCAGCCTCATTTCCTATCCTATCCCCTGATTCTTTGCCATCTAGTCAAACGTGTTTCCCACATCTCAGCCTCAGAATCTTTGCTCATGCATTTGCTCTAGGCAGGATTACTCTCCTCTTTCCTCCCCTTCCCTAGCTAATCTGCACCTTTCTGAATTAGTGAATCTGGACTAGGTCTCTTCAACGTCATGTTCTCCATCCTTGTTCTTTGTGATTAAAAATCTTTCTGGCAGAGGAAACTGAGATGCAGAAATGCTCCGAGCTTGCTTGGCCCCCAATGGTGGCTATGCCGAAACACACTTGCCTAGTCTCATTCCAGTGGCAGTTAGGTGTTGTCAAGTGTTAGAGTTTTACATGGGTTTTGGCCCCTGAGTGTTGGGTAGAAGCTGGAATGAGTTGAGAGAAGGACAAGCCAATTAAAGGGATGGCTAGTCAGACTTTTGGAGAAAGGTGGCAGAAGATTGTTTAGTCTAGAATGGCAAAGAGGCATGGGAAGCAAAAGAGATGGGAAGTTTGCATGCCGGAGGATGTTACTGTGGCATGCATGGCCTTAAAATTATCTCTGAATGGCCACAGGGCACAAAAGATTTTATTAGGTCTTGCATCTCTGTAGATACAACATATTGTAGCCAGAGAGAGCTTGGCTTGACAAAAGAGAAGGCTATTAAAGAGTCATACAAAATCTAGAGTGAGCTCTTTATACCTCTTTCTGTGGAAAATCTTAGAAGCAGGAACAACAGCCATCTAACTTAGCTGGTGGCTCAGGCCTTGTACTTCAGGCCGAAGCCGGGCAACCTGCAATCTTGTGCGTGTTCACGATGAACGACTGAGTGATGAACAAATGAATGAATGAATTAACAAAAAGAAGAACTTACCACCTTCCAACCTGCCCGAAATAGAAAAAAATACAGTCAGTGGCACATGGCCCCTAGGGGGCCTCACCTGATCATTTTCAGTGGCCTTATCTGCCCCCAGGTGTTTCTACTTATCTCTGATAAACTGTCAGCCAAGAGTCAATTCGGTAGGGGGGAGTGGAGGGGAGGGTAAGACCCCAGATGTTTTCCAAGAAGGAAGACAGGAGAAAGTTATTCCTCAATACGAATATATTTCGTCATCCTATCTGCCTGCAGATGTTCAGTTTGGGACCATGCCCAGGTCTCCTTTGCAGCCTTAAAATAAGTTGTGTATCTAAAACACCCAGGACTCCATCATCCCCAGAGATGTATCTCTTTTGTATATGGATGAAGCTGTAAGGACTTGGATCTTACATTTCACTAGCTATGTTTCTTCCAGCCTAACCAGTCCTGTGTGCCTTCTCCACTGGGAACCAGGAAAAATGTTAATTGGTGCTGGTTACTGAACTCCTACTGTGTGACATGTAAAATCAAATCACCGTGCTTGTGCTGTCAAGGCCACATAGAAATCTTTTCTACAGTTGGGGACTTTACCCAAAGGTGATCATCTCTTCCAGTTCATACTAGGTAACAGAGTTAGATCCCAAACTGGGACCATGTGACTTCAGACAGTAATTGTAATTTCTGAGGGCTATTCCACGAGTATTATCTCATGAAATACTTTGGATTAGGTGCATTTTTGCAAGTGAGGAAACTCAGGCCTTGGTCACATTGCCGACAGGCAGCAAAAGTAGCGTCTGTGTTTGTGTTTCAGCCATAGGCCCGAGCTGAGTGCTAGCCCTTCTAGTACGGCATAGATCCATGGCTGGGTTTGTGGGAGGCAAGTTCAGTTAGCAACTTTTCTCAGATTTTCTCCATTCTGATCTTCTGCTGCTCCATTAGCTACAAGCTCCCAGCCTGTGAAAATCACAGCATGGAAGCCACTGGCTGCAGGTGGCAAGGTTTTGGCTCCAATTCAAGTCTCTTCTCTCGTGGTGGACATTCCAGAAAGGACACTCTGTTCCACGGGGCTGTGTCTCTAGCACAGGCTTTGATCTTGGAAAGGATGAGCGAGTCTCTGCACAGCGTTGAAGCTGTCTGTGTGAACTTTGTTTATGTGAGCACTCTTCCAGGACTATGTCTGCTTTTGGGGTGGAAGCGCCCTGCCAAAACCTCCAGCTCTCCACGCTGGCTGTGTGGCCGACCTCCTCCAGCCTCTTCAGTGATCTTTCTGCCTGGATGGAGATCAGTGTCTCATAACAGTCTTGGAAACGACCGAAGTTTCCCTGGCAGGGTGAGCGATTGACTCGGCAACACGTTCTTGCCTTTTGGAGTCGCCCTCCAGTTTTTCCAGGCTCGAGTCAGTAAATCACTTCATCTTGTACAAATACTGTGCTGTGAGCACCGATGATCTCAAAGGCGAGGATAATTTGAAACCTCATTTGAGAACCTATTCTCCTTTCAACAGTTAGTCTAGCTTGAATTGGTGAATAAAAACGTCCTTTGGTGTAGGCCAACACTCAGGTATCTGCAAGGCCTTTGAAGGGAGCTAGCCTAGGCTTTCCCTCCATGAGGCTAGGGAAAAGCAACTTTGTCTGCGTTAATTGATATCTAATTAGTTATTGCAGACATTAAAGGGCCTACTGTGTGTGCTAGCGCTGGAGGGGTGGAGCTAGGGTTCTCAGGTGAGGCCAAGATCTCTCAACACTGTGAGAGCATTTGGAGCAGCTCTGTGAAGTATTTCCACTGTGTGCCTACTGTCATCCACTTGTCCCAATGTGAGAACTGGCTGAAGGAGGCTGCGATGAGGAAATCCAACCACTGCAGGCTGGCAAATGTCCCCTCGGAGAGAAAGGTCCTTCAGCATCGAATCTTTTCCTGAACCTGTTAACTAATGAACAGGTGCATATGTACCTGACTACACTTTTCTTCAGTGTTCTGGAATGCTGAATTTTGGAAATTCATGCTAGTTTTTTTTTTTGAGGGGGGTTTCTAGCTTTTAATTCATTTTTATATTTTGAGTACATAAAATTCAGTCTATGCTTGTAATCCCAACCAGCACTCGGGAGGCAGAAGCAGGCAGATCTCTGTGAGTTCGAGGCCAACCTGGTCTACAAAACAAGTTCCAGGACAGTCAGAGCAGTTACACAGAGAAACCCTGTCTCAAAAACAAAACAAAACAAACAAACAAACAAACAAACAAAACACAAGAAAAGAAGAAAGAAGAAAGAAAAAGTCAGTGTGCATATATCAAAGCATCATGCGTTATAAAATTCTGTCCTGGGGACAGAATTTTCTCTGTCATATTTATAATCACACAAAAAAGTCTATCCAAAGTGACATAACTTGGCAAGTAGGGAAGGGGAAAAGGAAGAATGGGTGGTTTCTGTAGGTTAGGTGTTTAAAATGCTATTTTATTTTCAGGGAAATTATGTGAATGGAATAAAATTATACTGGCTTCGGTGAGCAAGGTGCAGACAGACACACCCCTTATGTGCTCTCTAAAAGGATTATCTCTCCCCATCCCTTCCCCTACTGTGTGTGTATGTGTGTGTGTGTGTGTGTGTGTGTGTGTGTGTTTGTGCGTGCGAGCATGTGTGTAGGCCTTAAGGGAGGTGAGGTATCAGGGAAGATGTGATGTGATAGTAGAGGGGGAAATGTGGCAGGTGGAAATATTTAAGTGGAGGATGGTGAGAAAGAGTTAGTCAATAGTAAGGACCTATGAAAAAGCCCCAATGAAAGCCTACTATTTTGTAAAAAAAAAAAAAAAATTAAGATTATTTTTAAAAGTTTGAGCAGAGACACCTGCATCAGTAGACAATGGCCTCCCCGTCCATGATGAATAAGAGCCCATGGAGTCTGAGGCTTGGAGTCCAGGGGCAGCAAAGGGATAAAGACAGGGCAACACACAGACACATGTACAGTGAAGCTGGGATCCAGCGGGATGCTCTCACTTCCACCACCACGATCTTGAAGCTCCGCATGTTTATCAGGCAGAGCGCAGGGGTTGCTAGCCTTGGGAGGGGGTCCCAGGGGAGGTAGCTACAGCTGGGAGTCTGTACGTACTGACCAGTCCTCCATTAGCACTCATACTGGGACTCCTGAAGACAGCTTCGCCATTCCTCTTGAGCCTGGCCCATATGGGTAACAACTTTGCCAAATGACTGTGGGCTATTTGGTCTCGGAGTTCTCAACAGGCTGGGCCCATGTCAAAATACATGTTCACCCAGGGCTTCCTCCACTTCTGCACCACCCCTTCCCCCCGAATTGTGGGCAGTTCACTGGTATGGAGGAAGGAGCTGTCATTTCCTCAGTCGTATAGCCATGGGTACTGAATGGGGAAGCGAAACTTCGGAGGTATGAGCAGCCTTTCCAAGGTCCTACGCTAAGTTGTGTCGAGTGTGTTAGGGACCTGTAGCTTTCATGCCCTGAGCCGCTTGCTCCTGAAAGTCCCAGGCCACCAGTCATAAGTGATGTCACCATGGAGTAGTCCCATTCTACCTGAGCACTGACCCCAAGGCTAGGAGACAAGAGCAGAAGGCTACTTGAAAGGACAATGTCTTGCTCATGAGTAAAGCCTCCTTGGGTTGTATTTCATTCAGTTCTTCTGCCCTTTCCCTGTGTGGCTTGTGGGTAAATTACTGAGAATCTCTGCACTGCAGTCATATATATATATATGTATATGTATATATACATATATATATTGTATATACTATACACACACACACACATATATATAAATATATGTGTGTGTGTGTGGGGAACGGTCATAACCACAGCCTATGATTCCATATGCATTTTGGGAAGAGCTTGGAAACAAATCCAGAAGCAAACCTTTCATATGTCCAACACAGTTTCTTCTGTTTGGGCGAAATCACCTAGAATGAGGCATGAGGTTCTTATAAGAGGCAAAAATAAACGAATGAGTACATTTAGATACACTAAAGCTCGTGTGTGTGTGTGTGTGTGTGTGTGTGTGTGTGTGTGTTGGGGGTGGGTGCCAGACCACCTTTCCTTTTCAAACAGGGCAGAAACTGAAAACCAAGGAGTCAAATGGGAGCTGTGGTAAGAGCCGTGAGGAGCTGCCATGAGGCCCAATTGTCCACATTCCCAGTACCACGGAGCTCTACCAGAGGCAGGCCAGGACAGTGGCTACTTGGTATGGCTCACTTCATCGGCGTCATCAGTGCCAGCATATTGTTCTAAAGAAGAAAAGGAAATGGGTGTGGTAGGGCCTCAGCAGGAGGCTATGCCTACCACACTACATATGTGTAGGTACCACATCCTACACCAGGCCCTCAGGCCATTATTACGTGTCAAAAAGTGAGTCCTAAAACATTGGTGGACCCCAGAGAAAACAAATTTGCCATCTTGTGAGAGTATCCTTTTCTTCCCCCACTTTTGTTTTTAAAAAGACTAAATGAAATTAACTGTTCCCTACTAAATACTTGATTTATGTTACACAGTTTGAATTTCCCATTATGTGAAGGGTCTAAAACCTTTTTTTTTTTTTCTGGCCAAGAGCAATGAAAATAATGGGAAGAAAAGAAAAAAAAAGCCAACAAAACAGTCCTTTGTACAAACTCCATTTATTTCGGCAGTCTGGAGGCATATTAGCTTTCCCTACACAGACAGAGAATCCATCCTGGGCATGTCAAAATAGAGGCTTTCCAAACATCTCCGACTTGTTAAAAATTTCTCCTTCCCAGCGCTCTTACCTTTGCTCCTTGACTTTCCTTTAAGGTGCGAAGAATCTATCTGATGGTGTTGCCTCAGAAGCCCTGTATTTCAGGGACGTTTTATTGAGCACTTCACCTTCAGCAGTGAAGTCACTGTTTGGGGGTTGGAGAAGGATTAGTGAAAACAGAGGTTTGCTCTTTCCAGTTCTGGTCGGGGCCATGTTGTCTAGGTTTTGATCATTTGCCCCAAATTAAGATTTCTGCCTAAAGCCCTCGTGTCCATGTTTGGCTGGCAGCTTTATGGCTGACCGAAGTGTGTGCCGGCCAGGGTTCTGGTTGGCTGTGTGTTTACACAGGCTGTTAATCAGATGGGGAGCGGGCAGCCGACATGCGACGCTGTGAGCGAGCCGCCCCATGCGCTGTCGCGCACAAGGGCCTGCACTTTGTTACTACAAATTGCATAATGACATGTTACATTTCAAAGTGTATTTTCACTTCAGGGAAAATTAAGCCAATAAACAAACAACCCTGATTTGGGAGAGGGGGGAAGAAAGGAGACGGAGAGGAAAAGAAAAAAAAAAGGCCCTGGTTTGCAGATCTTCCTCCTAAATAAAGGCTCTTAATTAATCTGTAGCTATAAACAAATCTTTGTTTTATTGAAAAGAGAGCCGTCATGTACAAAAGCTATTTTTAAAATGAGGATGTGAACATTTTCTGGACAGGGGTCTGGGCCGTGTTATGGATTTTATGGTCTGTACAGAATGAACAGGCCGGCTTGTGTGGTGATGGGGGCTTGCAATTTTTGATTGCTAATCCCTCTTAAATGTTGCTGCTGCCTTGCTTGAGTGGAGCCTGTAAACACCAGAATTACTGTAGCCTTTCCAGGTACTAATTCAAGCAAAACTGCTTAATGTAAGCATAGAATTGCCGACTGTGGAACTTAGGGGCTCTCTTGTACAATATCTGCATTCGAGAGACTTTGAAGCTTGAAAAGGAAAGAAAACACTAACCCTCTAAATCACCTTCTAAACTGCTCATAGCTTACCTATGAATTCAACGTCCATTCTTTTCCATGAGCTGTTGAAATAAAGTCTATGTTCAGGATTCAGAGTTACAAGGAACCTCTTTTTGGGCAATGCTCACACTCATTTATTCAATTATGTATGTAGGTATCTGTCCAAACCCTTTCAGTAGAAACCATGTTACCAGATGACCATGTGCCCTCAATTTCTTCTTCCTAAGTGGAGGAACGGGAAGGGCACATTTTAAGCTGTATTAAAGATGAACTATTTGACCAAATCAACCCAATATGAAACCTGTTGTTTTCAGTACCACTTGGCCTGGTAGTCTTAGGGTTTGTTCAGGTGTTTGGATGCCATGGGAATAACAGCCACCCAGGAAGTGACTGGATGACAGATGGCCCCATACTATTTATCAGCACAGTGCAGAACAAGAAGTCACAAGCCAATTGAAAGAGATGAGCTCAGTTTGGTCTATTTTTAGATGGAAGATGTTTACAAAGAAACCCTTCCTGCCCAAATATTGGAAATGAACAACAGAGCGTTGGACATTATAGTTAGCTTTTCAGACTTCAGCATGAATGGAGAAAAGGAAGGTCATAAGACAAAGGATGAGTATGTATTATACATTTTTATGAATAAAAGGAAACCATTTCGTACAACTTAATTTTTAGCAATATGCAAATGCCAAGTCATCCCTCTTTTTCGTTTTATGGCAAAATAATGCTTTGATCTCATCTTTAATTATTAATAGTCCATTTGAATAAGGAATGTAGGTTATTTTGTTACTTATGAAAGCGCTCAAGCCTGGCCCAATCTGACCAGGCACTTTGCAGATGTTTTTGCTTGGGACTGTAGGCCTCTCAGTTAAGAACCATCAAGGGCACTCTTATGGTAAGTGACCTGACTCTATGGGGGTAGTACAGCCTTTTCAGTGTTGGGTGAACTTGCTTTCACTGTTATCAATTAAAGAATGGCTCTGTGAGAGAGTTGGGTACTAATTTAGGGTTTTAATTCTAGGAATGATTAATCTAATAAGAAAGACGCTAGTCCAAGATATTGTAACAGCAGTATTTCATAAATGAAGATATACCAATAAACAGTTATCTTCATTCTAGCTTTGTGGTTAGCCAGTGTTTGAAGAGGCAGATGAAGTCACCATGGCTTGCTGAATGAATGTGTGAGAAGGAGCAAGACAAGAGACAACAAAGTTGAGGGCTTTCTGCTCCTTCTCTCTGACTGAATGGTCTGAATTCTCCCAGGTTGACAGTGTGTCCCTCCTGCACATGTTGCTGTCCAAGGCACCACTTGTATCGGGGCTCTAGGAATGCTCAATAACACCACAGCTCCTTTATGCAAACCCAAATGTGTGAGGGAGGATGAAGGCATGAGTAAGGGTAAATGTTTAAAGATCAGATGGTAGTTTCGATTTAAAAAATAGACTGGTGGTCGTCTTTCCTTCAACTTTGAACTTCACTCTTAGAATGTATCTGCATCTCTGCCTGCCCATCTATCTATCCACTGATGAATGGGTTGATCACCTGTCTTTCCTTTTTCTCCTTTTCCTTCACTTTCTCTCTTTTTATTCCTTTCTTTTGCCCTCTGTTCTCTCCTTCCTCCCATCCCTCCTTCTCTTCTTTTTAAAACTAAAACTGCACTAGTGCAGTAATCTGAAATTAATCCTTTCAAAC
The DNA here is from genome assembly GCA_028555095.1 of Dicrostonyx torquatus. NCBI lineage: Eukaryota > Metazoa > Chordata > Mammalia > Rodentia > Cricetidae > Dicrostonyx > Dicrostonyx torquatus. The sequence goes on along the minus strand of JAQHUG010000128.1, from coordinate 1,592,289 downwards.
CAGCACTAACATTTTCTTTTACAGAACGACGGGGACTTTCTTTTCCTTCCTTGGTTGTAACTCTTCTGGCTCTCATCCACTGTGACCCATCAGAAAATACCTTTGAATTATTTTTTAATGGGACTCAGGGACATAAAAAAAATTCACCTAAAAAAAAAAACCAAATAAGTTTTCTGATTATGGATGTACCAGTTAAGTCCTGTGGAAGCTCATTTTCATATGCATGCAAATGCACTTAAAATGCCATTTTGCATTTTAAATCACCCCTAGATATTTAAAACTCATGTTTTAAAATGTAATTTAACACTATAAAGCATGCCTAGATAAACCCAAAGAACCAGCGTGAGGCAATGCTTATCAAGCATTGCAGGAGCATTCAACCTGAAAAGGAATTGTTCTAGAAAGCTCCATTGGCCTTGCAGAGCGCCAGTCTTCCAGTCAGAGTTTGTGCAATGCGCACATCCCCACCAACACAAGTGCAGCATGCAAGTGTGTCACTTACAACGTTCTCCTGATTAAGTGAATACGCACACAGGTTTACTATTTTACATTTCGTTTCTTAAAGACATGAAATTCATTTCAGAAACACTGGTTTAAACGGGCACAATTAAGTCTTTATCAGCGCTGAGCATTGCGGTCTTTTGCATGGAGAAATTTCTCAATCTGACAGAATAAGAAATGCATTTACATGGCCCGGGCTCTTAAATTGTCCCTTTCAATTAATGCCCCATCATGGAGCAATCTGGAAACCATTACTCAGTAACTCTTCATTATAATTGCTTGCAGCTGAGTATCCAGCCCTTGGTAATATAAGAATAAAAGAAAACTCAGTTAGTAACAAGTGCAATTGATTCCATTCAGAATTCCCTTGGTGCTCCGCCATGTTTGGCCTGCATAAGAGGAAACACGAGGTCCCCCTCCCCTTTGGGGGCCAGGAAATGAACTGGCAGACATGAGATGGTTTGTGTGGTGTACGCCTTCATTTCTCAGCTGGTCCTTGTTAAAAATGAGACGGTGGGGCTCCTGCTTTCTCCCTCATCGGCTACATTTTTTTTTTTTTTTTGGAGGAGAGCTCTGGTAGTAGATAAAACTACAAAATGTCTATTTGCTGTAAAGTAACAGCATCCAGAAACTGCCACTTTCTGAGGCTGTGGCCCAACCTGGAGCTTACCTCTGTTAAGGAGTGGGTTTTAGGATTCCTCTCTGCTCCTACCTTGATCCCTTGTTTCTGAGAGTGAAGTCCCTGGGGCTTTGTGTACAGGTGGAGACTGTTTACGTGTTTGGGGGGCTATCAATCACCACTTCTAGCGAGGTAAAGGTCTAAATTAAGATAGATGGAAATGCGAGGAGGTAAATTCCCTCCCCAAATGCTTCCCCATATCCCGCGAAGACTGAGGACTTGGGTTGTTAGGTGGTGGAGGGAAATGAGGAAAGGGACCCAGCATTCTGCCTTCAGAGGCAGGTGCACCTCGGGCTTGACACCACCACCTTGCCGGTGCCTAAGCTCCGTGCCTGGCAGACAGGACCATTAGACAGTTCTCACATGGAGTTGCCCCTTCTCAACTGTGTATCACTGAGGTGGTGAGTAAGTGAACTTCCTAAGCTAAATTGAGTAAGTTAAAAAATTCATTTTCAATTATAAAAAAGAACTGATGCTTTACAGAGAGAAGTTGGACCCAGTGAAGCCCCAACTGCTCTTCATTTCTGTTCTTCACTCCCATCATAGCAAGGGGAGAAAAACCTCCCTATGAAGTTAACTGACATTTCATTGTCATTCGTTGCGGAAAGATTATTGAAAAGTTTCCCAAGACCGTGGAAAAGTACCGCTAATATTTTAGTACATTTCTGAATTTTTCTATGCATTTTTTGAGAATTAAAAAAGTTATTAGTGTGGTTAATTTTTTATTTCCTTCCTTGTTGTAAACTTTAAAAAATGCAGTTGCCACTCATTACATAATTTAAAACTCTGCCCCTGCATTTTCTGAGAGGTACACTCTGAGATACCCCCCCAACAAAAGAAGACAAATCTTACACATCTCAGGTTCCCATGGCTCACGTGGCAGGAGCTGATGACATTGGCTGGCACCCCCACTCCGCTAGGATCCAGACGCCCTGCTTTCCTAGACTCCACGTGCAGCCATTCAAGTGAACTGCAAACAAGCCTTGTCTCACTGAGAAGCTAAGAGAAGGAAAAGTGAGTGTTTAGAGGCAGGTTTCATGAGGGCAGGAGAGCTGCGTGGTCTGTGCGCTGGCTTCGTGGGTCCTTATCGAAGAGATGCGGAGAGATCAGCTGGATTATCCTATGTTTGAGGGTTTTTGTTTCTGTTTCTAAAAGTTATTTAGTTATTATTATTTAGTGTGTATGGGTGTTTTGTCTGCATCTGTACCACATGCATGCCTGGTGCACTAAAAGGCCAGCCAAGGTCATCAGATCTGCTAGAACTGGAGTTGTCAATGACTGTAAGCTGGCATATGTATGCTGGGAATCCAATCACAGGTCCTCTGGAAGAGCAGCCAGTGCTCTTACTGCTGAACCGTCTCTCCAGCCCCAGCTGGATTATTTTAAATTGATGATGGTTAAAGAACCATCTCTAGGCATGGTGACCCAAGTCTTTGATAGCAGCACTTCATAGAACAAGGCAAGAGAATTACAGGTTTGAGGCCAGGACACCTCATAAACAAAACTGACCAATGGAGTAAACAGGCAAAACAGAACCATCAGTTTCTCTGTCACTAAATTCTCAGCCGTTTCACTGGCTTCATTGCTTTCGGTATGAAAACACACAGCCAATTAAAGCTTGGGCTGATAAAGCTCAAGTTTAATATGGATTTTATTTGCATTCTTTACATGTTGACATCCAGTTATGACAGCGCCATTTGTTGAAGATGCTTTCTTTTTTGCTTGTTTGTCAAAAAACAGGTGTTCATAGGTATATGGATTAGTATCCAGGTCTTAGATTCGATTCTATTGGTCCACCTGTCTGTTTTTAGGCCAATATCAAGCTGTTTTCGTTACTGTATTTCTATAATAGAGCTTGATGTCAGTGATGGTGATACCTCTGGAAGTTCTTTTATTGTTCGGGATTGTTTTGGGTGTCCTGGGTATTTTGTTTTTCCATACGAAGTTGAGTATTGTTCTTTCAAAGTCTGTGAAGTATTTTGTTGGGATTTTGATGGGGATTGCATTGAATCTGTAGATTGTCATTTTTATTACATTGATCTGACCTATTCAAGAGCATGGGAGATCTTTCCATTTTCTGATATCTTTTTCAGTGTCATTCTTCAAAGACTTAAAGTTTTTGCCATGCAGGTCTTTTACTTCTTTGGTTAGTGTTACCCTAAGATAGTTTGTATTATTTGTGGTGATTGTAAAGGGTGATATTTCTCCGATTTCTTTCTCAGCCCTTTTATCGTTTGTATATAGGAGGGCTACTGGTTTTTGTTTTTATTTTTTCTTTTGAGCTGGCTTTGTATCTTGCCACATTACTGAAGGTGTGTATCAGCTATAGGAGATCCCTGGTAGAATTATTGGGGTCACTTAGGTATACTAGCCTATCATCTGTAAATGGTAAAAGTTTGACTTCTTCCTTTCCAATTTGTATCACCTTGATCTCCTTTTGTTGTCTTATTACTCTAGCTAGAACTTCGAGTACTATGTTGAATAGATACTTTGAGTTTCTCTCCATTTAATTTGATGTTGGCTGTTGGCTTGCGGTATGTTGCTTATATTATGTTTAGATACGTTCCTTGTATCTCTGATCTAGCCAAGACCTTTATCATGAAGGGCTTTGGGATTTTTGTCAAATGCTTTTTCAGCATCTAATGAGATGATCATATGTTTTTTCCCTTTCAGTTTATTATATGGTTAATTACATTGACAGGTTTTCATATGTCGAACCATCCCTGCATCTCTGGGATTAAGCCAACTTGATCATGGTAAATGATTTTTCTGATGTGTTCTTGGATTCGGTTTGCCAGTATTTTATTGAGTATTTTTGCAACAATGTTCATGGGGGGAAATTGGTCTGTAACTCTCTTTCTTAGTTGAGTCTTTGTGTGGTTTTGGTTTCAGGGTAACTGTAGCCTTGTAAAAAGAGTTTGGCAATGTTTCTTCTGTTTCTATTGTGTGGAACAATTTGAGGAGCATAGATATTAGCTCTTCTTTGAAGTTCTGGTAGAATTCTGGGCTGACACCATCCGACCCTGGGATTTCTTTGGTTGGGAGACTTTTGATGATTGCTTCTATTTCCTTAGGGGTTATAGGTCTATTTAAATTGTTCATCTTGTCTTGATTTAATTTTTGTATGTAGTACCTATCCAGAAAATTGTACACTTCTTTTAGGTTTTCCAATTTTGTGGAGGACAGGTTTTTGAAGTATGACTTAGTGATTCTCTGGACTTCCTCAGTGTGTGTTGTTATGTCCCCTTTTCATTTCTGATTTTTGTTAATTTGAATATTCCTTCTCTGTTAAAAGACACTTAAGGAGCTGTTCAACATCCTTAGCCATGAGGGAAATGCAAATCAAAATGACTCTGAATACCATTTATACCAGTCAGAATGACTAAGATCAAAAACATCAATGATAGCTTATGCAAAGTAAGGGGAATATTCCTCCATTGTTGGCGGGAATATTAACTTGTACATCCACTTTGGAAATCAGTATGATGGTTTCTTAGAAAATTGGGAGTCAATCTATCTCAAGACCCAGTAATACCACTCTTAGGCATATACCGAAAGGATGCACACTCATACCACAAGGATATTTTCTCAACTGTATTCATAACAGCATTGTTCATAACAGCCAGAAACTGGAAAAACCTAGATGCTCCTCAGTCAAAGAATGGGTAAAGAAAATGTGGTACATTTATAAAATGGAGTACTACTCAGGGATTTTTTTTTTAAAAAAAAACAATGCCATCTTGAAATTTGCAGGAAAATGGATGGAACTAGAAAAACCATTCTGCATGAGGTAACCCAGACCCAGATAGACAAACATAATAAGTGGATATTAGATGTAAAGCAAAGGATATAGTCTTTAGTCCATGACCTATAGTCCTCGACCCCAGAGAAGCTAGGTAACAAGGAGAACCCTAACAGAAACATATAGGGATCCCCCTAGGAAGGGGAAATAGGCAAAATCTCTTGAGAAAATTAGGACGGGGAGGGGGAAGAGGAGCAGCAGAGAAGGTGATGGGGAGAAGAACATGAGGGAAAGGGTGGTAAAAGAAGGGGAAGGAGAGAGAGGGAGAGCAAAGAAAGGGATATTTTGATTGAGGGAGCCATTATGGGGCTAGTGAGAAACCTGATACTAGGGAACTTCCCAGGAATCTACAAGAATGACCCTAAGCAATAGTGAAGAGGGTCCCTGAACTGGATTCACCCTGCAGTCAGATTGATGACTACCTTAATTGTTATAGAACCTTCATCGAGCAAGGGCAGATGCAGAGATCCAAGTGAAGCACTGGGCCTAGCTCCCAAAGTCTAGTCAAAGAGAGGGAGGAGTTCTAATATGAACAAAGGGGTCAAGACCATGATGGGGATACCGACAGAAAGAGCTGGCCTGAGCTACTGGGAACTCACTAACTCTGGACTGACAGCAGCGGAACCTGCAATAGGACTAAACTAGGCCCTCTGAATGTGGGTGACAGTTGCATGGCTGGGGCAGTCTTGGGGCCGCTGGCAGTGAGATCAGGATTTATCCCTAGTGTTTGAACTGGCTTTTTGAAGCTCATTCTCTTTGGAGGGATACTATGCTCCATCTGGATATAGGGGAGCGCCTTGGTCTTGCCTCAGAGTAATATGCTACACTTTGTTGACTCCCCATGGGAAGCCTTATCCTCTCTGAGGAGTGAATGGGGGGAGGTGAGGTGGAGGGGAAGGTGGAGGAAGTGGGAACTGAGACTGATATGTAAAATGAGAAACATTTGTTTAAAAATTTAAATAAAAAAAGACTCAAATAAAGAAGCTTTAGGGGCTGGGGAGGCCAGATCAGAGTCAAGTCTGTTTCCAGTGATGCCTTATGTCCAGTATAGACCTCCGTGTCTGAACTAGTCATCCTGGAGGGCTTTGGCCCAAGGGGCATGGAACTACATGCATGCTTGCAAATTTCCCACTGAATGCCCCCTATTGCCCATTTAGGAAGTGTCACTGTTGGGTCATATTCCTTCCTAACCCAGACAGGACCGTCTGCTAGATTCTCCAGCCTATTGGTGGACAGTTTTGCTTTCATTTGGGTTTTCAGCACCTTTACTCAAACCCCACATCTCGGGGCAGTATTTAAACAATTTTTCTTTGGCTAATCAATCAACATGTCCTTTTTGAGATCTAATTGAGAGTTTCCCCTCTTTTCTGCATGCTGTCGATTAGTAATGTCTGTCTGTAGCCTGGCTTCCTGAGACAAATGCTAGGATTTTAGCAACTCTGTAAGGGCCTCCCTTTTCAGTGAAAGCTGTTTGGAGCCATGCTGCGTAAAGTTAAAGGTTCTGGGGTGGAAGGGTACTTTCATGAGGAGACTTCCCATAGCCTGAACTGCTGCTGCTAATCTGTAGCCCCAGTGACAGAGTCTTACTGTGGCTGTCGCTTTACTACCATGGGCATATAAAAGGCCCATGGTGTGCAAAATAAAAGTGGGTAAGTTGAACATAGCAATTATTTGAAAGGAGTAAATTTACTTAGAGATACCTCATATTTGGTTAGGACAGAAGAGTATTTAAAAAAAAAAAAAGCCCCAATCCATGAATTGGTTTTCATCACCACACTATTGGAATAATTCTTAAATTGGAAATCTTTCTAGCCTCTCATGAAAGTCAATTGGCTGAGCAGCCATATGCACAAGTTGACAGTAACCGCTCCCTTCCACAGGAAGTTTTCTTCAGTTTGTCCCTAGGATGCACCTAGCCAGCCTCACTCCTCGGTGCCTTGGGGACCACAGGCTCCTTTGGATGTAAAGATCTCTGCTGTATGTTAGAGCAACTTGAAATCGCTCGGTTGCTCTCTTATTTATCATCGGCAACAAAATTCTCCTTAATCCTGCTTCAGAGGCAGTTGGGTGTCGAGGATGGTGTCAGGCCTTCATAATCATGCTGGAATCCTGAGAGAATGCCTGAGCAGACTGGAAGGAGTCCTTCTCCATTTGCTGAAGGACGGGGACCACTTCTTTTCCTTTCTCTCCCTGTCCTCTAGCTGTAAGAACACACATATACACTGTCACCTGTAGGGCCCATGGGTCTACCCCTGCTCCCAGATTTCATCTTGAGGACAGTTTCTGGCCAGCCAGCTTCCACCCCCCCACAGCAGCTAGGTATTTAAGGTTTTTCCTAAACTTAAATAAATGGCATTCGGCTGATCTCCTTTTGAATAACCTAGGTCTCTTGTGTGTTCTTTCAATCCAGGCCCTTGCCCGGCTCTCGAATAGTACAGAAGTGCACGAACTGTACTAAGAGAGTAACGTAGGCGTTACAGTCACCTCCTCTCGGATGACATCACACAGGCCAAAGGAATGATGAGGGGGTCAATGAAAGGATTGGGTCCCCTCTTAGGTTCTTCTTTCCTGAGAAAGGCCACAAGATGTGGGCTCACTCCTTATTCCTAATGACAATATACAGGATATACAGAGGGAACTTGAGATGAAAGGCCCAGGTGGAAAAGAGGAAAAGAAAACTGGAAGTCAGAAAAAAACGCACCCTGAGCAGTTGATCAGCACAGATACCTGCCTTCGTATTCCCGGAGATCTTTCCAGTGTTGAACACCAGGCATTCTAGTCCTTAAGTGTTCCACAGTTTGTCTGTATGAGACACAGATCTATAGGAAGCTCCATCACATACAGAATACAACATTCCCGTGGGAATGAGAGATCCAAACTGTAACGTCTCCATTTTCTTTCAGAATCCAGTATATTCTAATTAGGGATGAGGAGTAAGGTCACATTTGTGGCCTTTCTCAGGGAAGAAGAACCTAGGAGGAAACCAGTCCTTTCACTGACCCCCTCACCATTCCTTTGGCCTGTGTGATGTCATCTGAGAGGAGGTGTGTATTTGTGTGTTCTTACAGTGTTCAGATCCCTTCCCTTTATGAGGTCTCCAAAGCTAGTTTAGATTGGCAAAACTGGCTGAATGATGACCAAATCAAATGTTAGCAGTCTCTTGGTGTTGAAGGTTTCCAGTCCTTAGCTTCTACAAAAGCAAACAAGATAAAGTTACATTCAAAATAGGAAGAGTAGGAAAGAAGGGCTCCCAGGGTTCAGCATTCAGCTCATTCCCAGGCCCCGGGAGGCTGTTAACTCACTGGGTTCCTTACATCACACAGTTAATCCCCGGCAGTTCTTTCTCACAGTTCTGACATTTTGTTGTCTATGTTCTGAGCATCTAAGCGTGCACACATCACCTGGGTCTGCGCCACACACGGTGCTGACATCTCACAGTTGATGACAAATGAGGTGACATCAGAAACTATCCAGCTCAACAATTCAACACCCCTTGATGAAACTCTGCCTGGCACTGGGGAAGAAGGAAGGTGTGATGTGGTAAATTCAACCCAAACCAACCCAGATGCACACCAACTTGGAGTGAAGATTATGCAGGCCACCTACCAGTGACTTCTCTGAGATTATCTGAGTTCTTGTCCAGTCAGTGGCAACAGAAACTGTGACCTTGGAGAATTCTTTTTGAAATACGTTTCTCTTCTCTTCTCTTCTCTTCTCTTCTCTTCTCTTCTCTTCTCTTCTCTTCTCTTCTCTTCTCTTCTCTCTCTTCTTCTCTTCTTCTCTTTTCTTCTCTTTTCATCTCCTCTTGTCTCTTCTCCCTCTCCCTCTCCATTTCCCCTCCTCTTCCCTCCCCTTCCCTTCCCTTTCCTCCTCTTCTGTTGAATATATTTCCTGTAAACTGACTCGTGATTTTCCTTAGCAAGAAGTTAGGCACTAGAGTCTGTAGATAGCAAGTTAATTTCTTTTTTTCCTACCTCTCTTGTCTAGTCAGGATAAATGTCTAAGAGGAATGAAAAAAGCTTTTGTGGTAGGGGCTGCTGGGGGAATTACCACAATCTGTTTGTCTCCCTCAGGCTAACAGGGGCTACATCCACTTTTCTGTCTCTGTTTCAGTAAAGTGGCTGTAGAGCAAGGGTTGGGACTGAGGAACAAGAGTGACAGTGATCTGTACCACTTCTGGTTCTTCTGTTTTAAACATCCCACTTGAGGTTCACTGTGCTTACTGCCTGGTTACAATGGAAATTTTCTAGGACAATTTGGGTGTTGCCTACTAGAGATGCTAAGCAAGAAGGTAGAGTCCAGGTCTTCACACTATAGGCAGAAGAAATTTTTAATCAGAAACGATCATATTGGGCTGTGACATGAGTGAGAAATTAGGTTTTCTCTTTATAACATCATTGAAATTCCCAGTCTCATGTAATAAAAAAGCAGTTAATATTATTTTGAACAATATAAACATTAATCTGGGACATTCTAACAGGAGAAAGAAAATCAGACCTTTTGGCAACCTGTGGGTGCTGGGTAATGAAGCTTATCTGATGTGGAGAAGGAAAGGACCAATGATTCCCTCAGTGTTCAGTGTAGATGACAGTCTAGGGTATATCAGTCCGGGGCCTGTGCTGTGTTCTCCAAGTCTGAAACGCTCGTAGCTCAGAATGACAGGCATCTCTCCAGGTGATTAGGCACTGTGGTTCATGTGCATGCTCACCTGGGAAATGTCAGAGGTCCAGATTGTAAAAGTTCTGGAAAAGCTTTTCCTTGGCACGGGGTGGAGATCCAGTCCCTAATTAGGTCTGTCCCGGAATAACAACCTTTATCCATACCGAGTTGGAAACAATAGAAAGTATTTGAACACTGGCCAGTTTGATTATAGTGTAGGAGGAAGGAAATCACGCGGTGCAGAAAATCAGGATGATGGAGCCTACCTGCTAAACTAGTGTTAGGAAAGTCAGAGGGGACTCACGCCTTTCAAAACTTCTCAACAGGCTCCTTGCTTGAGGGGGACAAGAGTCAGGTTCTGAAGGAAGCAGAAAGTTGTTGCAGGGAAGTCCTCAAGTTTTCCCGGACCGCTGGGTCTTTTTACAGTTAGATCACTCTGCAACCCTAAGATGGGAATGAATTTGTAGCCACAGTTTTCCAGGGGCCGCTGTGCTCCCGAGAGAGAGCACTCATGGTAAGATCACCCAGTACGTGGTGGTGTCTGTCTGCCACTGCCCTAGCCCTTCACAGCTCTCAGCTCCAGACATGGAAAACTAAATGCCATAGAAGAAACACTTCTGCCTTAATAATAAACAAGTGATATTTAAAAAAATATCAATGGGTTGGATTTAACCATATTTTAGAAACAGAGTGAATCTACTTCTTTTGTTTCAAGGATTTCTCAAGCTCAGCACAAACCTCTGTTCTCAGCCCAGATTTCTGTCGTGAGTCCGGGCCAAAGAGGGAAACAGGCACTGCAAAGTTCTCAGCAGCTCAGGCGTTCTCCCTCCCGGGAAGGAGAAAGGAGCTTTGACGGTCTCCAGAGGCCACAGGTAGAGTTTGCTTGTCACGTTTTCTTGCCACTGCATGCAGTTAGTTCTATTCCTCACCCCCCTTTGTTCCCTGAGAGAAGTTTCATGAGCCATTTTTAGCCAGGGACTCGATGCTTGCTCTTCAGTCTGCATCTCTTTTCTTAATGTAAATGGCATGCATCTATTTCATCCATTCACTATGGGACACATTCAATGGAGTAGATCACAAAAGTATTTGATAAGATTTCAACTATGCACTCAGACCATATTTAGCATGTAAGTCATGTCTATGATGGACTGGTGTGTTTTAATTTTTGTTTTTGAATAGTATGTGAGTGTGTGCTGATGTTTGTGTAGTACTGGTGTGATAGACATGTACTTACGTATCGCCATGTGCTGTTCTGAATCTTGTCTTAATCTGGAGTTCTGAGTGCACTTCCAAAACTGTGCATTATTTGATTGCGGTTCCTTTCCTCCTGGGCAATAGCAGCCTGTGCATATGCGAATGTCTGACCTATTTCAAAGAAACCACGGAAGTTTGTTTTTCTGTCCACCTCCATGCTGCCTGGACAGGCACACGTGGGACTGCTGGTGAAATGATAGAGACCAAAGCCAGAATCGGCAAGGGTTTAAAAGCTGATAGGATTCTTCTGACATCTAGAGGGCCATCTTACAGCCCTATCACGCCAGTAACAGAAGTGATGCCGGCAAGTGATCATGTGGAGCCCAAAGGAAATAAAAGTGAGCCCTCGGCGAGGCAGTGTGGCTACTGGTGGATGGCACAGGTACAGAGCATTTCCCACATACTCATAATACTTTCCAGGCAGCTCCTCAGAGTTAGCCACTGGTTCAGTAGAAGCGGCAGCACCATCAGGGCAGGGAATTCTAAGACCTTCTTAGAGCTCTTGTGCCGTGAACGCTGGGGTCACCTTGGCAGCCTGCTCTGTAACCAGCCTCCCTGGTTAAAGGGCAGGAGCCTCTGCAACAAAGCGCATTGGAAGAGGAGGCACAGCTCCGTTGCTCTTGAGGCTGGGTTTGTCTTGCCCATTCCTCCAACAACAGCAGCCTCTTTCCTCACTGCCAACCACATAGTGTAAACTCAAGTGAGGGCATAGGCATCTATGTCAAAGCTAGAGAAAGCCGAGGTGGGCTGAGGTCACTGAGACCTGCTTACAGCCATCTTTAACAGACACCATCTACCCAAATGTTCTAACTTAGACTAAGGTCAGTTTTCACTTCCTGGGATTCCCTTTGAACTCTGGACAGATCTGCCTTCTCTGGTCTTGTTACATCTCACTTTATATCACTGTTTTGGGTTTTAATTAAGAGACTGAATTCTATTCGAATCTACTGGCCTTGACAAGCCAGTGGATACCCGGCCCCACTCCTGCTGCAGGGCTATCTCACTGTACAACAAATGCTCCATTTATTGCTGTTTTTGCACTAACATGAATAATATACATCCCAGAGGATTTATTTAAGGGTTCATGGGTTCTTCTTCTGTTGCCTAGAGCACTTTAAAACACGAGGCGTCTCCCCGCAGCTGTTCTCTTGTACTCAGGGTGGTCATTTGCCTCATGCTTTGGTTTCCATAAAAGGCTTCGCGCTTGCCTGCGCACCTAGAGGTCCCAGGACACAAGCTGATGTAAGAATCCTCCTCAAACCCAAAGGTAATGCAGAGAACCATTTTTTTTCTGGGCTGTGTAGAAACGAATGCTCACGCTGCTGTTCAGAGAAGGTGTGTGAGGCACCTACGGCCATGGAAGAGGCAGAAGGTGTGTGAGGCACCTATGGCCATGGAAGAGGCAGAAGGACTCGTGCTCAGGATTACTTTTCACTGGGAGCCCACTGCTCTGCACAATTGCACATCTGCCTTGTTTGACTTTAACCGCACTTCACTGGCAGACGGGAGAGAGCTGGGAGCTGGCGAGGAAGGGGTGCGAGGGAGCTGTTGGGTGTGTATAGAGCAGGGAGCCTACCTAGCCCCTGGTGTGTATGTACATATTGCATTTTATAACTGCTAGAGATGACTGAAGACTTTGTGGATGGTGGCTCCATAGGAATATAGAGAAGGCCACCTAAACAGAGGTCTCAAGCTATGTATACTACCTTTATGTAAACTACCCAACGGGAAACCAGCAGCAAGAAAAGATTCATGATTTGATAGGCGACAGTTAAATGCTATCAGTCTCTGATCTCTTTAAGAACAAATGTCTGTACATCATATAGTTAAAAATTGATCCCTCCATTGACTTTTGTGTGAGACAGATCCAAACTAATGATGCTAGGTAATCAATATGGTCAGTTGCACAGAAAGAACTAAAAAATCAAATAATGGGTCGCTGTGGAAAAGGCTCTTCATAGCAAGAAATGAGAGCTGGTCATGCTCAAAGAACGGACTGAGAGTCATCTCCCCTGTCTCGGACCCTTTCAACAGACTCACTTAGAGTCTGTTTGAGAAGCCTGGCTCATGGAGGAAGGCCTGGGACAGTCGCACCCCTTAACACTAAGATTCTGGTTTCCCCACCACCGCTGGCATTTTCTGACTCTCTAATTTACCTTTTACATCTAAGAAATGGCTCCCAGGATGTTGCTGTTTGTTATAATTAGCTCTATCAGCATTTCCTGTTGAAGCTGGTGTGATGAACCAGGCGTCATTGTAACCCGTTGAGAGGGGCTGAGCACTGCTGACCATGCTCTTTCTCTAACTCTTAACATATGTGTGTGTCACTTACATCCCCCCCCCCCCGCCACTGCCCGCTCTCGAAAGTGCAGAACATCCCAGGGCATCTGGATCCATGAGACCACCCCTCCACCCCAACCCTTGCTTCTCAGGAAACGTGCTGAATAATACAAGGGCATTAAATTAGACCTCATTACCTAGCCAGTTGGGCCGTCCGGCTCTCCCGCACATAGTAATGAGGGCTGATTTATTTTGATCATTATTCAGGCATTACAGGTCACTAAATAACATGCTCTGCCCACACATGTCTTCCAAACTAATAAATATCCTGAGAGGAAACATTCTTGAGGGTGTGAGTCTCGGGTTTGGATCTGGAACTCCAGGCTCATTAATGGGACAAAGGTGCTTTGCCCATTGTTTACAACAGCGTCTTGAGAACATGGATGGGAAGCATTTAATGAAAAAAAATCTTTCGGAGAAGTGAGTAAAGAGACTACTGGGTTCTGTGACCTATAGGACACAGGCCAAAGGAGCAGGAAAACCAGTGGGATAGAGCTGAAGCTAACCCCAAACCAACTAACGGTCATAGCAACACCATAGCACATTATGCAAGTCTTTTTGGCAACTTGTTATTCCATGAACACCCAACATATCATTTGGAAATTTCCCATCCTGTCTTTCTCCCTCAGCTCTGGGCTCTTGAGCACATAGTTCTTCTCTGTCTGAGCTGGCACACTTCATTCCCTTCTCCCTTTTCAACATGCACTATGTTTGGAGACCAGGCTTAGATGTCACCTCTCCCAAAAGGCCTCTCATGATCTTCTGGGATCTGTCATTTACTCTCGTCCACGTATCGCACATCATTCTCTTCATTGACCTGTCTGGAGTCTACTCAACCTTAAAAACGTCTCGCTGCTTGCTGTATTCCTCTTGTCTACAGCAGTAGCTGGGAATTTCTTGGTGAGCGGAGAAAGAAATGTTGTTCTGAAGGGAGGGGGACATAGGCACCAAGACACAAATGTGGTCACAAAGGATATTGACAGTTTAGGTCCCATACTCTTTACTCGTGGAGAGAAGGCCTCCGGCCAGCAGGACACCACTCTCTGGAGTCTCCCATTATGGAGATACAGATCAAGTTGAAAATCATAAAGGAAGTAAATAGAATTTGGTCCCTCTGATACCTCTGGCCTTGGTGATATTCATTACCAGGTAGATATTCATTAATGGCAGGGTTGGACTCTGGAGGGCACAAGAGGCTAAGGCCACTTGTCTTAAGTGTGAGGGGGGAGTGTAGCTTGTGGCATAGCAGACAGAACCTTGGTTCTAAGACCACCCCTCCCCATATGGCTTTGCAACCTCGCAGGAAAAACGTCTACACCTGGCGTGAGTGCTCCATGCTTTGTTTGCATGGAATCAAGTCCCAGCCATATGAGGGTTCAGCTCCGAATGTAATGCAATTATAAGAAAATGACAGCATCAATGGACTGTCACAAGTCCTATTTTGATAATGTCCACATTTAATTCTTTTGAATTGCAGTATATATTTTTAAAGGCCTATTGCCTCAAGGAAGACACAAGGGACTAGGAAAACAGAACTGGGAAAAAAAAATCTCTTCTTTTTAAACTCGTAATACCAAAAGTGTAGCCAGTAAATACAAAGTCAATCTAACCACTCATCTACATTATTTATGGGAATAATTTAGGATTATTTGCTTTATAAGAAATTTGTTAGAATGCTTTAAAAATTACTGAAATTAAATGAAATCAGGCTCCTTGAATTATCCATGAGAACAGCCTCACATAATCGATACTTCAACCATTCTGGGATGACATTACATCTCAGGACTATTTTCTAACTTAATAAGATTAGAAATAATAAACTGATATTATTTCTCTGAGAATTGGGGCCTCTGACCTGGTAATTTAATGCCTTCATTATTGCCGGAGAAGAACGAGAAAGATCCACTGAGACCCACAACCACATTCTGTCCAAGCGATAGCCTGATCCTTCTTGCTTTCTTTGGGTTATGAACAATTGAGGAATATTCTCAACTTATTTCTAAAACACTCTTCGGGAGACTAGCATATATATATATATATACATATATATATATTTTAAATGGAGAACTTTTATTGACTCAATAACAGAGGTCAGTGGAAAATAACGTGACTTATTCCTGAATTGTGCACTCCAGATATTTTCATGTTGACAGAGGAAAGCTCTGTCATGGGGCCATGAGAGAGTTTGTTTTGTCCAGCCCAGGCCTGAGGATACTTGTGGTTCATACTATGTTTTACTGCCATCTGGGAGAAAAATGAAAGCAGGGATGTTACTACTGGCAAGTGGTGTGGGGCCCGAGGGCTGAATTCCTATCCTGTGTTCTCATGAGTTCTGTTCCTGGCCTATCTGGGGTTGGGATCCTCCAATCCGCCCATATAAAATTACATTCTCATGAACCTTTGCTGCTGCCTGTGCAGCTCACAGGAAATTTCCCACCCTGTTTAAGATAGGTTACCGGACTCAGGAGTTTTTTCTGAGCTCCCTCTGTGAGACCTCTTCCCAGGGAGCCAATGACTCGCAGTGAGAAACCCACAGGAGATCTGATTCTCAAGGCCGCAGGCCATGCTGATTCTCAAGGCCGCAGGCCATGCTGATTCTCAAGGCCGCAGGCCATGCTGATTCTCAAGACTGTGGGCCACGCTCTGGATTTGGGAATATAATGAAGTACACAAGACTATTTCACATAAAGCTTGTCCTGGCTGGGAAGGCTAGGGCTTGCTTCAGTTCAGAAAGTACCATGTAAAGTGGGACACAGAGGGCAAGAGGGCTTTATGAATTCTTTAATTAGTCAAGACAATAAGAAATGGCAATCTCTGTTGGGAAATGGGAATTGCTTGTCCATATGGTCTGTTGCCAATGGATTACATCTAGAAACAGCTCTGTCATTGGGGATCTTTGCTGATGGCCATGGGGCAGAGGTCACTTGGGCCCGGTTAGTTTTGGACAATGCCATGGCACCCCACTGTGTTCCTGATGCTGTTTTGCACACAATGCCTCATGACTACTTAAACAGACCACAGTTGTAGAAATGGGCATCCCCGCTCCACATTTGTGCACCCGAGGAGCTTGGGACTTACACAAGGTCACTCAGCTAGGAAGAGTACAGCAAGAGGTGGAATCCAAGCGGTCTGTTTCAAATCCTTTGCATTTGCCTATGCCAGAGAAACCTTAGCATCTGGCTATGCCAGACAGACACAAAAGGGACTGTGAAGACACAGATGCCAAGGAGAAGATTCAGTCTTACTCTCCTTACTTAATTGGTCCTAGTTAGCTAGATAGAAGCAGTGTTTCTGAAATGCCACAAACAAGCAGAGCATCATTTGCTTCTGGCACCTTCAAAGCACCCACACTTGGTAAAATCTCACCTAGAATCAGCATCAGATCTAGCTGGGTTGCATTTTCCTGAAGCTCAGGGCATGCTGTTGCTCATGGAATATCATCTGGATTCCTAGCAGAAATGCTTGCTTCCCTCGCAATGGAAATAAGTTTGTTTGGATAGCGGTGTACTGTGGGAGGCTGAGGCAGGAGGACTGCCATGAGTTTGGGGCTGGCCTAACTACATAGTGAGTTCCAGGCCAGCTACAGTAGAGAGCGCAATTGGTTTGAAGACCGGAAGTGACATTTCCTTGCCTTCACTGCCAAAACAATTCTTTCAGGCTACTATGGAGAGAAGGAATTGTGAAAGGCAGGAGTGAGAATGGAGAGCAAGGCGTTGAAGACAATGCTGCTGGCTGCAATACAGTGACGACATAGAGAAGATAAACAATGAAATCTATCTCAGCAGCGCCTCCCTCTGTAGGATCTCCCACTGGAGAAGACTAGGGGGTCAGGGGAAGCAACGCTTGATGAACAGAGTGTAGTTTGGATTTGAGGAAGAGTACTGACGGCGATAGAACTAGGGTAAGGAGAAAGGAAGTCGATTAGTGTGGAAAAGTGGCTCCAGCTAAGTGAAGTCTTTTGAACAAGGAAGGGACTACTGTTATGTAGCTCTGATTTCCTAGGAGCCAGAGCAGTGATGGATACATAGGAGGTACGAGGTAACGCAGCCAAGGAGGGAAGAAAGCCGATGCTTAGTGTACCAAGTGCTATCCCATCGATTCTTTCGCTCAGCTAATTCAGCGGCTGTGCACTGATCAAAGCCCCGTGGTTATTCAGTCCATTAACAATTGTGAATCACCCACTGTGTCAGAGACTGCGCTCTCGACACCGGCAAATAGAATAAGTCACATCAGCTTGAGGAGCTGATGGTTTGGTGCAGACTCGGGTGAGAAAGCCCATGTTGAGAGCGCTGTGTGCAAAGGCTGTGGACAGCACCCCGTGGAGGCTGAAAGGGACATTCCAGGGCAGCCTCCTGCACCAGTTTCAAGACACTACTGAGGAGTCAGCCCCCAGAAGCGGCTGAAAGAACGCGTGACAGGGGAGCAGCACACAGAAAGATGGTTTTTGTTTTTTGGGTTTTTTTGTTTTTTGTTTTTTTTTTTTCAAATACAAGAAATTTCAGCATAGGAATTAAAGTTGTTTTTGGAGAAGCAGAGATGGTCAGGTCATGAAGGACTTTACATTTTATACCTTGTATGTTCATGGCACCAATTTACTGTTGGAATTTAAAAAAAATATTTACTTAAAAATCGTAGTTCCCTTCATGTGTGTTTATGGGTAGTATGAAACTAGTTCTGTTTTAAGGGTGACTAGCTACAGACCCTGGGATGTGGTGCCTTCCAGCTATGCTAGCTACAGGTTTAGTATATAGCATATATTGCTGAAATTACAGACACACAATTCTTGGGTGGGATTGGGGGAATCAGTCCTTTGTACTGCAGGGTGCTTTGCAGTATCACTGTGCCCCCTTACCCTGGTCACCAACACCCAGTTAAGACAACCAGGGTTGCTTCGGATGTTTCTGATGTTCACTGGAGAGTGGATACCTGTGAAGGACGTTAGCATACACAACCAAAAGAACGAACATATTCAGACATTTTACCAAGGACGGTATAATGTGGAGGGTTCTGGTCACTTCCCACCCGTGCAGTAAGAGACACAAAGGTACCCTACTTGCTGGTCTAGTCCTCTGGATGCCGTGCTTGCTCTTGACGGTGTGTTCCAAGTAAACTCAACCCCACTGTCTAGTGAGCTTAGAGCCCCTGTCTGGAAATTGCTGCTACATCCTACAGGAAACCCCACCATGGATAGATACTCAAGCATTGACAGAGTTTATAAATGCTTATTGTATGTCAGATGCGAGCCCTTCCCAGGTGGGTTCTCTTCTAGAAAGATCCAGTGGGGTAGCCTACTGTCACTTCAACTTTAAGGATGAGGAAAAGCAAACATCTGGAGGCTGAGTAACTTGGCTAAAGTCAACCAGGAAACCACAGAAGCATAGTTCAGATCCATACCACGTGACCCTGGAGACCATCTTTGAACTAGTACCCTATGCCAGTTGTCTGGTGCAGCAGAGGCCTTTATACTGAAGGGTTTGGGCAAACCTTACAGTCATGAGCAGGCCGGAAAGGAGGTGACAGATGGGTCTTCTGGAGCATAGTCAACAGGTAGGTTGATCAGGGCACATCAGGGCTCGAGAGTGGTCATTTGAGCTCCTTTCCAGCTGTCCTCTCCCTGCTACCCAAGCCTCAGTCCCTCCCAAGGCCTCAGAGAGTTGATCGCACAGCCTGAGGGGACCACAGCTCAAATTATATTCCTCATGTCAGCAGCCCAGATCAAGACAAGGCTACTTTCATTTCCAGCTTTACCATGCGGCTTGGGATGTCTGGGAGGTGAGTCTTTCTCTGTCGCTGCCCGTATGGGGAGGGTAAAGAAAGGCCCAGGAAGACCCTCTGAGCTCCATTCTCAGAATGGGTGGGATGGCTAGACCCCCATATGGCCACAGGGCCAGGGAGTGGGAAGGTGCCCACATAGGTACTGGCTTTGGTAGACTAAGTGAAGGAAAGACAGGACAGGCAGCAAACCACACAGACCAGTACAGGACTTATTTAACACCAGGAGAAGCAAAGCATGTGGGACAAACTCTCCAAAGGGCAGCACAGAGTGATGACAGAGGTGGCAATGGTGGAGTCAAAGCAGACCCAGAGGGCGCCTTCTTAGCTGAGGCGACTGGGGAGGGAGCGCTTTAACATCAACCTGACCTCTGGCCCCAAACTAAGCTAAACTTCCAGCAGGCTGAGAAAGAAGACATTTTAAGACCATCGAGGCAGTGTTCTGCAGATTTCTGCACCCTCCCTACTTCTGTGGGGGTGTGAATGCCTTAGGACAAAACTGAGACATGCCATCTGTCACAGTGGCGGAGCTGTCTGTCCTTTTTGGAAACAGGAAGAGTCAATGACCCACTGGATTGACTCCAGGGAGTCTCTCTCTACTTTCCAGATTGGAAAGGTCTGAAGAGGTCTAGGAAAACAGTGAGGAACTGTGAGTTGTTCCCTGTGTCCCCTGGGCTAAGGGTCAGAAGAGGGTAATACGTATAACCCAGACTGGCTATCCTGACACCTGAGTGATTTGTTAAAGTGTTTAAGAAATCCCTGACCCAGCAAAGATGTATCGAAGAGGGTTCTGTTTAAGACAGTGGCTGGGAGAGGGATAGAGGGGAGACTAAAAGAGAAAGAATCTGCCAACAGCAAAGCTATGGCACCATCTCGAGGGACCCCATGGTCCATCCCCTTACATGAGTGGAATGATTCTTCTCCACTGTAAGTCACGCACAGAAAACCAGCTGCCTGCAGCACGCCACTCTCCAAAAATCTGCTTCGATAACTGCTCCCACAAAACAGCTGGTTTTCCTTAATGGATACCCCGACTTGGTGAGTGCTTCGATTGACATCCCCTTGAGCTCAGGTATGAAGATGAGGGAACCAGAAGAGAATGCACACTTAGAATCCTGGTCGTTGTTTCTGAGGGCCTTTGTTGACCACAGATGCCCTCATTAGGTGGTGGTGACCATTACCTTTGTGCTGGGATAAAGTGTAGCCTGTGGCTTCTGGACTGTCCATTTGAAGATGAAGATGACAATAAAAACCCACCATCCATTGAATCCTTACACTGTGGCTCTGGACTGGATTCCATGAAGAGATGGGTTTTTTTAACCTTTTCAGCAGAGAATGCTCATCTGTGCCCCCTCCTGCTGACGCCGCCTTTCTCCTCCTTTAAATATGACTTTGCCGATTAAGACAGCAGGGACTCAATGAATTATTTACTCAAGGTCATAGAGCCAGTTAATGGCAGAGGCAGATCTGAACCCAGGTCTGGCCGAATCAAGCTTTTGATCAGAAGCACTGGAATCAGTCTCCAAGGAGTTGATAACTTGCTGAACATACCCAATGAAAGGCCCGAATCCAGCCGCTTGCTCCAGGCGCTTCCCCACTGCCAGTACTTTGCTAGCTGAGGCCCTCTGACCACCAGTTCAAGTGGTTTCCAAGTCTTCGGTCCCACTCATCTGGTCCATTCCTCTGCCCTTCCTTTCTATGTTCACTAATGAGCTCTCTGAGCCAATGTGGCCTCCGGTGCCAGACTTTAGGGCCGCAGTGGGAGTCAGCGGGGCATGCAGGCGTCTCCGCTTGTTTTGGGAAAGGACCAATTCTGGACCACCCAAACGGCCCCTTCGCTGGAGCTCACTAGGGAAGCCTGACAAGGAGTTGGCAGCCTTTCCTGCCCTCGTGGTAACCCCCTTGGGCCAAGCACGAGAGTACAAGTCTCCGAGAGTATCAAGGGTCCGTCACTGGCAGGACTCGTGACACAGCTCTCAGCTGGACACCCAGGTTCTTCCACGCCTAGGGGAAGTAGCCACCCATCTGTTCCTCACAGTACTGACTGCCTCGGTCCTCGGTCCACATTGCTTTAGTCCCAGCCTGTTTGGATCTGCCCCACCATCCCCTGCCAAGCCGGGCATCTCGCTTTCAGCACTGCTGGCTCTGGGGTCTGGAGAATGCCTGCGGTGAGCCCGTCCTGTGGATGGAAGGGTGTTTTGCAGCGTTCCTGGCCTCTGTGCTGTCCATGCTAGTGCCATTCAGCCATTCGATTGTGGCAACCAGACCTCCTCCAGATGTGCTAAATGAAGCTGGAGGAGGAAAGAATAGCAGGTACCTCCTCTGACTGAGGGCCTTGTCCTTCATTCTGAATACATTTAAAAATCATCATTTCAAATAAAATTTCAAGCAATGATAAAATTAAAAGAATGGGTAATAAATCATACCTACCATGCTTTTCCAATAATTATGAATATTTGGCAATCTTTCATCTGCCTTCTCTCATGATGTCATCTGTCGTTTGGGCTATATTTACCACTGTCTTTTTGTCTAATGTTTAACAGCAAATCTCAGACATGGTGCCATTTCTCTCATAAATATTTAAGCGCTTATCTCTGAAAGAGGAGGGTTTAAAATGATCACACTATCATCACATCTGCAAAGGGTTCCCTCACGTGGCTGAACACTCAGCCCATGCTAAGATTTCTGTGATTTTGATCGCATTATGGATCTTTTAGAAATACATAGATTCATTTAAATTGGATTAAATCAAATCAGAAAATGCATTTAAAGTTCTTTTAATCTATGCATTTCCAGCTACTTACTCATAGCAGTGATATGTCTTTTAACTACTGTGAGAGGTGCTAGGCTGTAAATGGAGGCAAAAGAAGAGAGCCTCTGAACACTGGTATGAATTTTCTTCCCTGAAGCACATAAATGAATACTGGGTCCACCTGAGTGGCCTGCATGACTGGCTGCCTCACTGCCTTAACTCTTTGTCCATAAATACCTTCATTTTATTATAGGTATTTACACGCTCAAACGGTCAATACAAGGCAGCATAGACTGATTCAGGATGGTATATATAGCTTGCTGGAGAAGTGTTATCATATGCTCTGGATTTCTTGGACAGACTTCCGAACCCAAGGTCAAGGGGACACTGGAAAGGCATCTCCTGGTGGCACTGCTTTGCTCTCCCATCAATCCAGGTGTTCAGCTATGTCATGGAGCTCGTCCGCTAGCAGTCCTCTTCGTCAGACATGCACCCGTGTTCTCGAGACATAGCCAGACTTTAGTTAATGACTCACTTCTTGTGTTTTCAAATTTATTCTACAGCCAAAAAGAATAGGATTTATTTTCCCTGGGAAAGTAACCTCGGGGTGGTAGGAAAAATTATATATCTAGCACGATGCGATGTTGTTCGCCTGCAGACAACGCAATTTGTTTTCCTCCCTTGAAGCGTTTGTTTTCCTTATGACATGGAAAATATGCAGAGATATACAGACCGTGCACTGGCATGCATATATCCTTGCCCTTGGGCAGAAATCTAGTGTCCATGGAAGACTGGCATTTGATTGAGAGCCACAGAGTCTCTGGTAGCTTTCCCACAGTTCCAGCTCACAGTTCTGCCTGAAGTCAATGTCGCCAACTGCGGACAATGCGCCTTCCTGGAGAATCTGAGACAAGTTGCTGGTTAATGTCTCTGAAACAGCCTGTTAAGACTGTTGCTACAAATTAGAGCCTGGATCATTCCAAAACCCAAATAGACTCCTTTCATCTTCCAGATGGCCGTCTGATTGGGAGCTGGGCAGGATCAGGTTTCAGGTTGTGACTTAATGATTCAGGACAATATTTACGGTTATTACTTGACAGAGGGCAGTGAGGAAAATTAAAGCACAGCCCCATGCTTCATTTATGACAAAAAACAAATTCATGGCAGGGCTGGAGATTAGAGGTGGCATCTCCAAGCTATAGGCAAAGTGCAGGTACAGTCTGAGATGGCCCGTCTGACCCGGAACAGCCAGGCTGGCAAATCTGGACTTCAGACCCCCAGGCAAAGCATCACCCATGGGAAGAACCAAGTCAGTCTCTAATAACATAACCCAGGAAAGACATAGTAGGGAGAGAGATTTGAACCCAGAAGGACAGCACAGCTCTGCTCTGCTTGTGTGAACACTGCACAAGTCAACTAATACCATGGGGGACATTTTTTTCCCCTTATTATTAAATGTGCGGCTATCAAGAGGAGAAAGCAATAATTATTCTTGCCAGCTGTAAGCATTTTGTTTCTATAGTGTGTAATTCTGCATGAACTCAGCCTCTAAAATGTGCTCTGTATGACGCCATATTTATTTCTTACATTGCCCAGTATCTTGAGAGTTCTGCAATTGAAAGCTCCTGCAAAAGGCAAGAAGGTAAGAGGAGACCTGGGAAAGGGTAAGCAAGCCTTGGTTTAGTTCCTGAACGTGTAGCACACCCAGGAGAAAGGGCAGCGGAAAGTCTGCCCTCTGCTCACTGTGGAAATCAAGAATGTGCTCAGATTCCTCCGCAAGGAGAAAGGAAACTGAGCTGCACGCTATGAATGTATTTGACCAACTGTGACATTTTTGAAATAAGGTTTTAACTGGTTTTTATTACACCAACTGTGTAATTTCAAAATGACTCTGTCATCTGTTCTATCTATTATAAACAAGCACTCTGTTTAACCAAGCCAATACTAATGCTCACCGACAGAAGGCTGGGCTTTGAGAGAACCAAGTCTTTGATTGTTTGGATAAAGGAAGGAGAGACATGGGTAGGCAAAGCAAAAGAAGCATGGTTTGGAAAGAAAAAAATTAAATGTGTCATGCTCCGTGACACGTATTTTGATGTCATAATTGGATGTTTTCCTCTGCTGTGTTCAAGAAGGGAGCCTACTTCCCGAAGCCCACCCCAACATGAGTGCCCTCATGGTCCCAGCTTGCACAGTCTGTCCTTGGGCTCTCAGCTTCCAAAGGTACAACACAGTCAGGCAGTGCAAATGGCATCCATGGTGCTTAGGAATGGAACATGCTAGGTTTGGATTCTGGTTCTTCTCTGTGTATGACCAGAGGGAACTGCCAGTCTCCAAACCCATGCAGAAGATGGGAATAATAGTTCCAGCCTCACGAGGTTGTGATAAAGGTGTCATGAAGATGCAAGCCTGAGTCATGGGGACGTCCTCCATAACTGAGAGTGTATTTCTGATCTCCAAAGAACGAACGCACCCCGGAGGTTGGGGGGGGAAGTTTTGTGTCTTCTATACCTT
Source organism: Dicrostonyx torquatus (assembly GCA_028555095.1). Lineage (NCBI taxonomy): Eukaryota > Metazoa > Chordata > Mammalia > Rodentia > Cricetidae > Dicrostonyx > Dicrostonyx torquatus. The sequence continues at coordinate 1,568,016 of JAQHUG010000128.1, read as the reverse complement.
AGAATACACAATTGTAGTGAAAGTTATAAGCCCAGGGTTCCCAGATGCTCCGCAACCCCTGGCTACTGAGTCCTTGCTAGTGGCTCCCTTCTGTCTGAACCGACCATATCTTTGCAGTGGTGTCATGCTCATTTTTGTGGCATCTTAACATTCTATATCTGTTTTTCTGGAGTCACAGAGTGAACTCCAGAAGTTGGAACTTACCTAATTTAGCTTCCGGGACAAGCAAGGCATCTACTTTTTCTAGGAGGTCCTGGGATGCTTGGAGACTGTGACCTGGTAAAGACTTTACAGAAAGCTTGAAGTAGTCCCAACCTCCAATACACAGGTGGGCTTTGCACTACCCAAGTCTTCTACGTTGTGTAACATCCGAGTATACACATGTGGCTCCTATCCACGCCTCCACCTCCTACAAACACACACACACACACACACACACACACACACATAGACGCAGACACGGTTGTACACACATCCATCACATACACACATTCTCACACTCACACATCTTCACACATTCACTTTCACACCATACATACTCATACTCTCACATGCTCTCTCATACACTATACACACACACACACACTCACACCTGTGAAGGTGTATCAATGCCAGGTTGTCTAGCATTTTAAGAAGGTAACTGACAGTTGCTGTGTCATTTGCGAGCAGGCACAGCTTCCAGACACGTCAGCAAACAAACACGCCACCAATAGCCTCTCCTCTTCGTCACAGACATACTATATTAAGCTAAAAACAGTACCAATAAGACTTCCATATTGGAAATCCCACATCAATGGCTACTGCATCCCTTCCCCATGGGCCTCAGTTGTCCTTGGGAACTGGGCTGCCATAGACGTGTCTGAGGCACTCACTGCACCCGAGGAAAGATTCCTTTCAGCAGGAAGGCAGGATATTTGGTGCTTCTTCTACAGCCTAGGGTGAAAAGATCTACTTAAGACAAATCGTCTTTAACTACAGCCAAGCTGGGCAGCCAACCCTGTGGATCTTCAAGCCTGCCTCTGGGGGACGAGGCACAGACCCGAATGGAAGCAGCGCAGGCAGTCAGGGCGAGCTGGGTGCAGGGGAAGTGGAGGCTAGTTGGCCAATTAGGGAAGAAGTGAAACAGATGACGCCTGACATGGACTGGAGAAGGCGGAGAGGTTTCAAATACACATTGAATTCTGTTTTCTCCAGAGGTCAGCTTTAATCAAGTTCCCATGTAAATATTACCAATATAAACCAAGTAATGGAGGTTAAATGGCTGTTCTTGAGGTCACCGACTCTTGGTCAAGCTGGAAGATTTCACATGAAATGGACCAGTTGTAATATACCTGGAGGGCCTCATGCCCAGCCATGAAACTTGAGCCCTTGCCTAGCTGTCAGATGGAGTGCAGAGGCTTGGGTGGGGGGGGAGGGCAGGGTAAAAACCAGATGTACAGGGGCCCTGGGGATTTTCTAAACACATAGATCTTTAGACTCCCTCTGACTGAGAGTGAAGGGGGCATCACATGTGTGTTTGGTGTATACAGATCAGTATTTCCTGTTTGCTGATGTCGTTATGGAGGGACCCCTGGCAGTCCAAAGAGGCTTCCCCTCTCCTTCTTGGTTCTAAGTGTCTTGGATGCATCCTTGACCTCCTTGCAGGAGAGGTGCTACAAGATCTTGCTAGAGACAGAGCGCCTCTGTGTCCAACTAGAGGTGAGCCTGGCCTGGAGGGCCAATTCCATGTGACCCTGAAGATCTTGGCATTTTTGAGCTGACTCTTCTTTCTTTTTTTTTTTTTTTTGGTTTTTGAGACAGGGTTTATCTGTGGCTTTGGAGCCTGTGCTGGAACTAGCTCTTGTAGACCAGGCTGGTCTCGAACTCACAGAGATCCGCCTGCCTCTGCCTCCCGAGTGCTGGGATTAAAGGCGTGCGCCACCACCACCCGGCTCTGACTCTTCTTTCTTACTGCCCCTTTGGTCTTGTTTGCCCATAGGAACTGAATCTCTCTGTTGCCTAGTATTTGTGTTCTACTAAAACAGCAGCACTGACAACAGCAACCATTTGCACGTGTGTACGTAAATAGACAGCGAGACCGGGTACACTTCTTCGGTGATCTAGTGTGAACAATGAAACCATTGCTTCAGTTTCTTTTGTGTTTTGGGTCATCATTCTAGCCAGTTTATATGCATCTTTCCATTTAATTTCATAGCCATCCTATCAGGAGACTCTATTCTTAATTTATAGGTCAGGTAATTTGCCTAAGGCTACAGGGTTGTAGGACAGGACTTGAATTCAGGTCTGACGTCAGCCTGTACTTCCAAGGACAGAATTTAAATCATCTCTTTAACTGGGGTCCTTAATCTGGTATCTTCTCAGAACACACAGGCTTGACCTCATTTGTTTCTAACTGGCTTCTAAGTAAATGCAGCTTCCTGTCTAAAAGCCAGTTTCTTTTTTTTGAAAATAGTCTTGCAAACAGAGATACGCAAAGATCCCTGCATATTTGAACCCTAGAGCTATACCCAAGTGCATAACACACATAGACCATGGAGAAGGGGGAGGGTACGGGCTAGGTCCTCAGTGTATGCAGAAAAACTTCCAGCAGCTACTGCTCACTAGGCGCTGGCAGCTTTGGTGTTGCCACACCCACAGCCTTGCTTGCCCCTGAACTGCATGACGGGAAAGTGTAGGATCATCTTGCAGTGTTCACTTTGCTGCCTCCTCTGCTTCCATTCAAAATGGCTCAAGGACCCAAGGCTCTGATGCTTCTAAAATGCTCTGTCTGTCATCCTTATGGACAGACCAGACCATAACACCCAGAGAAAAGTGACCACAGCAACCAAACTGTGCTGTCCTTTTCAAGGCAAAAAGACTTAGGAGGGGAAAACCATGACATTTATATACAAAAGCACGAGTCTAAATAAACAGTCTTCAGCCATTTCGGGCTAGCATGGGATCGTGAATATAAAATGTGCTCTTCATTAAGGAGAGAAGCTGATAGTGTCTCCAGGAAGACCCGACCTTCTGGTACCATTGCCTCTAAAGTTAAATTCTGCACAGACAGTGTTTGTATGCCTAAATAACCAATGCCAGAAGGGAGAGCTCTTCATGGCTCATATGTGTCCTGCATTCAATGGGGATTAAAGATGAATAGTCACATGTCTGATGTCCAGGAGATGTAGACTTAAAATGCATCCTGGTGAGATATTTTGGAAAAATTGTTGGAAGGATGCCCTAGTTAAGAACTAACTAACTAAGGAAGGATGCTCTAGTTAAGAACATTGACCCAGAGGAAAATGAAACAATATGTTGTATTAATCCAGCAGCATTTATAATCAAATGTCTTAGCTGCTTTTCCTTCCTCAACAGTCAAACAATTCAAAGACAACAATGTAGCATACAGTATCCAGATTCTCTGTGCATTTTCCATCTTTATGAGGCTTTATTTTAAACTCCATTTCTTTTACTTTTATTTTTAATTTTTGGTTTTTTGAGACAGGGTTTCTCTGTGTATCTTTGGCTGTCCTGGAACTCACTCTGTAGACCAGGTTGTCCTTCAACTCACAGAGATCTGCAGGCTTCTGCTTTCCAAGTGTAGGGATTAAAGGTATGTGCTGCCACAGCCAAATACTCTCATTTCTTTTCTTTTCTTAAGAATTTTATTCTTTTTCTTTTCTCTCCCAAGCCTATGTATATTTTTAAAAACACTGTAAACCGTTTAAAGGTTTTAGGATCTGAATCTATCTTTACTGTTTATCTCTCTTTTTCTGACAACATGAGTCTTTAATTTGCTAAGCAATATGTCTAGGATTAAAGCCGTGGCTTTGATGGCTGGATCCACTCCATTCCTCAGCTTTCTGAGAGCCTAGCTTTCGGGAAGAGGTACTGGAGAAAACCATGTTTGTTGCCACAATTCTATGGAGTTTCAGGGTTCCTGCCACCACCAAGATGCATGTTGTTGGCTACTCATAAACACCATTTAAGTGTTTGGTGGCAGGGACTCTTAGAAGAGCTGCAAGGTTTTTGCAGCTAAAGCTGAGTCAGGAAGCCTCTCTCAAATGAGACCTGCTTGCCTCCTGCAAACAGAGCCCACCTGAGAAAACGCTGCTACCAAGAAGTTATGCTTAACTCTGTTCTTTTGTGTCTAGAATTCCTTCCCAAGCTCTTTCATGTTTTATGTGGATGTAGTTGCCCCATGTTGGCACGCCATTTTGTAGGCAGAGACTGCTCATTTGTTTCCTGGCCTCTCAGTCCTGAATAATCTCACAGAAATTATATTAATTACAACACTGTTCGGCAAATGCCTCAGGCATATTTCTAACTGACTCTTACCTCTTGAATTATCCCATAATTCTTGTCTGTGTTAGGCAGGTGGATTGGTACCTTTTACCAGTTAGACATTTTCATCTTGCCTTCCCTGTGTCTGGGTGATGACTGCAGACTAAGCCTTTCCTCTTCCCAGAATTCTCCTAGTCTGGTTGCCTCACAAATACTTCCTGCCTAGCTACTGGCCAATCAGCATTTTATTAAACCAATACAAGTGACAATTTTTTTACAGGGTACAAGACCATTGTTCCATAGTCCCTAAGGTTATCAAATGCCCTCTAAAATTATTAATATTACATACACCATTCTCAAGCTGCCTTGGTTTAGAGCACACATTCTAAGGTCACCTGACTGACAGCAGTTACCATAACAGTTTGTCTTAGCATTGTTTTCTACAGTACTGTAGAAACAGAAGAAGTCAAACAACTAGCTCCCTTTCTTCACAAAAACAACAGCAAAAATCGCTCTAATTTCTTGAGCTGACTGTACATCTGGTCTTCTTGCCTGGTGCTTTCCAAGCATTAGCTGATGTGATTTGCATGAGCATTCTCAAGTCAGAGCTGCTCATTTTTTTTTTTTTGTACAGCGGGGAGCACCAAGTCTCCAGAGGAAAAGGAGATGTGGTCCACTAAGATCAGAACCCAGGTCTCCTACTCCTGAGGTCATTTTTTAGCTGTGGTTAGGACGATACACTTTATCAAGAGTCAGAGAACCACCCCACCAAGTGCATGGTCGGCTTTTAGCAGCTGGTCTTCTTGGCTGAGGAAACATTCCCCGTATAAGTTCTACACCATGTGACCCTGGTACATTCAGATGATACACCTTCCAAACTTGAAATAATTCCCCACAGTTTTTTGCTTTCCTACTAAGGCCCCTAGACCCCTGAGTGTTTGTGTCTGGCACTCTAACGGTTAATACGATACAATACAAGACCTACCTAGAGATTATTGGGAAATCATGAAGCTGATTAAACTGCAATGGTCTTGTTGCCAAGCACAGCAGCCGGCTCAGGAATAAAAGCGGTCCGATGCTCTGAGGTCATGCTCAAAGCAAAGCGGCTGGGGGATGGAACAAAAGGAATGCCTTGAATGCAAGGCGTAAACAACCAAACACAACTGCAAACAAGACCAGAAAGGAGGCATCTGGGGTCTGTTTCTGCTTCTGATGACTTTCAGGGCGAGGCTTGATGCCTTGGGAGTTTCAAAGAAAAGTCAACCAGCGACTAAAGGACACAGCTGGGTGCAATACGGGGACCAGTTGGAGCAGATTGCAGTCGAGCATTGGAAATGAATTGTGGGTGTTATCACGCACTGTGGACAAGTGCCTTTCACTTTTTGTTTCTTTTTAAACATTTTCCTCCTCCTCTTCATGTTTCATCCTCAGCATATCCTGGTGGGTATTAGTTGAAAACATTTCCCTCCCCCCACAGCCTCCCCCTTTTTTCTGGAACCAGCTCACAAGCAGTACAGCAAGCTGGGGGAAAGCCACATTATCTTTGGATTCCTGTTTGCATTTATTTTCATTATTATGTAAGTTTGGAAGAACAGGAGAACTATATTCAGAAGCCTGTATATGTGCTTGCATAAGATGAAGAAAGCAAAAAGATCCTGGGTGCTGTGAGGACAAAGGGTTCGTGTGTCTTCACGAAGGATGAAGATGATGCTTCTACAACCTTCTGATCTACCCTAGTGCTGGTTAGCGGTTACTGAAATGTTGGGGCTCTGAGAGATCACTATCCAAGGGAAAGTATAGATTTAAAAACAGGGTTTTTGCATGGAATGGACATCTATGCTAGACTCTGTATGCCTCCTGGGTCAGAAATGCCTCTCCCATAGCCTACTATCACCTGCCACAACCAGGTATAGTGTTGTGAGTATCAAAGCTAAGACTTCCCAGAAGCTGGGGAGCACAACTCAAGACCATTCTAGAACTGAAACTTAGTGTATCCTTCGGGGGAGTTGAATCCTACTTCCTGGTCCATTGGCGGGCGTGTGTGTGTGTGTGTGTGTGTGTGTGTGTGTGTGTGTGTGTGTGTGTGAGGTTCTTTCTCTTGCTTCCTAGATGCTGTCCTTTTCTGGCTCCCAGTAAATCACTTTGAACTTGGAGAAAACAAAGGGATGGATCACACCCAGGTGTCCTGAGTCATTAGAGCACGCTGGCTCCTTTGAGGGGGCCGAACTAGATTCTCTGGACTTTGACAGCAGTGAAATGTAACAAGAAAGTAAATATTCTTGTGCCCCACTTAACCAGAGGTCAGATGTCCCTCAACCTCAACCTTCTGGAATTCAGCTTGAGGAGCAGGAAGGAAGCAAAACAGGCTGGAAGCAGCGGAAACACCAGTCACAAAGCAATGCGCTCTAACCATGCCTAATTGACTCTTAATTAATGCAGACTCCTAATGAGCCCACTTATTTAGTCACTTGAGCCACAGTGAATTAAAAGCAGAAAATTGAGGGGGGAGGGATAAGGAAAGAGGAAAGAGAGATTAGTGGTAATCACACCAAAGGCCGTAGGAAATGAAGACAGACAGCTTGACATCAAAGGAAGAGATAAAAAGCAAGCCTTCAGAAAGGGGTCCCAGAATTAGCAAGGCAGCAACCCACAACATCTGTAACGGGTCAATCAGCATTATACATCTGGAAAGCCCGAGGGCATCATCTTCATGGTGAATACATAGTCCTCGCTCTCCAAACCCAGACAATGTGTGTGAAGGAGTCAAACATGGCCAAATCCCCACCGTCCCAGTCCTGTGGTTCTTCAACCATGTGGTTTTTCCACTTCGGAAGCTTATTGAAAACAACACGCATTCTCACAAGGCCCACTCACTAGGCTGCTGACTCAGAAGCATACTTTCTAGAACTACTAACCAAGGAGTTAAGCCCTTAACCATGCTTAACTCCTTCTACTGGGTTTTGACTCACTTTCAAATGGGACATTCAAATGGGTCACCTCACAGTTCCCCAGCAGTCGCTCAATCTGCTGAAATTCTCCTCTCATTTTCTGGTGAATTCCAGCAGACAGTTAGGTTCTGCAGCATCTTCTAGGTCATGAAGTCGTCTGGTCATTGTCATGGAAAAGGAAAGACCTGGAAGAGCCATTTGCCTCAGAACTCTACTTTCTCTTAGTTGTCCTGTCTGTTAGAAATAATGAGGACAGTCTCTGTTGATGGGCATTTTTATTTGTTTATAATATATACATGCGCTAATATCTTTTTATTTCGATCAGAAAATACAAAAGATTGAGATTATCTGGTTTTGTCTTTTTTTTTAAAAAAAAGAAAGAAAAATGATTTCACTTTTAAGACCACCAGGATAAAATTTAGGTTAAATTCCGTTCTGTATATTTTATAATATTAGCTATCTGGAGGATAAATTTCACTTAATTGTTATAAGATTCTTAAGTCTCAATGCAACTCCTGGCTCAAAGTCCAGGACTGATTTTAGATGAATGGATGGATGGATGGATGGATGGATGGATGGATGGATGGATGAATGAATGACTATCTTAGGATTTAAAATAGCTAAGTTTTGGGTTTTCAGGAGTATTTATCTATTCAGAATCTCTCTTCCATAGCAGCCAGCAACTACAGTGTAAATGACTATGGGAACTATGAGGTGAAGTGGAAAAATGTGTGTGTAAAACATTCTTTAGGAATTAGTAGGCATTTCCTTTTCCAAGGATATGTTTTGTCTGATGCAATTAACTCAACAGATTGTTTTTGTTTTCTTTTCTAGCTAGAGGAAAGAAGTGCTTAGAATTAATATATGTTAAGTCTTTCTTTACAAAAAAATGCTTAAAATTATGCATGCTATACAAAATGTAATTGTGGCTCTGGTCCTATGACAAGCCACTTTGCAAAGTGACAGGCAGAGTATTCCTTTAATTTTCTGTTTGCCAAAACACCATACCTGTGTTACTGGGATCTGCACAGTGGCTATTGACATGCCGTGTTCATTAGGAAGTGCGGTAGTAATTTGGGGTAACAAGAGAAAGCATTATCTGGAAAAAGACAAGGTAGGCCTGTCTTTGAAGATATGGAACAGGGACAGATCCTCCACTTAGTCCATTGGTTCTCAGACTTGCTGGTCTTGGGACCTCTTCATATTCTTGATGATTAATGATGACCCCTAGTTTTTCTGGGTTATGCTTATATATACCAATCATATTATACATAAGATGTTCTCTATACAAGAATACCAATTCTATTGGTCATAAAGATGACAAAATTGTCCTGACTTGTCTCTAGAAAACCACACCATAGATGAGGAGAGAATAGCATATCAGCCTTGATATTAAGGTATTTTTAATACACAAATCCTGGAAGGATCTCAGTGGCTCTAGTGGTCCCTTACACAGCACTGTGGTCTACTCACGTCGCTCATTCCAGAAACAAAACACTCATCCATGCCAGGTCCCAGAGGAGTCAGCCAAGACAGAGCATCGACACCTGGCTGGCAGAGGCTGGAGAATTTCATGCAGATCGTGTCTGTCTTGACTACAAGAGCCACCTCCGTCACAACCAGCATGGACTGTAGAAAGTCAACGTGGAGGACACGGTATTGGAGAGTGGCCTTTTCACCTCCGAAATATTTAGAAGTGGTGACCTTTTCTTTCTGACATGACCCTTGACACAGTGACCAGTGTTCCAGTGCATTCCTTGTGATGGCCCCCTCTGGAAGTCATTAGCTTCGGGGTATGGTGAAGAATTTGGAGCCCAGTTGCTTCAAAGCTCAGTCCTCAAAACTCCATAGCTGGGGTCTCTGGACCATGTTAGGCCCAGCACAGATAGTTCAGTGCATGAGAGAAGGCTTGACTTTATATTACTGAAATTTGAAATTAATTAACTTTATAATACTCATCAAATAGATGAAAACTGAACCCTGACGTTGATTGTGGTTTGCTATAACTTAAGGGAGCAGATCTTAGGGCAGGATAGAAATTCTTCCCTCTTTCCAGTAGAAGGGGGACTGGGTGGACTCACTCCTAAAGACAGCTGTCCTGAGATTGGTGGAACAGCCAGGGGCAGAGCTAGCTATAGGTATGAAAAGGAGGATGGATGTCTTCTTCCAAAAGTGCAAAAGAATACATTTACATTTTATGCATGTCTTGGTAACTTATTAGTGTTTTTTATAAATTGCTGATACCTTAAGTAAAGAAAAATTAAATTTAAAATTATTAGCACAAACATTTCTCTTCAGTTTTACTTGCACATATGTAGGTGGAGCTCCTGACATTATGCAGTTCAATTTTGTTTTCTCATTCCTTTCTCTCTCTCTCCTTCCCTCCCTCCTTCCCTCCCTTCCTTCCATCCCTCCCTCCCTTACTCTCTTTCTCTTTCCCTCCCTCCCTTCCTCCCTTCCTTCCTTCCTTCTCCCCTCCCTCCCTCCATTCCTCCTTTTCATTTTTCTTCTTTTTTTATTTTCCTTGAAAAGGAGCTTCAGACCTAGCAGGAGGCTGTGGAGATGAACAGTCTCTTGGGCCAAAGGTTGGATATATAATGTACTGTGGAGATGGCAGGCTACTGTTGTTGACTGAGGCCATCACCAGCATCTTGTATGCGAAGGCTACAGGGAGCTCTGAGGGGAAGGACTACTGGGTTTGGATACAGATAGACACAGCCTCCAGTCCTGGAAAGGACAGTCTAGTTCCAGCTCCCTTCATCACCCACAGCAAGTTCAAGGGCACAAGAACAACCGTGTCTCGATCACTTTAGTGTTTACAACATCCCTAAAAGGTAACCAGCCACTCAGCTCATATCGCTCTCTCTGCAGCCCTGCGTTTCTGAGACAAAGCCTGCCGGAGAGAGAGCCCACCCCACTTCAAAACCCCACGCTGGCTTTGACACATGCCACAAACAAGGCAGCTTCCCACTGTCTGTCCATTTCTTATTTTCCTCATTTGGTTAAACTACACACTCGGGGCTGAGAGCTTCCGTTTTTTCTTGTCTTGGACATCCCGTACTGTTCCAGCCCATATCCAGCCACCCAGGAAAGAGGCATGTTGTTCCTGGCCGGCCACATGGCCACACTGTTGAAAAGCTCTGGAAGTCATATTATCTGTACTGCATTAAAAAAGATCTATTAGAACTTGAGACTCACAGTGTGGTTGGTTTCATCCTTATCTCTGGCCTGTTTACCTCGTAATAAATGTGAAAAGAAAAACGACAGAGGCAAGAGAGGCTGTGTGAGGACACGGTGGGGCTGGTGGCCGACCAGAGAGGCCTCTTTTCTTCTCCATGTTGAGTTCTGAATGTCAGGTCTCGCTCTAGCTGGTTCCAGTTGGAATTCTAAATTTGTCAGTCCTTCGCTGTATTCAACTTGTCATTCACAATAGCGTCTTGTGCTTATCGTTTCTAATATTACTTGAAGCATTTTTGTTTTCTTTTTTAACCTCAATAACATTAATTATTCTGATGTTCATATGCAGACATAAAAAAGCTGTTGCTATAAATGTGTCTTTTGCAGAGAAAGAAAAGAAACCCACACAGCACTTGTGTTCATATTTTCCTGAGGCTTCTTATTCCTCTGGATCTGGACTTTAAAACCAGCTGTTTCCTCTGATTTATCCTGAGGGCCTTGAGAAGTTCTGATGAAACGGGTAAGACATGTGGAAAGAAGTCGTCGGTAAAAGACTGGGTCTCTTCTGCCTACCAAACAGTGGCTCCACATTTGTGGCCACCATGGCCTGCTTGACAAAGTCTAGTGAATTCAATTGTTCATGGCATGGAAAGAGATATGCTTTTCCTTAATATCCTAGGAGAAGATACTTCCCATTCTAGACAATT
>JAQHUG010000128.1:1492011-1552249 GCA_028555095.1 Dicrostonyx torquatus | reverse complement strand
CACACACACACCCACACACACACCCAAACACATACACACTACCCTGTGTTTCCTAGTTCAGATTATAGGAAGGAGTCTAGCGTAACTTGTAACTTTGTAAATAGTTTTGTATTTAGGATCTTAGTGAACTCTTTCCCTATACTTGAATTGTCCCTGAATGCCCTGAGTGAAGAACAATGAAGTAAAGGAAAACATGTAACCATGGGTGTTATGTAAGAGCTGCTTTAAAGAGAGGATTCCCACAGGGTCCGAACCCTGACTTCTGTGGATGAGCAGGCCTCCCTTTCCCAGACCCTTGCTCCACAGCAGCCCGACTCTGCTCATGTTGAGCCATAGGGTGCTGAGTGGGATGGCGGCATGCTGCAGGAAGAGGGGGCCTTTCTCCCTCTTGGATGGGGTTTTAAATTGGATCTACTAGCCCCCAGGAGACATTGTTAGTGTTTCAGATGCTGGGTCCCTTTCTAATCTGCCCTGAAAGAGAGCTTATGGGAAATTTGTCTTCCCTCTTTACCACAAGAGGGACATGAAAATTAGAAAGTGAATGTTTTTGATGGGCACTGTTAAATGCTCAGGTTACAGATACAGGGATATGTTTATCACTATGGCTCCTGCCATGTCCCTGTCTGCACATTCTTCTCTGTGACAATGAAGGGATAGGCAAGCTCTCAGGAGAAGACAACAGCACAGACAGAAAATGAGGATGTTGCTGGGGCCACACAGTGCAGTTGTTTTGGATTATTGTTTCCTTGGGCATTGAGCATGATCCATTCTTAAATGAGGAAATCTAAGAACCTAGCTACCTGGAAAATAATGCATACAGGAGAGCTGTAATGGATGCAAATTAATATTCAAAACAGTGCTAATCTTAACCAGGTAAACCAGGGTTTGAGTTTCCTGGCCATATGTGGTTAGGGAAGCATTTGAAACGTGGCTAGTCTGAATTAAAACACACATTGGATTTTGAGGACCTATAATTTAGAAAAAGTTAAATATCTCATTGACAGTTCTTTAATATTTATTGCATGTTAAAATGCTTTGCATATTATTAATTATTAAATTTAATATCTGCTTTCTTTGCTTTTTAAAATGCAGGTACTAGAAAATTAAAATTATGTATGTGATTGCACTTGTGACATGCATTGCTTCTTTGTGGCATCACACAGGCGTGGCTTTTGCAGAGTTCATGGGCCTGTTCCTACCCTGGATTCAGTACCACCTTCCCAAGTCATGGCATCGGGCTGTGGCTGGCTGTCATTGGCCTGAGCTGATCTTCCTGTTGCATAGGTTGGCAGAGAGAGTTACCAAACGCTTGGAAATTGACGAAAGAAAAATTCCTGAGTGGCCCGTCCAAGGTATTCCAGTTATTTTTACCTTTTATTGTTAAATGCAGAGCTGTTTTATAATTATGCAAGTTGTAGGAGATCGATAATGATAAAAATAACTCTTATTTACAGCAGTGCAAATATGTGTCTGGTAGGATAGAACTGATGATTACTTTATGGCTAAAACCTTTTATATCTTTTTATAAATGCATTTCAATCTCCCCTTTTGCACATATGTGTGGTCAACTCCATTACAATATATTACTTGTTCCTTATTAGTTAAATAAGTTAAAAATCCTGGATACCAGCTCATTTTATTTTTATGAGAATCGTGCTTTGACCTTTCTTACTCCCCTCTCCTCCTTTCTTTGTTCTGCAATGCTGGAAATTTTTGAGGTTTGTAATGGTCTCAATGAACTGTGCAGCCCTTTCCTCCCTCCTCCGACTCTGCAGCCCCTCCTCTGGCTCTGAGATCTGGACAGCTTCAGCACCCTGAGATGGAATGGAGAGTGTATTTTTCTATAGAAGGCGTTTTACCCCACAGCTGCTTACTATTTATTCCTCTGCTTGGCTCTGTTGCTTGTGCCTATAATACCAATATTCAGAGAAGCCGAAACAGGGGGGTCACCACAATTTCAAGGCCACCTAAGCCATATAACAAGTTCCAAGACAGCCAGACCTAGAGATGCAACTCTGTCCCCCAAGCCACCATCACCAGACACATCTGTCACCAGCAAAGAAGCTCAGCTATGGTTTTGAATGTTTTGAATCTCCTGAGTCAGCCAGAGCATCCCCCTACTCAGAGAAACCTTTGATGCTGAGGGCTTTTCCTTAGGATCCCAAATAATGGAAGAGAAACGCAGCCTGCTCTATGGAAGCGTCTCACTGCGGGTGTCCGTCAACTGCCAAGTATACGAAAACCCCAACTTAATGATAACACAGACGAAGAAGAAGATGAGTTGATGTCAACTCTTTTGACAGCCTTGTTTGGATCCCTGTGCTGTTTTCTTTTTCCAAAAAGACCTGATTAGACAAGGCAGGGCAGACCCCTTAGTATCTACTTTACATTTTCATTTATTGTTATGAATTGAGTAAAACAATAAATAATGATCAAAATAAAATATAAAGCCTATAATTTCACAAATTAAAAAACACTTTAGAACACCACACTTTAGATGTATGTTTTGTTTCTTCATTTGTTTTAAATCAGTTCATTTTTTTTTTCCTTTAGAAATATCCTCCAATGTTGGGAGGACTGGCCTCCTGATTTGGGTTTTATACAACATAAGCAAGCTTACTGGCCTTTGACGAGAAGTGACATCTGATTTTGATATGTCTGTAATTCTGAGAATGAGGCTGACTCTGTGTAAATGCAGAAGAGCCCACAGGGATGCAGCATCCTCGTTAATATCATATATACTTGTTTCTTTAGTGAAATAATGTAGGGAGCTTTATGGCAGGGATAAATACTTTGATCCAATATTTTAATAGCACAATTCACTTTAATAGCACAATACACACAAAAAACTAAAGGATATTTTAATATAAAAATAAAAAGCTTTTATCGCCAACTTAAACATTAAAATTAATTTAAAACAATTGAAAATTAGAAAATGTTTAACTTAGCTGGAGGTGCCTTAGCGTTTTCATATTAAATACTTTTTAAAGTTGCTAACCAAGAAGAATAATTTATACAACTATTTGTTTCAGCTTAAGATAGCATTGCATTTTAAGAAGTTGATTTAATTAAATAAAAATCTGTGGTAAAATTAGAACAAGCTTTATGAGCTTTTGATGTAGCTTATAAAAAAGTTTAGCTCTCTAGATGGCAACAAAATGCTTAGCATAGTTTATGCCCTCTCATTACTAAAAACAATGAACTAGCAAGCTCTAAAACGAAGAATCAGGACTTTGCGGTGATAATTTACTTCTTATCAAGGAGATTTAATTCAACCCGTTTTTCACAAAACAAATCACCATTTCTTTATGATTTTTTAATTGGGATTTTTCTCCCAAGTAGATTTGACATGTTTCTTTCTCTTAGAAGTGCTTGCTGCTAAGTGAATAGATAGAAACAAAACCATAGCTGTTTCTGGAGAGCCAAGAATTATGAAATCTTTTCCAGAAAACAATTCTACTTTGTTATTAACCTGAAGGAATTGAAAATCCTAATTAGAGGGTGATGTCTTTGTCCTTTGCTGTTCAGGAAGGGACATTCATCACACAAAGCTACCGTTCATCAGTGCTGTTGGCCAGGTGAATATCAGCACAAACCGTGATGACATACAGCTTCATATGCCAGGAGAGTCTCCCACGGTAACACGCCCATTATTCATACGGAAGGGTGACTTCAGAAGGCACGGGCTGCTTTGGGTGTTTGTAAGTTCCTGGAGTTGTTTGGCAATGTTTCATGCTAGCTTTTTTGTCTTAGATAAGAGGTGTTTATCAAGACTTCAGAAGTACCTTTGGTCATTCCCCCAGGAGGTGTTCAGAGTTGCATGGGCTGCACGATTGATAGAACTTGCTATTTGTCTCTATAATTTCTAGATGAGGTGAAGATTTTAAGAAACATCCTGTTCTGTCCACAGAAGGGCATGGACTGCGATCCAAAGACTGTAGCTTTCATGCAGACTTGCAACAGCAGACAAAAGCCCACATGACAGCTCAGGGTTATTTTCTCCAAATATTATAAGGCTCTCTTTCTCTTCAGTGTCAGGCTAGCTTGCAGTTTTGGCTGCCAGCTTTTCCTTCTTCCTCCCTCTGAATCAGTCAAGGAAGACTGTGGTACCTTTGTCATTTAGAGGGATAAAGACCCTCAACCCCATGGGCAGAATGGCAGTGCTATAATCTAGCTGAGAATGTGATCAATGTCTTCTACACAGCATCTGTATTAAGAACCAGTTTTTAAAAGAGCATTGTGCTGTTGGTGATTCACAAGCTCAGACCCTAGTATTTCTACTAATAGGAGTAAGAAAATGATGTGCTGCTTCCAATTAACCATGATGGCACGGCATTGTCAAAGTCTGTGTTTGCTGGGATCTGCCCCATCCAGTTTCCCATTTCACAAAGCTATCCCTGGTTTCTAAATCAAAGCCTTGCTTGCAGGCAAGCAGAGGTTGAATAGAGCTACAAAGCAGCCTAGGAAATATGGATTCACCAGGTAGGCGAGGCTGATCTCTCTGGGGGAAGGTGATGGAGAAGAAAGGGTGGCAGAATATTCTTCTCTAATATAGTTTGGGGTTCCCATGTCAGCACCGTCTCCCTGGTCAGGAAGCACATAGAATTTGCTCAAGAAGTGAGGGTATTTTGGAGACATGATTGCAAAGAGAGCTACAGACAAGGAAGGGGTTCGAAGCGATTACATTTCACCTTGCTATTTCCAGCATTAGTCTCGGCATCATGCCCTCAGTGGCAATGCTGACGACCAACAACAAGCCCTTTCCAGACGTGTTGGTGTATTCTCTGCCCTACCACCAATAGATAGCAACAATTAGATTTCATTGACGACTTCCCTGTTTTAAAGCAATGTGACATTTAATTTTCAAAATTCTGCAAGTTGCCCTTGCTGCTCATTTGCACAGATTGAAACTGAGGCCGAGTTCTTTTTCAGAGCCATAAGCAGCAGAGTAGGACTTTTAAAATGCAAACCACCAAATTCCAAATGCTTTGCTCTTCTGCATTTGAATGGCAGTGGGTTAGAATAAGATACACGGTGTAGCCCGCTGTGTCTGCCTTTCCAAACGGGAAGGAGGTTAGAGAAATGGAATGTGCTTTTCTGTTTTCTCAGAATTAATCTTGGAAGAATCCAAAGCACTTTTATGTTTATGGACTTATGCATTATTTGCACTGTTCTGAAATATTCAGGGAAAGAGGAAATATAATTCTTTGCCACGGAATAAACTAACAGCAGCAGGCAAGGAGCTGGTGCCAGGCAGAGCATACACTGATGCTGGCTTTCCGAAAGCTGGTTAGTGGGAGAAGGGCTCAGCATCATATACATTGTGCCCCAAATCACTCTCCACCCTCAGTGGCCTCAAGAGGTTCCTTCTGCCTCACTTAATCTCATTCCCACTCAGGTGCTTTGGCAATAATTCGGCCAGGACCGCCAAACATGTTTGTAACATCACCTCTAACCACTTCTAATTTACATATGAGAAAAATGAAAAAAAGACTGTCTAACATCTAAAAGAAAAAATCAAAGGAAGATGTCAGGAGCTTCCTATGATACCATGTGGCTTTTTTTTTCTTTTTTTAAAGGAACAACCTTTTAGGTAAATTCAAAGGGGAAAAAATAGAGAAAGAATTGCAACTTTCTTTTTGTTAAATGCCAGGCTGCCTGTCAAACAGGGAATTGATTTCCACTGATACAGGATTTTTCTCTCAATAACAGATTGGTATGTACATGGAAACCTTACTGTTTGTCCTTTGTCTTCAAAGACCTGTGTTTCTGATTGGCTAGGAGGGACCACAAAACATCTGTGAAGTTTTCCCCTTAACTGACCCCTCTCCATCAGCCCCAATGTTCAGGCATCCACGTTTCAACTATGCCGTGGCACTTTGTGGAGATTCATCAAACTAATAGGCCAGAAAGTAGTGATCAGGCGATTTCGATTTCATACCATCTGTTCTAGGTTTCTCTCAGCTACCAGGCTGCTCACTGGCTTTGGAGGACGGGCAGAGTACCAGGGCTTTGGAATGCTCTGCATAGATTTCAAAGGAGCTGGCATGCCCATGAACTCAACAGCTACTTCTTAACACACGAAGTGGACAGAGGCTGCCGGCTACCTGCAAGAGATGCACTTGACCGTCATGACGAAAGCATTCTGAGCTCTCAAGAGCTGGCTGTACATCTGTCTGTGAGCTGGAAGGGAGCAGCCACAGGGCTCCACAGGAGGGAGAGGACACAGGCGACAGAAGAGGAGGGGAAGGAGGTCTTGTCATCCTTCTCATTGACAACATTCTTTGTTCTTGGGAGATTACAGCTTCATCAATATCACACCATGATTGCCTACCTGCTTCTCTCTCCAGTGTGTTCTCATGACCCAACAAGAGCCTAAGCCAGAAGGCAAAACCAGGAAGAAACAAGACTTTGTATTTGGCCAATGAGTCCGACTTTCTAGCGCCTGACTCATACTTCTCTTGAATGATTACTTTCTCTGTGCTCAGGCCATTTGGATTAATTGATACAATAAAGGTCTGAAAGCCCTAAAATGGGGTCCAATTCCCAATTCTGACACTATGGAGCTAACCAACCTGCGAGAGGATGTGTAGAAAAATCAACAACAGTTTTCCCAACCGCAAAATAGTTGCCGCTGGGACACAGGGTGGCATTAAAACAAAACAAAACAAAACTGCGTTCCAAATGCTAATTATTCACCAGTTGCCGTTCCAGACTGTGTCCCTTGGTATCAGTGAGCTGATTGCTTGCAGAATGATGATGTCGGTTTGAAATCTAAATGTGTGTTCCAAAAGAGTAGAGCTTTCAAAGTCATCCGAGACGCAGAGTAGGGGATGTGGAAAAAAGCTCAGAGTCATGAAATCTACCCCTTCACTTTTCAAGGACATCAAGACCCAGAGAGGTTAGAGACCCAAGCGAGCTCACAGTCAGGGTCACAGCAACGTGAACCGGGCACGGGGCTTCAGCGAAGATCGATATCGTACTCCTTCCCGTCTGCCCGCTTCCCACGGCAGTCCCCGCGGAGGGGTTTCTCATGACGTGAGATTCCCCTGGCCCTACATAGATTGCTGGGGCAGTGTATAAGGGCCTTTTGTGATCTAGCTGTGTCCCAACAGGTAGAAAGCATATTTCTTGATGACAGGGGCTGCAAAGTCTCCTCTCAGCTGCCAAAGTCACAGAAAATGGAACTAAACAAAGGCTGACAATGCTGTTCCCCTGCGGTGACCTGTTCACCTCTCCTGCCACTTCCAACTTGACTTCTTCCTGAGCAGCCTCCCATCATTCAAGTCAGCAGGGACTTCAGGCATCAGGCAGCCCGTGCCCAGGCTGCCAGAAGGAATATTTTGCACAGTGGGGTGCAGGCACGTTTAAGTGCTCGAAAGTCCCGGGCTGTAATGGCGCAGAAGGGGCTCTGAGGCTCCTCAAGTTCCCTGGGTCTCGAAACTTCCTCCTAAAGATTTCTTTCTTACTTTTAACCACTTCGTGCCCTGAAATCACTAAGGTTGTTTCTTGAAATCCTCACAGACCTCCTTTATTCTGGAAGGTTCTGACCCAATAGGCAGCCTTAAGAAGAACATAAGCAACAAATTAAAGAAATTAAACCTAACTTAAGGATTACTGTGGATGACAGCAGACATTTTACCAAGTTTACCTACTTTCTGTTTTACAGAAACATTCATGCAACATCTTTTGCAATAACTATAAAGCAAGAGCAAGACAAATGCATGTCCATCAAGAGATGCCTGGGCCAACTAGACATCTTCCTCAGTGAACTAGTACCCAGCAAAGAAGACAAAGTGGTGATACAGCTGAACCGTGGACCAACCTCAGAAAGTTATGTTAAGTGAAAAAATCCGGAAAGAAACCCCAACAAAACAAAACAACAAACACACAAAGTCAGATAAAACAAACCACAGTCTGAGAGATTCCATTTCTATGAAATGCCCCTACAAGGCAAAACTAGAGGCAGGGAGCAGACTGGTGATTGCCAAGGGAATAAGAGGGGATTGCAAATGAGTGTGGGGCTTCTTTTGGGGGGTGGTTCAGACCTAAGCATATGCTGCTCTGGTGGCTCCCCAGTTCTCTAAGTTCCTTACAAGTTGCTCAACTAGCTATGCGGAGTGAAATGTTTCTGCTGTGTGCACTGTGCCTCCTAATGTTAGACAAATGAGCACCCACAGGACGGAGCTTCCATAGCCCAGGATGGGGGACATCTTTGGAGTTCTTGAACACCTATTTGACTCAGTCGTTCATTTCCCCTTACCCTGTCTCCCATGGGAAGCAAGTGACCTTCAAGTCAGGGCAGCGGCCTTCCTGAGGCAACAATTTACAGAGCAGACAGGCTCCATTACAAGGTCTGGTAGAGCCTTGATTCAAGGACCAATACGTTCACGTTTGGTGAAAAGCTGATGGTGGTGGCAGCAATTTAGATCTGCAATTAAGACATTAGAGTGTTTGGGACTGACAAGAAGTTAACACAAATGATTCAGCTGTAAAGTCTTTAAAGACGTAGCCTTGTACAAGGGTCTCCCACAATGACTGCGTGGCTGTATTTATTTATACAATGTTACTGTCTGTAAGATATTCTTTTCCCCCTAGAACTTTTCCAAAAATCCCTGGAACCCTTAACAGGGGAGACTAGAATTGGGTCTAAGTAATGCATTTAAGATAATTTAAAAAAAAATCACCCTTTAATGAGGACCATATTCCTCCAATTTTCCCTTACATATGATTCAGTATTTTGCAAATGCTGATGTATGAAGAATGCATTGAATGTGGCCAAAGTTGAAGATAGCCCCTGTGGATAAGACCTCATGGACACCGTCCTGAAATAATACGTATAGCTCAACCCCCAGACATGTGTCTTCAATTTAAAATAATTCGGCAATCATGTTCAACCAGAACCTGATTACACAAAATGGGACTTTTAAACTCCCAGACTTGGATCGAATTTTGAGGCCCCAAATGTGGGAGGGGGATAATATGCGGCCTGTTTATAGATCCCAGATCTTGTGATTAAGTGGTCCACACACATATTTAAATGTTTCTTTGAGATTATCAAGGCACCCCGTACCATTTCCCACCTATAAATATTAGCTTGTTTTATGAGAAACTAGATGAAATTCCTGGCTAGGATACAAAGGGAAGAAAATGGAAAATAAGTTGAGCCTCTGGCATATAATATGGTTTCCAAAATGCCAAACTAAGGTCTCAGTCTCCACTGTCTCAGAGGCTGGGGAGGAAAAATGCTGGCCAGAGCTTCCCAAGGTTGGTACAGGATGACCTTGGACAGAGAAGCACAGCACACCGGGTCCCTTGGGTCTGGAGGATGAGCTGTTCCTTGGCGATTTTCAGTTTGCTGCTGGCAGCTTCTTCTCCTGGTGGCCGCGAAGGTCTCCTTCCACAGAGACATGTCGGGCCTCTGTCTGTGTTAGGACTTCTGACATGCCGGGAGGTCCTCGAATACTTCTTTGATAGGCTGCCCAATCCTGGAGCTGCTATCATTACTAAGTAGTTATTTCTTGAAATCCCTTTGATCAGAAGAAGTCATAGCCATAAAATATTTGGTGAATCACCAGCAATGGTAGTTAGGGATAAGACTGCCAGATATAATACGGACACCCGGTACAGTGGGAGTTTCAGATCTACCGCACATGTGTTCTCGACCTTGGGAGAAGGCAGTGTGTTGGTTTGTAAACTGAGACATGAAAGCCTTAAGATGTTATGGTCTAAGAAAAAGGCAGAGGAAATAGGCTTGACAAGCTATCTAGACTTTTTTTTCTTAAATAAATAGGCATATAGATGATAGGTGGATTTTCTTTTCATGTTGTTGATGGCTCTTTGTTTGCAGGTATTATGGCGTAAGAGATGAGAACAGGACCCTTTCCAGGTACTGTCTGGAGAAAGTGTTCATTCCTGCCACCTTTTTTCTTGTTTTTTGTTTTTTGGCTTTTTGTTTTGTTTTGTTTTGTTTTGTTTTGCTTTTCGAGACAGGGTTTCTCTGTGGCTTTGGAGCCTGCACTGGAACTAGCTCTTGTAGACCAGGCTGGTCTCAAACTCACAGAGATCCGCCTGCCTCTGCCTCCTGAGTGCTGGGATTCAAGGCATGTGCCACCACCGCCCAGCTCCTGCCACCTTTTAATCTGACCTCTGGGTGAGGTGGTGCTAGGCCACAAGCTCTCCTGGAAGGTGCACCAGGCAGGGCCTGAAGCTGATGTTGAGTTGTCAACAAATTGATTTTTTCCCCAAGTTTCTGTTACTAAAAATAGAATAGCTACCCGTAAGCCAGAGGGGACTCAACATTCTTTCTGATGACTTCGTGCCAGATGGAAGGAAGGTGGGTGAAAGACAGTCTTCTGGGAATTCCAGGTGACTTGAGTCGCACATCCCACCATTCCTGTAACTACCACATGTCATCTGTGCTAAAGCAAAATGTTAGCCTGAGACATAGCGTCAGACTCCTGCAGGGAGGAGGGAGGAGGCTGGCCTTCCTCTGTGCTCCATGGTAGAGTTCCCTGCTTTGCAGCAGGTCTCAAGCTGCCTTTAGTGCCCCAAACTCCCATATTAAAGAAGACTGGTCTACCACAGATGGCCCATAAATATCTGTTGAATGGACAAAATAACTATGGCGACAAGCAGAATTCTGCAAGGTATTTTTCAAATGCCTAAGTCTATAAGAAGAGTTCCCTGGATTCATTTTTTTTTCCTGCCTGAGAATGAGTCTAGGCTGGCCTTGAACTTATCATCTTCCTGCCTCAGCTTCTCAAATGCCAGGTTCATATGTCACAATGATTATTTATTTATTTATGAGTGAGGCAATTGAGTTCAGGTATGTATGTGTCCCAGTGCACGTGTGGATGTCAGAGGACCACTCTGTGGGGCTGGTTCCCTCCCCCCCACCCTTATGTGGCTTCTGGAGATTAAACTTGTGTCTTCGGGCTTGCCCTGTAAGCACCCTTACCGTCTGAGGCAGCTTTGCTCCTTCAGGTCTCTCTTGGATGTCGTAGGTAATCAGAGAGCAGGCTAGCGCTGCTCTGGTTGCTAAAAGCAAAGCCTAAGCAGGGAAGCTGCCTGGAAGAACTGTCTCCTGCCAGGGTCTCCCGAGGAGCCAGGCCCAGTGCAGCCTAGAGGACGGCACAGGAAGAGCTCCACACTCCAGCGTTTAGCCCAGTGAGAACTTAACTCTCAATAACCAAAGAAGATATTTTATGCAAGAATCAAACTAAAGTGTGTAAGGAGGTGTGGGTGAGGATGCCGGTTGAAGATGACAAGTTGGTAGATATGTGTAACACAGAGTACAGTGTGCCTTTAGCCAGCTGCCTGGGCTTGCCGTCTAAGTACTGTTGGCACAGCAAAGAACTTGGTACCTGCACAGCTCGGAAGGGCAGTAGCTTTGTATTTCCTCCAAGTGATAGATATGGACGTTATGAATGCATCTTCTAACTTCCTTCCCCATATAGCTGACTCTGCCTGGCAGAGCTGGTCACATCATTGCTGGTAAATTACTCTCAGCTAAAGTCTGAACATAGAATCCACAAAATATTTGAAAACTGAGGGGCTTAGAGTGACAGACCTGAATAGTGATAACCCTTCATAGACTGTCCTTGAGTTTGTCAGGATGAATCCTCTGACCTCCCTGTGACCTAGCTTTTAGGTCATCTTTTCCTGGGGTTATAGAAAAACCAAGGTGCCGTTTGAGGAGCAAACTGAGTGTTTTAAAATGGGGATGCTGCATTGCCATTTAAGCCTCGAGTAGATCCTCCCAAGAGCATTTCTGTTTCCACGAGAACCCTGAAAGGATTGCGTTTGCTAGCCTCATCCAGGCAGGTCAGCTGAAGGCAGCTGAAGAATCTGCTCACTGTGAAGTTTGTAAGCGGAGGTGTGCAGGACTCCAGGGGCGCTTCCCTAGGTCCTCACACGGGGCTTTGAGCCTAGCACCTACTCAGCTGATTCAGCAGATGAATGACAACCATGAGTGATGATAAGCCCACACCCCTTAGGACTCCAATGTAACAACCAGAGGCTTTGAAGCTACCGAAATTTGGCTTCCTGCAATGGTTCTGAAGGATGTGGATAAGAAAAGCTGTCTCTCCTACTCAGAGAGGACAACTTCAAAGATCCCCAGTGGAAGCCAGGAGTCAGGACAATACCAAGTCCTCTCCATTATGTTTTTATTATATGCCCTGCAGCATGGATGAATGGTAGCAGACATCTCCCTCTCCTTTGTCTGATTCTCTGGGGCCTTCTCTGCATCACCACCCTTGAACTTTGGGGTTGTTACTAAAGGAAACAGGAGTTTCTTGAATACAGCACTGCTGTACTTGTACAGGCAATCTAATCAGTAAGACTATACTGTGTGACTGATAGAAAAAGGATTGCATACCCAGAGTGGGTACCCCAGATAAAGGGATGCTTTCCATCTCAGGCAGGAGTGGAGTCCTGGGAGATTTCACCAGGCTACTCAGAAGACTGTACAAGCTAAAACTTGTAAATTGCTTGGAGACTCTTCCATTGATATTTTCAGACTGTGGTTGAATCAGAGATGACCAAAGCCATAGATGGTAGTAATTGTGGGGTAAGAAAGGCATTTAAAGTTTTAAATTAAAATGTGTTGAGAAGAGGAAAAGTCAGCAGGTGTTTTCAAACTCTTTTGCTCATGTGCCAGGAGGATTTTAAATCATGCACCCTGACTCACTTTTGGGTTAGAATCTACATTTCTCATCACGAGTTGTAACAGCGATCTTGGACATAATTTTTTTTACCATGTTTTAAATATTGACATTAAAACATTATATGACCATTTCAAATATAGTCACAGAATCTATTCAAATTGATGCTTTCTATTTTTTGCATATATGTGTGTAGGGCACATATGTTTACATGTTTGAGGGTGCATATGTGTATTCTAGTGCTCTGATTGATCTCCACCCTATTCTTTAAGGCTGAGCCTCTCAGCTGAGCCTGAACCTTGCCCTTTCAGCACTTCTACCCAGCCAATCTGCTCCAGGAACTCCCATCTAAGTTAGAATTACTGGTTAGCCACTCTGCCCATTCGGCATTCACATGGATGCTGGGGGCCCAAACTCTGGTTCTTAACACTTTGCCCACCAAGGTGTTTTCCCAGTCCCAATACTTGCTATTTTTCTTAAAGACTCTTGAAATTTTATAGTGTTTCCTTATCTCCATAAATGAATTATTTATATTCTACATTTCTCATATTATTTCAATCCTTTGGAATGTATTTTTATGCCTAAAATCTTTTATTGAACAGTTCATTTTACTTGCCTGCTACAAAATATGTGTATAACCTGAAATTAATATTTTTACTTATTAAGCCTAAATGATCAGTATTAAAAATTCTACCACTAATGTTTAATAGCAATCCATTCCGAACTATAATGATCATATCAAGTGAGGAATAGAAATTACTGAGTATTTGCCTCCTAATGGGATGAAAGAAGATTTTTTTTTTGTTCTAATCGGTCAGAATTCAAATAAGGTCCATGTGAGATGAAGGCTGACTCTTAAATCCCCTGGTCTCCTTTTAGTCTTTTCTTGCTTATCACTGAGACAGGGTTTCTCTATGTAGCCCTGGCTGACCTGGAGCTCACTATTCACCCAAAGCTGGCCTTGAACTTGTGTCCTTTCTGCCTCTGTCCTTGAATCTTTAAATTTCAATCTCTTGCTCACTCTCTTCTCCATATGGGAGCATATGGCAGAGGAAGCTGCTGTCCTTGTGACAGCTCAGAAGTAAAAAGAAACAAGGAAGGCCTGGGATCCCAAATTATGTTTTCAGAAAACTTCTTTTAGACATACTTTCCTTCTGTCCTAGCTCCCAACTTCCCAAAGCTTCTGTCACCCCCCTTTAGTGTGGCATAATAGAAACCAAGAAATCAACATATGAACCTATAGGGACATTCCAGAAGCAAACTAGGGTTGGTTTGTTAGAGGTTCCTCTCCAGCGCATGCCACAGGTATATCTGTTGTTCTAAATGCACACATCACCCAGGACAAGCATTAGTTCCCTTAGAGAGCATAACACACACCCTGTATGAATAGTAACTCACTGGGAAATAAAACATTGTCTTCTTGCCCCTTCAGTAAGAGGGGGAGGGAGTTCAAAGATGAGAGTCTGGAGACAGCGTAGTATGGCTGAAAGACTTTGGGTGTGGTGATGCAAAATGCTTACAGAATGCAGCCACGGAGAGGAGTAGGGCTCTGGGTACCGCAGCAACAAGAAGACATGCTGTCTCTCCACCCTTGGGTTCCATCCCAGGCATATGTCCTCATTCTCAGATTCCACAGTAATAAGATGACTACTGATGGAGCTGGAGAGATGACTCCATGGTTAAGAGTATACACTTTTATTCCAGAGGACCTGGGTTCGATTCCTAGCACCCACATGGTGAGATTCTGTGTAACTCTATGTAGTTCCAGTGTTTTAGTTAGGGTTTCTATTGCTGTGAAGAGACACCGTGACCACGGCAACTCTTATAAAGGAGAACATTTAATTGGAGTGGCTTGCTTACAGTCTAGTGGTTCAGTCCATTATCGTCATGGTGGGGAGCATGATGGCATATAGGCAGATATGGTGATGGCTAAATCTTGATCAGAAGGCAACAGGAAGTGGACTGGGACACTGAGCGAAGCTTAAACAAAAGAGACTTCAAAGCCTGTCCCTGCAGTGACACATTTCCTTCAACAAGGCCACACCTCCCAATAGAGCTAATCTCTATGAGCTTATGGGGGCCAATTACTTTCAAACTACTGCAGGATGGAACACCCACTTCTGGCCTCCTCAGGTACCAAAGATGAAATGGTGCACACATATATGCATCCATACACACAAAATAATGATAAAAATAGTAGTAATAATAATAATGATAATTTAAAAAGTGGCTGTTGTAACTCCTGCCTTTTGTCCCCTGGGAAACTTCCTTTGTTCTCTGCAGTAAAAGCAACCCCCCTTTTTTCTTTAGCTGATGAATACTGCCATCATGTGCCTGGCTCTTAATGACGTGAGATGCTCTAGTTGACCTAATTGATCTATCCTGAGTTTCATGTCTCTTCAAGGCTCTACAGAAGAAAACCAGTGTCACCCCCAAAGAAGAATGGATACACATGGATAGCCACCAAATAGTTCCCACTACACCAGGTTTCATCCACTGCTCACGGGATAGCCTAGTGGATGGTGGAGCTGAGCAATAAAACAGAATGGAACTGAATGAATCAGAACAGAACAAAACCTCGTGGTTGCCAAGGCTAAAAGGTAGATGAGTGTCTCCAGTGAAGAGATTAGGGCACCACTGGAGAGGCTAGGAACAGACACGGAACAGTGCGCCAGCCTCCTGTGCACAGGCTGACAATGGAGAAGAGTGTGTGTGTGAGAGAGATCTGGTTGTGAGCAACTCTTCGGACATCCCATGCCCATAAGACCCGCTCTATAGGGAAAATGTACAGTTGTACAGCATCATCCCACTTCTTGAGCCACAGGACTTCTCCCCCTCCCTGGTCGGGGGGGGGCTGGATTCTAGAATTCAGGGGACAAATCTTAGGATTATTGATGTATGCCCCAGAACTGAACAGAGGTATGCTCACAGAGTCTAAGCCAGCACATACATTTTCACAGAAGGTGACAAGCCTAGCGCTGGCTGGACATGCTTCTCAACACTAGTCTAGGAAGTCTGGGGAACAAGGCATGTTCTGTGTGGCCAAACAGTGATGGAACGGTGACCAGTATAAAACTAATTTGTTGTTGTTAGTGTTGTTGTTTTTTTTCCAGCAGCAAATGCCATGCTAAGGAGATGCAGACATGTTGAGAGTCAGGAGAGGCAAGGTCAGAAATGGAGCAGTTCAAAGAGGAAGAGGACATGGCTCAGATCAGAGACTACCTTCTTAATCCTTTTATTTATTTGTTGTGGCGGTAGAGATGGAAAGTGGGGCCTCACACATGCGAGGTAAGGGCTCATCCCCTGGACTATAGTCCAGTCCCTCCATCTGGGGCTCTTGAATCTCAGCTTTGCTACTTTCTCTGTGCAACTGTAAAACTCCTCAGCTTCTTCCTCTCCAGACTGAGGCTTTTATTAAAGCAATAGGCTTGCCTTTGAAACCAATGTGAACCTGGATCTTGATTGTTTGCCTTGATCTTCTGAACTCCAGATAGAACCTAAGCTCTTCAGGGCAAAAGAACTCTCTGTACTGCCCAAAGTAACCCCCACACACGCACACATACACACATTCACACACTCACACACGCACACGGTTTTCCTTCTCCCCCTACCGCTTCCTCAGAACCAGATGACTGCAAAGCTGTCTGACGGCTTTTGAATTTAGAGTCCCCCCCACCTTCTGCCCCCAACTCTTTTGAGCATCTCAAGCCAGATGAATTCTCCACATCAGCAGAATTTTACATATGTTATGCAAAAGCACATCACCGAAACACAGAGCAAAGGACATAAATAATGCAAATTGAACATCCATCTTAACCCCGGCCAGATGAGGCAGGGTGGGGCTACAATTAGCTAGGGAGACCTGACAATGGTTATTGTGGCAACATAATCTATGGGAGGTGTCCAGTTACAGCCAGCACACTTGCAAGGCAGAAATACAGACCCCGATAAAGGGAACGGACAAAGAAAAATGGGGAGGGGCCAGCAGACATGGTAGACAGACAGATAAACAGAACCCCCTGAGATGGACAGGCAGGGGGATGTGCACACAAGGGAAGGCCAGCTTTGGCTTTGAGTGAGGGCAGAAAATGGCAGTGTTGCCCTTGAAATCCCTGCCGTGGGGTCATGAGCAAGCTGTTGACTCTGTTTCCGTCTAAATTACAAAGGACTGCAATTATATGTGGAAAATTGTCCGGCCGTGTCCCTGAGCAGATGGGAAGGCCGTGGTGGCAGATGACATGAAGTTAGCAAGCTGCTGGCCCTTCCCTCCTTGGCATGGGTAGAGGCTGCCTGGGTACCAAAGCCAGCATCATTGAGAACAAAATAGCCACTTTAAGAACAGCCTGTTGTCTGCAGACTTAAGACTCAAGTCATTAACTGTTTTAAATTCTTGGTACCTGGATCGAAGTAGGGATGGGGTGGGGAGAGAGAGAAGGGCAGAAGTATCTTCTCATCATTTGTTACCTACTCTGGCAAACCCTGAACTATCATCATGTTGATAGTTTTGCACTGGGCATAGGTTGGGCGACAGGAAGGAGTATCAATCTGGCTATCTGGGGAAGGATGCCAGCTTCCTTCCTTCTGTGCTGTGCTGGCCAGGGTTAGCTGAACTCACAGTTACGATGCCCCATGGCAAGGTTTCGCTGGAGAGGCACTCTAGGCACACAGAGATGGGGCAAGCAGCCTGGAGAGAACAGCCCTCACCAAATGGCATGGGAGGTGGCAGGGAGCAGAGATGGCCTGTTCAGATCAGCAACTGCTGGAGAGGCAGCCAGGGTTACCAGCAAGTCTGGTTGGTTTGGAGGCTCGCACCCCAGGGGAATCCTAACCCGGAAGAGAGAACCTCAACACCATCATAGTGATTACTAAACTTTGTAATGGCTATTAACGGTATGGGTTCTGATCGTAAAAAGGCAGCAATGCCCACTGTGTGCCTGGCGCTGTGTTAAGTACTTATTGGAAGCTGTGCGTTCAGATGCATGCTGCTCCCAGCTTTACAGTAGTGAAAGGGCCTCTGGTGCAGAGAAAGATGCCCCTCAAGGCCACTGGGGAAGATTCATGACCTAACTGGCCACCGCTCTTCATTCTTCCCTGGAGCTGCCTCTAATGTGATTGGTTGGCCCGATGACTTGCTTGATAGTGTCCTCATTCTGTGTCCAGATCTCATGATGGTCCTGCCCTGGGAACTCAGATGGGTGCATAAGCTTGGTCAGTTCTGCTGGAGGATGAGAGGCCCGTGAGGAACAGATATGCACTGCCCCAACTGAGGCCATTGTATTTCAGCCAGTGCCTGTGGCCTCATGAGAGAGTCTATACCAGTGGATTTCAACCTTTCCAGTGCTGTGACCCTTTAATACAGTCCCTCATGCTGCGGTGACTCCCACAACCATAACATTATTTATGTCGCTGCTTCGTAGCTGTAATTTTCCTACTGTTATGAATGGTAATATGCATTTTTGTTGGAGGTAGAGGTTTGCTGAAGTGGTCATGAGAACCTAGGGTGTAGACATACTCAAATGAGTGTGGCCCGCCCACACAGGCAGAACTTCCAGTGAATTTCCTGCCCAGTGAACAATGAACCTGAGTATAGTTCTAAGCTACCAAGTTTTGGGATCATTGTTACTCAGCAGCAACAACAAAAACAAACAAAATAAGCAATCTACTCCATCTTTCTTCTGACTACACATCCTCCTGTGAGCATCTTGTTCACCAACACCACATGTGTCAGTTCTGCCTGTCTTTTCCTGGAAGGTTCTGGTAGCAGATATTGCTGGCTGCCCACGGTATTCACTTTCTGACAGAACCTCTGAGACATGGGAGCCTCACCCCCCACTCCAGGGAAAGTCCCAATTGAAAAAGCCAGTAGTGGTGGCTGCAGAAGCTTCATCAGACATTGTCTGGGATGACTTCGAGACCTGTCTCTGGCCAAGATGGATGGCCCAACTGAGCATCTTTCTGGAAAAGAGCTCTTCTTGTAAGGACATAAACACTAAAAGGGATTAAAAAATAACTGTACTCTGCTCACCAGCTTGTAACAAGAAGGCCTGGCTGAGGCTGGCCCTTCAGCCAAGGTTGGCCTACCATGAAACTGAGCAACAGAAGCATCTTGGTATCACTGAGAGGCAGACACATGCCTGGGACCCAGACCGTTCATCGTTCTGTTGCTCCATTTTGTTCAAGTCGGTTCTAATAGTTAAAAGATGACTATTATTTCAAACTTGCAACCAAAGGCTGTCTTAAGGGAGAGAGCTCTGATCACCAGTGGAAAGGAGCCCAGCCACTTCCTCTTGTCTGTTTCCCATGAATACACTACAGAAGACACCAAAGCACATTCACTGAAGGACTGGCATTGGGGGGGCTCCACCTTGAGAGTCCACCTTGGCAACTTGGGCAACTTGAAGAAAGCGATGGCTCGGGGCTCATGTAGGATGACTGAAGAACAAGGTAGAGGAAGTATAATTTGGGGGGAGTCCTGGGGAGCATGGTAGAGTATGGTCAGAGGTCTTAGGAGCAATAGATGGTCTACCAAAATGTGTTCACCTTCTACTTGGTTCATCTCCCTCGTTTTTCTGTGTTCAGGAATCACAGGCTACCCTTTATTTGTAGCTGTCACCCAAAATGTCTGACAACTGGGATGGCAGAGATGCAGACGAGTTAAATAGATAACTACCATGACACTGTGGGGGTGGGAGCTAGGAAGCCATGAGTTTATATTGTGGGCAAAGTTCAATGGAAAGAAGATTCTTGGGACAAGGTCAGGTCAACGATGTGGAAATAAGCAGATGAGCAATCAAGACAGATGCTCTATACCAACTATCCTGGAATTATGCCCCAAGCATCAACACAAATGTCAACAGTGTTTGGCATATTGAATCATCTCTGACAAAGCAGACTAATGATGCACGGTGTCTGGTGTGTGGCTCTGTCTGTGCTGGCAGCCTGGGCACTCAGAGCCGAGGGACACAAGACTCTGACCACGCTGAGTGCACTGAACACCCACCACACCACTTTAGGGAACAGAACAGAACTACAGTGTCAACCTTGAAGCCTGTTCATGTCCTCTGGTCTAGACGCTGATTGAGGAAGGATCTGAGTGGTCACAGTCCCTTTTCTTCAACACAATGACCCCTTTAGAAAGGTGCTATGGAGAATTGAGGTGATCATCTAAAGAAGAAATTGTGCACTGGAGGAGGGCAGATGGGACAGAGGCCTGGGAGCAGAGTGATCCTTGTGTCCTAAGGGCCTTGGAGCATGTTGTACCCAAACTGATGGCTTCCATCATCAGTGACACCATCACTCTCATTTGATGGAGGAAAGCAAACACAGCCCCGCTCTTCACAAACCTTGCCCAGAGATTTTCTAAAACTGCCTATAGTCCTAAGACCTGGCTCCTGTAGGATCCTTCCCTGAACTCGAAGAAATGTGCGATGCTGGTAGGATTCCAGAGGGGCACCGGTGAGGAAGTTATGGACCAGATGGATGAATGCGGGCCCCTGCTCTGCAAGTACTTTCAGTAAAGAGAACGGGAGATAAAATTCAAGATCACAGTAATTTTTAGTTCAAATGCAATTTTGTTGTTTATAAGTCCTGGTTTTCCTGCAAATTCCAGTCTCTCATGTAGAAGTAAACATCCCAAGACCCATATTGAGGGCCTGGCACCCGCTCAAGTGCTCCTTTCAATACCGTGCCATGCTCTGGACCTTGTAACAGCCCCCTACTGTCTTCATTTCTTTTGATTCATCTTCTGCTTTAATATAATAACTATACCTATATCAAGTATATTGATATAGTAAATATATTAACATCACTACTTAGAAATATTCTTTTTATTTTTCTTCAGTGCTGACAGGGGCCTGTGCACTCTAGCCAGGCTAGGTGAGCCTTCCATCACAGTGACAGCCCCAGCCAGGCTAGGCGAGCATTCTATCACGGTGATAACCCTAGCCAGTGACTTTCTTTGTTTGGGTCTGAAACACTAGCTATGGTTTTCCTCTTAACTCATACCCTGCCTCATATGGGCAATCTGGCTGAACAATGTTTCTGCTGTTCTGTTTTAGACATAACTGTCCTATAGCAAGGGAAAGCATCTGTTTGGAGCATGCTCATGAAGAAACAAAGTAACTAAACACAGTGGGGGCCTCCTTGGGCCTGTCTTCTCCCTCATAAGGTGTGCTGAGCACTTACAATGTGCTAGGCCTAGCTCAGAGCTCCAGAGGGATTGATTAGCAGGAATCGGTTATAGATGAGAAACCTGAGGCTGAGCGATGTTAGGGGAGATGCACGAGAGGCAGCTTCATAACTACTGTGGCACCTTTCTGGGACCCATTCCTTCCTTCCGGTGCAACATACTTGGGGTCCACTTCCAAATCCAGTGAGTCTCATTGGCTTAAGCCATCCCTGATCATGCTTTGGACAGTGCGCAGTTCAGTTACCCTGGGTCTCAGCCCACCAGCTCAGAGTGTCCTTGTCAATTTACCTTGTCAATCATACTGAAGTCACTGACTCTCCCTCTCTTTCTCTCTCTGGTTCCTTAAAAGGAAGCTTATGGCCCTTATTGCTGCCTGTAGCCACCCTGCAGCCCGGAAGGGAATCGTCTCAGGGTGAAGGTGAGCCGACAGGATGGGGGAGAAAAGCTGTTGGCATCCTACTGAACACCAGGCAGAGCAGTCTTCTGGGTAGCTTGCCAACCTTCGACCCAAAGGAAGCCTCCTGGCATAGCTACACCCATGTTGCCCTCAGGCCTGTTGTTAAGTAACACAGTGTTAACTTTAGGGCAGGTGCTGTGGTACTTCAGACCATGTATCTGTTGATGGCAATGGCTACTGTGTGGGTAATGTATACACTGTGGATACGTTGGGTGAGGGGATAATTCATCTCCTATATGGGATGGAGTGAGAAGGTCGGAGATATCGTGACATTACCGAGAATGACAAACAATTTTAAACTTATGGAGTCTTCGTTTATGGAATTTTCCATCCATTGTTTTTGGACTGGCACTGACTGTAGGTAGCTGAAACTGTAGAGGTGAGTCGGGAGGTCTATGCAAACCTCTCCCTGAATGGCTCGGGTCAAGGGAGGCTTTACAGAGAATTTGACTTCAGTATGGGGCAGAGACATACCCAGGCACCTCCAGAACTGCTCAGCGCTGATGTGTTGAGCATGCATGAATGTTAAACTCCTCTGCCGGCAATCTAATTTGTACAAGTGCTTAGCAAGAACACCGGATTTTTCAGAGCTTAAAGTGCAAAATATTAAAAAATAAATCACAGCTAGTAAAATCGTAGCGCTACCAGGAGATCCATTTGGAAAGACAGTTAGCAAAGTAGACCCTAGGCGCATCCATCAAGCTTTGCCATCACGCGGAAGGCCCGCTCACATGGGCTTCCTTTCAGCCCGCCCAAGAGGATCCTGCAATTTAAGGCGGGGAACAGCTGAGTCCTGGTAATTAGCAATGAGATCCTTGGGAATTTTAATCAAAATGTTTAAGGAGCTAACACAAAATGGCAGCCCAAGTAACTGAGATCTAGGGGATAGTTTTAAGTCCCCCTCCCTTCTCCTGGGCATTGTCCATTTGAGTATATTGTGTGGGACCTGGTAGGAGTTCTTCACTTCATTTGACCCCTGAACCATGTTGAAAATTTCAGGCCTAGATACTAAGTCTTTTACGCATACCTGGGGATTGGGTGACTGACACTGGAGAACTTCCTGTGTTGTCTTGGGTCTCCTAGAATGCCTATATGTGAGGGTTCCCTAGAGACCTCATTGGGAGGCAATCCCTTGACCAAGTTTGATCTTCAACACAAGTTTAGTCCTAAATTATGATTGGTTCATTTCTTCTTCCTGTCTTCCAACATCTAAGAAGCCCTTTGGTTCCAGGGCTGATCCACCCCCCTGACATGCAATGTCACAGACAGCTCTATGCCTGCATCCTGGAATGTTCCCCTGGGGGTCTAGGACCTGGCATCTCTCTCTTCCCAGGTATTGTTTCCTGCATGAGAAAGATTGAACCTGACTCATTTATGCATTTACCTTTTCCCAGAGTAATCACCAAGGCATTGCGATTTAGAAGGCTGTACTCAGACTGTGTGGAATAATCAAGGCCTTGTGTTTTCAGTCTGTGACAGAATGAGGCCCAGGCACCCACAGCACCTCCCATGTGGCGGAGGCCTGCCAATCATGCCCTGGATGTCATGACAGTGTCAAGCGCAGAACTCCCGCGTGAGCGTTTTCAGTTTCTGTGCTTGCCTTGCCACTGACCAGTAAGAAATGGTTCCCATCCTCAGTGAGGATTGATGTTACGCTTGTCCTGTCAGTGCCTCTTGGAGAGTTTCCCAAACCAGCAGCACCAGCATCATTTGGGAAATTGGTCCAAATGTAAATTCTCAGGCCCTAAGCGGAACTGAGGGAAACAAAAACCTAGAAACTGAGTCCTAGCACACTCTAAACTACTCGCCTCTGGGCTTCTTGAGGAATCTGCCATATTGGAGAATTGCTTTGCCACAACTGAGCCAGGAGAAGAGCTGGCATGAGGGCTGTGGGGTTTCTTCTCTTAGAGCCATAAATGCCAGTCAACAGAGATGGCCACATCTGTCTGAAGTGTCAGTCAACGGAGATGGCCACACCTGTCTGAAGTGCCAGTCAAAGGAGATGACCACACCTGTCTGAAGTGCCAGTCAACGGAGATAGCCACACCTGTCTGCAGTGCCAGTCAACGGAGATGGCCACACCTGTCTGAAGTGCCAGTCAACGGAGATGGCCACACCTGTCTGAAGTGCCAGTCAACGGAGATGGCCACACCTGTCTGAAGTGCCAGTCAATGGAGATGGCCACATCTGTCTGAAATACTTACTGAACTCTTTCTTTAGACTTTGAACTAGATTAGTCCTGAAGTCAGTGTGTGGCACCCACAGAAATTTATATACATACTCATCTTAACCAAGCCCACGCGGCTTTTTGGATTTTCAAAGTTAATCTTTAACAGAGTAAAGAGTGAGTGAGTCACTCCTTGCCACCTTCCTTCCCTTGCCACTTTTGTCAGACATTGAGGAGGGGTTGGGGGGAAATGCCAAGGGTGACTTGAGTTCCAGTCTTGACTCTCTCTCTTTGGTCTTAGCTCTCTGTAAATAGGAACGACAGTTAAGTAAACCCCACAGACATTATAAAGGACTAAACAGGTGGAGAACAGAAAGCAAGTAACTTAATAGCTATTATTGTTAGTTGGTCCTCATCAAACACTGAGATCTTCCTGATTGGCTCAACAGTGCTTCCTAGAATTGGTCACCGGAAGTCAGAGGTAGAGGACCCTTGTGGAGATGCCTAACTGAGATCTCTCCCCACTGACCTGAGCTTATTTCACCCTTCATGAACTGAAGGAAACAATGGCTTTCTCACCCAAGTATGTATCGTTCTTGTAAGAGTGGCGGTTGATGACAGTATGACCATGAAGCCCTAAAGCACTAGTCATAGGTATGTGTCCAACTCTGCAATGCGGGACACACTAAACAAGACCCCAAAACCATGTCTGCCAAGTTTCCCTTATGGGTGAGAAACCCTTATGAAGTTCTAGAGCTCTGAGCCGGTCACGCACATTCTGTCTCCCAGCTTTCCGTTCCCGTCCTCTTGTCTACTTTCGTCAAGCTGTCTTAATATTTAAGAGCTTTTCAGGAAGTTCAGTTTTAAAAAGACAGCAGAGCAGCTCTGAATTGGCAAACACCGTGCATTTCAGAGGTGATACTAACCAAAGAACACACTATTATCTTTCCAGGTGTCCCTGGAAGCACTTTGCTGCGGAGACCAGCGCCAGCTATTAAGTAGAGGAGCTCATTTCGATGCCAGAATTAGCTGAAATTAAGATCCTTTGACATCTTCGCGCAGAAAAGAGTCAGTTTCAGTCCAGACAATCCAGAATTTAATAGATTGTGACAGGTTATAAAAATCCTATGCATTTGAAAGAAAAGCTTTGGCTGTGCAATAATGTGTTTCTAATTTACACATAATAGGTCTGCGGAGCTGCGACGAGAAGGACATTAAAGTAATGAGGAAATTCCAGTTATGGACACCTTATGTGGCAATCTCAGAGATTATGATTAGGCCAGTCATTTACCTGAGTACCTCGTGTAGCTAAAGCCAAAAGGAAGGGGCCTGGGACAAAGAAAAGGTCAGAAGAGCAATAGGCTTCACGATGGAGAGTGGGGGAAGCATGTTAGAGGAATCCGCTCACCCTAGAGGAAGGCGATATCATGGAGCCCAAGTCCTGTGCTGACTGGATACATAGCTCCGAGGGCCACATTGGCGCTCTGCCACAGAGGAGGGACGATCGCCTAGGATGCAAATGGTAAGAACGGAAGTATTACTTTTGTGACTGAAACTCTTCCCCAAGATAAAGGGGAAATATTTTTCTTTCTCTCCATCCTTTTGTCCCACCAAGCCACCCTTGCCAACCACCCACGGAGAACCTAATACAAAACGGCGCCGCCGGACGCTTGCAGTGTTTAAAGCAGTCTTCTGCTGCGTCTCTTGAAATGTCTGAGTGTGCAGTGTGTCACCCGATGCAACTCTGGGCACTCATTCTCACACCACAAGTGAATGGAGAGATCGAAGCACACCTCAAGCAGAAAGGCAAAGGACTCTCCCAACAGAAGCCGTACAGCCCACTTCAGTGCCAAGGAGTGTTTTCCGGTTCTCTTTGGAGATCAGTTTCTCAGCAGTGTAGCTGATGTAAGCTAGTACCCCACATCTTGACCTGGACAGGGCTAGACCTCATTTAACATGTAGGTAGTTAGTAAACACTGACCTCCCCGCAAAGATTTGCTGCTTTTACTATATTTGAGCACCCTCTCTATGTCAGGCATTTTCTTTGTTTTGTTTTCTTTGTGGTTTTTTTATTTTTGTTTTTGTTTTTCGAGACAGGGTTTCTCTGTAGCTTTGGAGCCTGTCCTGCAACTAGCTCTTGTTGATCAGGCTGGCCTCGAACTCACAGAGATCCACCTGCCTCTGCCTCCCAAGTGCTGGGATTAAAGGCGTGCACCACCACCGCCCAGCCTTTTTTTTTTTTTTTTGTCAGGCATTTTCTAGGCACCCTGTGAGCTCTGCTGTCTTGTTTAAGCTCCGATTCTCTGGTCTTCTGGGGAGCATTTGCATAATATATAAAGTATACATACACACAATAGATTTAAAAAGAAGGAGTTGGGTGCCACCACCAGCCTAGAACTCTGTGGAGAAAGTGGCTTTACAGTTTGAAGATAACCATACAGTCATAGGAGAGCAGAAAGGTCCAAATAAAGAGAATGCCTTGGTTTGCAGGTTTGTGTCCCCCAAAGCTCATCTTTTCTTGACAGGTTCAACAGGTACAAGGCTTGATTGCAGATGCCATTTCTGTCTTCTTCTCCCGGATATAGTCAGGATATGATATGAAAGAGCTCTAGTCTATAGCCGAAAGTTAAGAGATACTCTGCTAGGCTTCCAGAGAGCCCTGCTCCCCGTGGGCTGCAGTGTGGTCTGCAGAGAGCCCTGCTCCCCGTGGGCTGCAGTGTGGTCTGCAGAGAACCCTGCTCCCTGTGTGGCTCATAGACAGCCCATTCCCTGTGGATTGCAATGTGGCTTGCAGGCCACTGAGATCTCTTCCAGAACAGACTTGTGCACCAGGCAACTTCATTCACTTCCTTGCTGAGCCTCTCATCCGGAGGCTCAGAGTTGGGAGGAATCTTAAAAGTTATGAGGTCTTATCTAACATCTGTGTCTATTAAAGGACCAAACATAGTTAACAAAAAGGCACTGGTTTGCAATAGATGAAAAAGGCCTGGCTCAACTATATGTAGTGAGATTTACAGAGAGAATCCATAGACAAAGATGCAGCCTAACAGCCAAGTCCAAGTGGCTCATCCACAGTGTGGATGTCCCAGACGGAATGGATGGGCCAAGGCTTCATGGCCACAATAGCAACCAACGTCCTTTGGCACACATATGTGTTACCTGCTGCCTTTTTTCTATAATCACTCTTTCTTCAAAGTGCCCACACTACTCCTGTGGTTTCTGAAACCTCCACCTCCAAAGCCATTATTCCTAAAATGCCGCATCTCTCTTGCATACTCTGTGAGCTGAATTATTCATCGTTACAGAGCTATCATCCTCCAAGTAACCAGAAGCAATTGAAGGGCAATGCTTTCCATGGCTTCTTACGTAAGGAACAGAAGACCAAAAATGACGGCTCAATTTTCTGAACAACATTTGGCTGATGGTTTTTAAAAGTCATAAAAACATACACACCCTGTGACTTTGCAATTCTGCTTCTATGAACTTATCTAAAAAAAACATGGTTATTAACTAAATATCCAGTATCATGTGTTAAGATAGTTAACATTAGGGATGGAGAGATGGTTCAGTGGTAAAGAGCACTGATTGTTCTTCCAGAGGACCTGGGTTCTGGGTTCAATTCCCAGCACCCACATGGCAGCTCACGACTGTCTGTAATCCTGGGACCCAACACTCATAGCAAAACACCAATGTACATAAAATATAAATAAATAAATATTTTTTAAAAAAGATAGTTAACATTAGCTTGCTTTTATAAATAATACCTTCCACCAGGGGTTGGGGAGATGGCTCAGAGTTTGTACTGCTCTTTCAGGAAACCCAAATTTCATACCTAGCGCTCATGTCAAGCAGTCCATGACTGCCGATAGCTCCAGCTGCAGGGGATCTGATGTCCTTTCCTGGCCTCTGAGGGCATATGCACGTCCATGTTCATACCCAGACACGGACACAGAAACACATAAGTACATCATAAAACAAATACTTAGCTAAATGCAACCATCATTTGTTTTTAACTTACGACACAGTTCAAGGTACAATGCTCAGTTCCCACATGTGCTTTAAGGACCCCAACTCACCCTATCTCCAGTTCTTCTCTCTGAATATGGAAATCCTCCTGCAGACTCTTTTGCATGCATCCCACTGATGAATGAGGAGAGAGAACAAACACAAGTGACTGAATTCACTGTGAATACAGCTCACACAATTATGACTACTTGGGGGTGAATAGACGCTGGTACTGTAGCCGTGGAAACTGCAAAGGGGGCTTTGAAGTATTATCTTCAACGTCGGTTAATCCATGGCTTATTCACAGATTGTCCAAATAGAGTGTGCACATCCATAAACATAACACTTAGGCAGCCACTAAAAACGAAGTTGTTCTAGCCGGCTAGCTTTCATAGGCCAGACAGTGCTACCCAGGCTCCTGGGGTAAGTCACTGGCGTTCTCATCCAGATGTGAAACCTATAAGCTACATGATCAACCTGCCAGGCAGGATGTGCCGTAGAGGCATCCTATGGGGTAGCCGAGTGCTTTCTAATTGGGTCTGAAACTCACTCCGTAAGAGGGAATCCACGCCTGGAAACCTATGCTGCAGAAGATCAGAGGCCTTAGGGGGACTACATGCTGTTGTTCAGCTGAACTGACACAGCATCACCCTGCCCTCGGTTTGTCTTTGTATCCACAAAGGCCACTCTCGGGATTAATCAGGGAAGCCTCCCTTTCCAGTGAATGGCAACGGACGCAGAGATTGGTGGCTGCACAAGGTAGTGAGAATGAATGACAGGTGAGCGGTCAGATCCTAAGCAAGACATTTTTTTTTTTTTTGCCATTTTCCCTCAGGTTCACGGAGCATTGTGCAACAGAGGAAAGGAAAAATACCGGGACCATACTAGAGGGAGAGGGGCTGTGCAGCGCCCTCTTCTGGGCAGGACACTGCTCTTGCAGTCCCACACTGCCAGTACCGGGGATGCCTGCACAGCCCTAGGCAAAGATGGGTACAGGATGCTTCCCACCCCTTACTGCTGAACCATTGCTACCGAAGGATCCAGAGAGGGGAGACGTGGCATTCAGGTGTGCTTCCACTCACGACCCCACTGGGCTCCAGTGAAATGTTCCCATCCAACGCTCACGCAGATGGTACTGGTTAAGCTAAAGAGGATTACAAAACTAAACCAAAAGCCATGAGTCTGGGAATGGGACCAGTAGAAATAGGGAATGGGGCAATTGATGGCGATGGGCCGAAGATAAGAGAAGACTGGTGGAGAAAGTACTCAGAATACGGTCCATACATATATGAAATCTTCACTGCATGAATCAACAAAAATACAAAGCTAGGCTTAGGCCTATAATCACAGCTACCCAGGAGGTTGAGGTAGAAGGATCTTCAATTTAAGGACTGCCCGAGCTGCAAAGTGAGGTCAGGTCAATTTTGATCAGTCTAGTGAGATCCTCCCTCAAATTATTTCTTTAAAAACAGGCTGGGGTGTAGCTGAAAGGCAGGGCCATTGCCCATCATGTACAAGGCATTAGTTTAAACCCCAAGACTGGGATGGGGAGCAGATCTGTACACATTTTCAGTCCCAGCATTTGGGAGGACCTAAGTTCTAGATCAGCCGGGGACACACATCCAGACCCCATCATAAAGGCAGGAAATGCCACAGGAGAGGAAGCATCATGGGAACAAAGGAGATGATGAAGTATTTGGGTCACGAGCCTGAGTGGGGAGATGCCAAGGATCGTCTTTCTCCTGTGCTTTTATGTATCTCAAGTTAATACAATTTTTGTTATTAATTATTATTTTAATAACATTAATAATTACTTTAATAACATTTTGTTTTATTTAGTACATTTCAAATATCATTTTAATATGTAATCGGTACAAGTTAAAATACTAAAACATAAATTTCATATTTTATACCTCTCTCTATGTGATTGACATATTTATAATCTGCATTCATTTCTCAAGACAGCATCATTTGAACCAGTCACTTGTTAAGTATTCAGAAGCTGCATGTAGCCAGTGGCTATTGAATGGGCAGAAAATACCTTCAGAGTATATGAAGGGGCCTAATTTAGGTGAGGAAGCAGTTTGAGGGAGATCCGAGGTGGATGTTGTCCAAGACGTGTGTGTGTCAAAACTTCATGAACGAAGTGGCTTCGGAGCCTGACCTTGAGGATATATATCTATAAATATTACGGAGAACAGTATTCACAGAGAGCAAGATTTGTCATGGTCATTTCCATGTTGACCACCAGGGGTCAGTAGAGAGGCGAAGGCGAACTCTTTTGAAAGGGAGCAGCAGCAGCAGAGGCCTGAAGGAGATTTTGCAAGAACAGAAGCTCCTTAGTTTATGATGGAACTACGTCTCCAACAAAACCATTGTAGGTCAAAACTACGTCTAACAAAGGAAGCTTTGAAATATCAGTAGTGAGGTGAGATCCTCCAACATGGAGCCTATTTTATGACAAAGGCTACAGACGCAGTTCATAGCATGTACTCAGTACTGTATCACCACTAAACACAGGCCTGTGGGTTGAGTACTTTACTTCAGACATTTGCAAAGTGGAACCTCTGTATGCTGAAGAAATCTCTATTTGGGGTGGGGATTGGAATGAAAGCTCATTGGACTTCTAGGAAAATGGAAGAGGAGATGGCCAGAAGGCACAGCAGTGTCAAGTTCAAGTGCCCTGACTCTTGTGCCTGGAAGTCTATGGTCACTCTTCCTGAGCAGCTTCAGGGACAGTAACAAACAGTATCGGGGCAGAGGTCCCCTGTGCTTACTAGACGTGACCTCCGTTTGTGATAGGAACTAATAAGATACCCATTTCACAGACATGAAAGTAGACAGCGTGCAGAAAAACCTGGATTCCAGACCCAGTGTCCCTGACTCTTTGAAATCGCAAAGACTACATATTTTGCAACCAGACAGCCTGGGTTCATCTTCCACTCTCTGCATTCACTCACAGGAGCGAGAAGGGGACAGGTTCAGAGTTCTCTGAGTCTCGGTTTGTTGTTCCACAGAATCAGGGCCTATCCTGCCTCTCTGACAGGCCACCCCATGAGTGGATTGACCCTGAGCACAGAAAGTGTGGAATAAGCTGCCCGGTTCAGAGCAGCTGTGGTAAATGCTGGCTACCCTGAGAAGTCGTGGCTGGGAAGTCAGAAGTTCAGGCCTTTCTTCAGAGGAAGGGGGCACGTAGACTCACACCTACCAAGAGGCATTTTGGAAAGACCAGCCTTCCCTGGCTAATCTGCCAGGATGGGCTCGAGTCAGAATACCTCTGTTAGAAAGATCTGCAATATTCCAGAGACTTCCGGGGACAGTGGTGAGAATGAACATAGGATTTTAGAAGCAGAACAGGCATTGTGGTTGCATCCTCCAAATGTCCCCATTTTGCAGAAGAAATGACATGTAGACCTAAACGATGTGCTTCAGACTAAATCTTGGCACTACACTGGGTCGATTAATTCCATCATTCATTGACTTTTCCACAATTAATCAATTAAAAATTCTGGAGCCATAAGCATTTGGCTTGGAACTCAACTCAATTAAAAACACACATACAAGAGAACCACTGTTTTGTGCAAATAATGTAGTCCATTTCTCAGCGGCTTCCATAAACAATCATCTCAGTTATTCTTGACCACAGCAGCTTCGTTTGCCCCCACAGAAGGAAGGCAGACTGAAATAATTCTCATCATTTGAGTAAACTGATACGTACAGGAATGGAGCTCATCTCTGGCACAAATCAAAGTTTTGAATTTTTTTAAAGTTAACAAAATGTTAGCACAGATACTGAACTAAAAATCAGACATCCGCTCAATAGATTTCATAGAGACAACTTTTTAAAAAATGCCATTATTTAGATTCTAAAAGGCCGGGTTCACTTGAAATATGTCAAAAGGAAGACTTTGTTCTGTAATAAATGGGAAATGGTGTGTTATCTGTTATTCTGCATGTCTGTCTTGCCTATCAGAGAAACTCAGGGACTATTTTTACCTGTTCAGCCCGCGCAAACACAGAAGGGTTCCCCGTTTACTTTGCGCCACCAGAGGGCGCACAAAACACCAGCTGTTGTAAAAGAAAACAGACACTAGGTGGCACCACTCAGTCATTTTCCTTCAGTCTGGTTTTAATTCCATTTTTTCATTCCTTTGTTTAGCAGCGAAGTTAATGGATTAGTTTTAGCTGTGTAAAACACGTTTCTATTTTCCTAGCCTCTGACCAATATGTCTGGCTCCTGTGCCTTCCTTTTCTGAAAGCTTGATGAAGGCGGGAAATGAAATCTTTATTTGTCTTAACCTACCTTCCCACAGCATGCAGATGAGTGAGCATGCGTGTGTTCTTAAGGGCCTTCAAGCATATTCCAGCTGAAGTTTTCCTACTTGGTCTTTCAGAGGGCTCGAATTCTTTAGAGTTTTCTGGAATTTTCATTTTAGTATGATCTTTAAGAGTCAGAATTCTAAATTTGACCAGAGCTACACAACATATGTTGGAAGCAGAAGAGAACAGGTGTGGCTAGAGGAGCTGAGGATTGACTCCTGGGTTGAATTGGCCCAGCATCACTCCTTAGTGGATTAGGACTTCCTTCGTCTCTGAGTTATCCACTGCCTGGCATCTGGTACCTCTCAGAACCCTTAAAGATGTCTTCCCACCTTGAAAGTCCATGAGACCATGAATAAGCATAGTCAGGCCCCCCACCTTTCCTAAACACAGTTCTGGGGGGTATCAGTAACTGATGCCGTCTAAAATGTCTGGATGATTCTCGGGGGCATAGCACACACAAGGAGCAAGGGCTGCTAGTTTTTCAATCCGTCTTCTGAGGCTGAAGTCCTTCTGAGAATGGTCTGAACGAGAGGAGAGATTTGCTCCATCCTTTCCTGCCTGAGAGATGCTAATTCGCTAACCAGCCAATGGGAACTGTGCTCAATGTTACGTAAGTAACAGCTATGGCGAGAGATGCACAGCCAGGCACTGGTGCTTCGGAGCTGCAGAGGGGCAGCAAGTTGTCTGCTGTTGGAGGGTTAAGAAAAAGGAGGAAGAGCTGCAGAATGGAACGGGATGGTAGCCCTGATCTGGTATCTGACTGGATTTTACCCACAGTTAAGTCACACTGGGGGCGGGGGAATGTGTTCTCTTTTGCAGAATCCCCAAAGTCGGTGTACAGAGGAGCTGAGAGCTAAGTAAGGAGAGATAGTTCACATTCTTTGCTAGCTGACAGCAGATGTGAGACTTCAGGATCAAAGGTGCTATGCTTTCTATGAAGCAAGAGAGAGTCACACACACACACACACACACACACACACACACACCACCTTACAGCTGTTCAGTAGCCTAAACCATCTGCAGTGGGCACAAAGAGAGGATAAGACACCATTTTTGATGATGTCCCCTAGAGTTG
Source organism: Dicrostonyx torquatus (assembly GCA_028555095.1). Classification (NCBI taxonomy): domain Eukaryota; kingdom Metazoa; phylum Chordata; class Mammalia; order Rodentia; family Cricetidae; genus Dicrostonyx; species Dicrostonyx torquatus. The sequence goes on along the minus strand of JAQHUG010000128.1, from coordinate 1,519,366 downwards.
GGAGATCTTCCCATGGGCACTCACCACCCTAAATGGTACCTACGGAGCCCTTCCAAATGCTAGTGATGGGAACGATGGCTCTTTGCTGATCTCTTACAACACAGACCAAAAGAAGGGCATGTTTTAAGTGTGTCATGCTGACCAAGGGGCACCAGGACAGAGAGTTACATGACCCACTGAAAATCACTGCTACAAAAAAGGCACAAGCTTGAATAATTATGTAGTGAATATCACCCGAGCTGGGTTTGGTAGAACCATGGTGCACGCCCCCTAAGCCCTGCTGTAGCCACTGATAATGTGGGTAGCACAGCCCAGCTCTCTCGGGACATGATAAGGGCAGGCTATGGGAAGGCAGGAGATTGAAATTGGACAGTAGGCTACTTAGAATTTGGAGGTGGTGAAAAAGGGTGAGGGATGCTACCAGGGCCACCGAGGTGCCAAAGTTTACAAACTGAACCTTTGCAAGCAAGATGAAACCTGCAGCATCAGCACACAGAGGTGTAGGGATCCCCAGGAGATTATGGAGGGCCTGCTAGCTCAAACCAAGGCCTTGCACAGGCTGTTTGTTGTTGATGACCACTGGGGAGTGTCACCACATGGGCAGCACATGGTCTTTGCATCAAATTAGCTTAGAAAATGCTTTATTGATTAATTTTCTAAGAAAACATTTCATTAATTAATTTGTCAATTAAATTTCCTTGGTGCCCAGGAGCCCCTAATACGCTACAAATTTAATGACATAAAAGAGAAGCCATTATTAGTACTTCTCAAACTTCTTTAATGCAGCATTCTGAAACTTAGGGGTTCAGAACCATTTGTTGTAAAGCTGGACATGCGGGACCCACAGAGAGATGACTGCCAAAGCTACCAAAAGAAGGTGAGACAGTCCTTTGGGGTTCCTGCTTCAAAAAGAGTCTACTAGACATTTTGAAGGACACAAAAGAAAGTGACTGACAAACTGCCAATAAAGGCAAAACTGTCTTTGAAATTTCCTGCTTCATGGGAAAGCCTGCCAGATACTATGCACCTGTAGGCTGAAGAGGGATGCCCCAACAATACAGAAGAACTTTGGTAACTGTCTAGGTAGCAAAATGTCTCTGTCAATTCTGGAGTTTTGAAAGTTCTTTACAATGCACTTCCTGTTTACTTAGATAATATTATAGCCTTCTGGAGTCTCTGATAGAGTTGAAAAATAGGTAGGTACAGTTATAGCTTTCCTTAGTTATGCGAAAAGATAAGGTAGATATAAATACTGTAACTGCAATTCTTGCTTGATCTGTTTTGTTTATGTAATCTTGCTATGTTAAAGTTAAAACTTTCCTTTTATTTAAACAGAAAGGGGAGGTGATGTGGGATTCCCCTCTGTATGCTGTGAATACCATTCGTTAACGAATAAAGAAACTGCCTTGGCCTGTTGATTGGGCAGAGCAGAACTTGATGGGGAAAACTAAACTGAATTCTGAGAGAAAGAAGGTGGAGTCAGTGAGAAGCCATGTAGCCCTGCCGGAGACAGATGCCAGGGACAGAACTTTACCTGGTAAGCCACAGCTTCATGGCAATACACAGATTAATGGAGATGGGTTAATTTAAGATAGGAGTTAGCCAAAAAAATATGCTTAGACTATTGGCCAAACAGTATCACAAATAATGTGGTTTCTGTGATGATTATTTTGGGGCTGAGCAGCCGGGACTAAACAAGCGACCTCTTATGAAACAGAACTGACAAAAACGTGAAGGATCCAGCACCCTTGGTGGAACACAGGTCAAGGCAGAAGGAGCTGGAAGGACGTTCCCCTCTTGACTTATTTATTTGATGTTGGTGGTTCACAATCTTGAACATGATCTTAAAGGTTGTAGAAACCCCATTTTTAGATTTCATTCTGTCGCCCAGCTATGTTAAGTCATCCCTGAAGGCCATACACATGGGTCTCACCTACAGGGTTCATACATGGGGATGGGGGTGATTTGGACCAACTTGAACTGTCCAATTAAGTATACCTTCTGTTACGAGGACAGGAGGAACAAACCCAGCTCGCAGTGTCTATGGTAAAGACAGTGCCAATTGATATTACACAGTAAAATGCAATGAGATTAAATCAATAACATCTGCAATAAGGCATAATGAAGGTAAAATTATATCTCTGGCTTCCTCAACAGCTGTGAATCTATTTTTAATGATTCTCATTTTTGGCAGTCAGCTAACAACTTCTAAAACATCCTAGAAATTGGATTGTTAAGCAGATGAGCACTGCAGTGGCTCAGAATGTCATCAATCAGCTGCAGACCCATCTGTACAGGCGAGCTAGAGGCCCGGGGAACCCACCCACTACCCACAGTGCCACGCTCCCTACTCTTAGATTGTAGGTGACCTCGCAAATGCTGAGAACCATGAGGCAGGGACACTGGGAGCAGGGGAACTCTCTAGGAGAGGAGTGAGCTGTTGCTCTGAGGGAGGAGAGACTTCCCGTGGAGCTGGAGTTGGCTCCCTGTCTCAGTTGTAGGGTTTGTCTACCCAGAGGGTGGCAGGAGCCAGGACTCCACACTTCCCATTTCAAAGCCAGGGCAACTCTATGGCCCAGCAGGTCCTCGGTTGTGTTCATCAAATTAGGAGATGGGACAATGGGGACCATCCTTGCTCATTATAACTGCCTATACCTCTTCCTCTGGGGCTGCCTTCTAGCAGCGGTACTGGGGGTGTTGGGAGACTGATCCTCTCAGGTGATTATTTTGATCTGGCAGAGTCGGGACAATAGCAGGTGGTAGCTCACACTGTCCCCTCTACGCTTATCTACCCCATAGGCAGATGCCTGGGACTCCCTAGTCAAGTTCACTGTCTAGAGCCTCAGAAGGCTCCCTGCTAACCGACACTGGAGGGTTCCACATAGGGCAGAAATTTGTGTCTCCAATTCCCTCATCACCTGAGTGAGGGCTCCTGTGTGAGGAGAGAGGAGTATGGGCCCCTGTGCTCTTCCCTGTGTTGATGTGCTTACCTGGGGAGGAGACTCACGAGCAGAAGGTGAGCGGACGTGTTGCCGTAGCTGCCAAGTCCAGCTTGGTAGAAAAGGCTAACCCCACCGTGGGACCTGCTCCTAGCTGCAATACCTGCTGGCGGGGATTTGATGTCTACACCAGGCTCTGGGCTGGAGCAAGGAGGGTTGACTGCAGGAGTTGGCTGCTGACAGAGGAGAAGAAGACGTGGGCAGACAGCTCCACTCAGCAGGAACACACCTTCCAGCTGCCGAGTGCTGAGAAATGTTGTCACTCAGAGGAGCGAAGGGGACGCAGGGTGGGGCTGGGCTTCTGTTTTGGCGGGACAATACAATGAAACATGGATCGTGTAGAGCGTAGTGGCATAAACCAGTGATCCTGTGCTCAAGTGGCAGAGGCAGGTGAATTAGGAGTTCAAGGCCAACCTGAACTATGTGGAGAAGCTGTATCTCAAAAAGCATGACTGAAAACAAAATAAAACAAATACTCAAAAGCTAAAATGACACTGAATGCTCTTGGGAACTAAGGCATCCAGAGACGTGGGGGTGGGGTGGGAGGGAGTGAGGGTCACGTGAAGTGGACAAAGGATGGGCTGAAGCAGAAGGCAGGGAAGCCTAAAGGACAATGGGAAAGTTGACTCCACGGACTGATGGGGCCTGGACGCTCTATGAACTGCAGAGTCTAGGAGGCTTGGCAATTATTAAGAAGGACCCCTGGGCGACCTAGCCTCCGCCCACTGGGCCAGGCCTGAATGGCATGCCAGGAGAATGGTGAATCTCTCCGAGGACAAGCTGACATGCACTGCCTGGCATCCCTTCCACTAGTGGGACCCAGCACCAGACATCCCCACCTAAGCCACAGGTTGACATGAATTGTCTGGCATGGCTAGTTAAGAGGTGTATTGGCCTCACTGCACTAGCTGGGGATGGAGGGACAGCCTTTACTGACCACGGACCTAAGCCTCCATCAGTATTTGTTTAACTGCTTTTTGATGCTCTTTGCCAAAGATTTAATACAGAGATGCAAAAGCCTTTGTCTCACATGTTCTGTCCCTCGAGGTGAGTTGGCTCCCTGCTTTCAAAGGACTCTAAGGCTAGACCCAGGTTCATGGACACACCCTCTCAACAAGAACACCCCTTCACTTAATAAAGCCAGGTATGACAGTACACATCAGAAATCCCAGCCTCCAGGAGGCAGAGGCACATGTGGATTCGAGGCCATTTGAATTCAGTTAACATCAGGCTGGCATGAGAATGAAGTCATGGTCCTACTGCACCCAGTGAGGAGAGCAACTGCCTGAGGTGTCAGAGAGCAAGGGGCTTGTAGAGCAACAAGGAGGGAAATGGTCTGGATGGAGGACCGCTTCCTGGGCTCAATCTCGTGTACCACTAAACATAAAAGAATGTTGCTTTTCAGTTATTATTCTCCATTCTTTCTTCAAACAACCCCCTCCCCAGGAGTGTGTATTGCACTAGTAGCCTGTTGTAACACCAATGGATAATGCAGTGTTTTCAAGGAAAAGCCGCACCCAAAGTCTTTCTTGATTTGCCTTTCTGTGTCTACATGCTGTAGTCACTACTTACCTACCTGGACTGTCTTAGGTAAGCGGCAGCCCCTGGTGACCACAGGTAGTGTGAAGTGACTGGCAACTGACTGTGTGGAGGATCGGGGGGCTCAGGTGTCACACTCGTCTGCGGGCTGGAGGTTCTCAATCAAGCTCACTCATGACCCCTCGGCCAGCAAGATTCTCCTCAAGACAGAGCCCAGACTTCCCCTTTCGTCTGATCAAACACAGACCGTGCGCCCCGTTTGCAGCTAAGGGACTTGTCTGGTTACTAAGAACGGGGCTGTTGTCTGTGCCCCACCAAATGACAAGAACTGTACTTCACCTTACTTTCCTACTCATTGGCTGTTGGGTTTGGAGATGTTGTAACCGAGCAATGACAAAGCATTTGGGATGTTAAATCTCCACTCAAAATGGCTTTTTCTAGCTTCATCCATTTGCCTGCAAACTTCAAGATGTCATTATTTTTTTACAGCTGTGTTGTACTCCATTATGTAAATGTGCCACATTTTCTTTATCCATTCTTCAGTTGAGGGGCATCTAGGTTGCCATAGATAGTTCTGGCTATTACAAATAATGCTGCTATGAACATAGTTGAGCACATGTCCTTGTGGTCTGATTGAGCATCTTTTGGGTATATAGCCAACAGCGGTATTGCTGGGGTTTGAGGTAGATTGCTTCCTAATTTTTTGAGAAATCACCATACTTATTTCCAAAGCGGTTGCACAAGTTTGCCCTTCCACTAGCAGCGGAGGAGTGTTCTTATGGCACATCCTCTCCAGCACAAGCTGTCGTCAGTGGTTTTGATCTTGGTCATTCTGACAGGTGTAAGATGGAACCCAGACCCAGAAAGACAAACATCATATGTACTCACTCATAAGTGGCTTTTAGACATAAAGCAAAGAAAACTCAGTCTACAAATCACAACTCCAGAGAACCTAGACAACTAAGAGGAACCTGAGAGGGACATACATGGACCTATGTTGGAAGGTGAAAAAAACCAAGGTGTCCTGAGTAAATTGGGAGCATGGAGGTCACAGGAGAGATTTGAAGGCGAGAGAGGAGGAAGGGAGAGATAAATAAAAACAATAAAAAAAGATGTTAAACCCTTTGTGCTTTCACCATAGGCCTTCCCAAAAGATTCAACTTAAGAATTCTTTGTGTTTGTGGAGGTCGGGGTGGAGGCTGGAGGTTAACCTTGGATTCGTCTCTTCAGGAACCTTGTTCTTAGAGACCAGGTTCCTCACTGGACTTGAACTCTTACTAGGCTGGACCGGCTGGCCCCAGAACCCCAGAGATTTCCCCACTCTTGCTTCCCCAGTGGTGGCGTTACTGGTGTAGGCATACACACCTGGCTTTTCACCTGGGTACCGGACACCAAATTTGGTGCCTGAACCTTGTGTGACAATTGATTTCTGAACTCAGCCATCTCCTCAGGCCTGAATGCAGGATTCCTAACCCGAACTCTCAAAATGGTCTACATACAGAATCTGGGAGTTTGTGATATGTTTTCTGTCTTCACAAAACTTAATTGAAATGCATGCACCCTTTCTTTCAGCTGTGGATCCCAGTAAGGAGCCATGGTGGGCAGCATCTGTGGAGCTGGTATCGGCAGTCACCCACCTGCCCTGGCTGCAGCTCAGGTGTGGTCTAATTTGCACTTGGCGGCTAGTGCCTGCTACTTAGCGTGTTATTCCGGAAGTAAATGTATTACCATATTATAAATTTGGGTTAAAAATAATTTGGTAGCTGTATTTTACTGTAATTAATCCCCTTTGTATTTCCAGGGCTATTATATTAAAAATGGTTCTGACAGGACGCCTCTGAGAGGGAGCAGCCCTAGATGAGGAGCCCTAGACCCAGAGTCGGCTACCCTTCTCAGGTCGCCTTTCTAGAAACAGGCACTTTTGGTCTTTTTCTATTCTTCATTCCAAAGGTCTTTTTTTTCATGTAATCTATTTTGAAACTAGTTTTTTTGCCGCTAACCAAGAAACTACCTGCAACTGATACCTGCCGGCAAAGAGGGGGGAAAAGATCCATGTCGTATTCTTAAAGTTGGAACAAAGCTCATATAAGGTAAAATCTACTCACTGAACAGAACAGTGTGCAGGTTTTATCATGTTAAGGTTCTGTAACCATCACCACTGTCAAAGATTTTGGTACTCCAAAAGGAACTCTCCCTGTTCACGATCACAGCCATCTCTCCTGCCCCGGGCTGGACAACTGGAATCTACTTTCTGTCTCCATGGAACTATCCACAGTACGCATTCCTAATGGGTGGGATGCTGTAATACATGGCCTGTTTTGCTTGACTTCTTTCACTTAATGACTTTCACTGAGATCCACCCTGTTGGATCATAGACCGGTGCTTTGTTATCGTTCATGGATACATAGTAATTCACATATTATGAGTAGACACATGCATAGGACTTACTGTGTGTGTATCCATTTGGTCAAGTCCGTTTTCTGCCTTGCTCCTACATCTTTTGAAAGGCAGAGATGAAGGTGGATCGTGGCTAACTGACTCCAGCTTCTCACCACATCTGTGCCCTGTTTCCAGGCCCTGCTGTATTTTTTGCATAAATCTATGCTTACATTCAGTTATAAATGACTTGATATTAGAACTGCCCCAGTAAACTTCCAATCGTATTTTCCAGTTCCGTCTATTCATAGCTGGTGAACAATCTAGACTTGGCTTGGGGCTCCTATCTGACTTGGGTGGGTGTGGCAGATGGTTTAAAACAGTATAACCCGTCTTGGCACAATTATCTTTTCATAATTAGGGCAGTCATCCAAGCTATCCTGGACCAGACTCATCCCAGAAGACAGTAGAGACAACAGAAATCTTTCAATATGTCACTGTGTGCCATCCCAGAGGTCAGTTTAAGGGCTATTCTACGAGTCTCAGTCCACCCTCCCAAACAAGTTTTCATCTGTCATGTTAACATGTCAACACCTCACAAGAGCCTATTCCCATAAGCTTCAAAAAATAAGGAAGCAAAGACTGGCTGCCTGCCCTTAGGTGGAAGCCAGAAGCATCTCATAGCATGGCAGTCCACGCAAGGGTTGGGCCTGCTACTTAACCTGGGTTTTCACTCCTGCCTTTTGTAACAGCACGTGTTAACTACTGTCAGAAACTGTTAGAGTGACAGATAAGTATTTAGCATGAAGTTGTGAACGACACGTTCTTCACCGACCCACTACTTCCCATTCCCATTTCTCCACTCCCTTTGGGCACAGCACCGGGGTCCACTGGCTTCCTCGCAGCTAAGCCCTCCATTCTCTCCCACACTGCCCATCACACTGGTCACAAAGCTCAAGCCTGCGATTGAGCCCCTGCATTACATCTGCAGGTACGTGAACCCCTTGGACAGGGCGTCCTATGGAAAGGCCCTACACGATTTTCTACGGAAGACAAAGCAGGAACCACGACTTTTTAAACCTGCTCTGCCACACCCTGCTGCCCATCCTACCCATCCAGAGAAAAAACCACAGTATCCCCATTTTGTAATGCTCCACCCATCTCATTCTACTGTCTCTGAGTGCTAACGGGCGGGACTGCTGGCTGGCTGCCTTTCTTGTCCAGCAAGCATCACCTTCCCAGCAAGCTTAGCAGTTGGGACCTGTTCTGTTTCCATGTGAACAAGATGAGGAAGGCAGCTCCATGACAGTGAGCTTCCGGGGTCCGCTTCACCTGCTTCCTGCTGTACAAACTGATTCCTCCAGGGAAGAGAAAGCAGTTATATCTGTTTGTTTGTTTCTTTTGCTTGTTGGTCTTTCCAGACAGGAGGTGACCTGATCCCACAGCCAATGGATGGGTGGGTGGGGTAGGCTCCCTTCCTGTCGGATCTAAGCCTAATTTCCTGAGATTCTGCTTCCTCTGGCTGACCATGTCTTTGGAATGTTTTCCTATGAGACCATGGGCCACCACTGGCTCATAGGAATCTGGGAAATTGGGAGCGTGCCTTTCTTAAACAGGCATCCTCCTTAGAGGATCCAGAGCCCAGCAGAAGCTGCAAGGCGCTATTAGCGCTCACTCCTCCTCCACTGGCAGAGGGCCTGAGTTCAGTTCTCAGCACCCGTGCAGTGAGTGATTCATCACCATCTGAACCTCCAGTTCTGGGGTTCTGATGCCCTCTTCTGACTTCTGCAGGCCACAGAGACAAACACAGACAAACATATAGACACGTGAGTAAATAACAAAATTGAAATAAGTCTTTTAAAAATAAAAAGCGAGCGTGCAAGTAAGCACAATGGAGTGGGTATCTTCAGCAAAGGTTCTGATTGGTTTATGCTGAGATGATCTTTGCTTCATTTTTTATATTAAAAGCAATTATAGTTTAATTGTTCATTTTAATACATAGCAAAATAAAAGGTAGGAAAACTAAGAGCTCATGTTTTTCTCCCCACCACCACAACTTTAAAAACATTTCTTTACGGCCTTGTGAAATTTTAAGGGGGAGGGGCCTGGAAACCACTGCTGTGGACCACCCTGGTTGTTTGAGAAAGAAAATAATTTCCAGATTAGAAATTACCCAGGATGTTTCCACAGACTGCCGAGCCCTCGAATGACGTCATGTCTTGTAGGTGATGACCCTGGCAAATGGGGCTGCGAAGACCCTAGGGAAGTTTAAAAGTTCTCCGATAAACCAGCCTGTGTCAGCCTGGGTGGGTGTACTTGCAAGCATGAAGTTAGTTGTCTGGGCAGAGTCTCACAAAAAGCGCCGGCTTCAAGATTGCATTTGTAACAGCGAGGGATCCAGTATTGTAATGCTACCCCTTTCAATCGCTGGCCCTGCCTGGGGGATGACAGCTCCAATAACATATTGTGTCTCGTTGGGAGGTTTGCCATGGCGACCTCATGGTTTCTAGAACTTTCCCGGAGTGACTTCTGTGGTTCTCCATAGCTTCCTGGGGGTACCCTGACAGTGCAGAGTTGACTGTCCTCCTTTGACCCAGGGACAGGCCACTGCCCACTTACTTCATCCTGGCCTTGGTCCCCTTCAGCATCTCTTCTTGCAGAAGGCTTTGGAATTCACCTCTTCTTCCCCTAGGATGATTCCTGCTCAAGACCTCCTACGGCGTTCATTTCCAACCTCTTTTTTTCTGAGGACCCTAAGATCAGATGTGGACAGTTCTCCTTGCTACACTCATACTGTTCCTCAGAGTGCCACAGTCCAAGGTACCCATAATGAATTCCAGAATTTATGTATCTTTTTACGCCCAGCTGTTGAACCTTTGGATGCAGGAACTAGATCATGTCTATTTTTTAGAAAAAAAAATTATTAGATCACCAGGATAAACTACGGCACACGGTAAGTTCAACAAATGGTAAATAAAAGTAAATTGCATAAATTTCTCAGTAAGCGGCCAGTGGTCACACCTTTTCATGAGTTTTTACTAAGAGCAACATTTACCAGTCCAGAGAAAAAGCAACCATTAAGCAGAAATCACAGAAAATGAGCAGTAATTTACACAGTCCTCAGGTGGGTAAAGTGCCAAAGAAACACCAACTCCTGATAACAATCGCACAGAAGTCCCTGTTGATCTCTTTAAACAGCTTTCCTGGGCTTTTGCACGGTATCAGCTTCAAAGAACCATTATTTCCTTTCTTAAAAAATCTGAAGGGAAAAGTTAAGAGTGAGTTTTAAAAAAAAATGCCTTTGAATGAAAAAAAAAAACTTAGCTTTTCTTTGAACATCCAGATGATTCAATGAGACCCAGATGAAAACTGGCAATTTCCTAATCTGAAGGCCAGCCGGGGGCGTCTGTGTCCCCTCTCGTTTCTCCCGGTAATCCTGTGGTAAAGCCGTGATTGATTCGAAAAGAATTACAGCTATTATAAGCCGTAATCAGGGGTGGATGAGAATAATTACGCAGGGAGAGGGGGAAAGGCTGGAACATGGCTGAGCAGGGTCCTGATGGATGGGAAAGTCATTTCCTGGCTGTTAATGACTGATTTTCAACAGTCAGCACGCAGGCACTGGTCCCAGAGGGGAGAAAGAGAAAGGAAGGCCTTATGGTTGCCAAAGCTACTGATTTAACCTTAGCAGTTTGAATTGGGATATCTGGTGCCTGTTCCCTCCATCTAGCCTGGGTTTTCCCTTTCAGGCATCCTCTCCAGGGGTGGGGTCTGGACCAGGCCTTCAAATCAAAACCACCAGAAAATGTCAGTCAGAGGAACTACTCTAGAAGGGCCTGATGCATCTGGGAACTCTACCATTGTGTGATGTCAAACCCTGGGGGTTGCAGCAATCAAGTCAAACTGCTCACTTTGCAGAAGAACCCAGAGACATGAAGTCAGTGGGCTACAAGCATTTGACACTGGGGGAAACTGCCCCATGAGCTCAAAGCCGACAGAGTTTCTCGTCAAAGAAGAAGGGCTGCATCTGAGGGAAAGAGTTGTGTTGAGTCTTGGGTGAAACTAACAGGCTCTGGCGTTTCGAGTCACCGTGGTTCTACTGGGTGTGGCCACACGAGATCAGAGAGGGCTTGTGTGGTAGGTGGAGTGCTTTGGTTTACAGACACAAGGAACACTCTAAACTTCAAGAGCAAGTGAGAGAGGGATGGACAGTGAGGAAGAGAGAGGGAGGAGAGGGACAGAGAAAAAAAGAGCGAGCTAGCAAGTGAGCCATTAATCTTATCTTTGCAGCCTTAACGTAAGATCACAGATGGAGGTAGATTGGAAGTCACAAAACTGAAAGGCCTTGGTGACAGACATTCCCATCCAGAGCTCCTATGACTTTAAAGAACCGTTGAATACTTCAGCCAAGCAGGCTGGGCGTGTAATGAATCCCAGCTCCGCATACTGCCACTTAAGGACAGAATCCATTGGGAGAAAGAAAGCGTGTCTCCTGAGCAGAACCTCCTGCCTGTGAGGCTAAATAATGCTGAAGTGCAGGCTGGGTTGTCCAGATGTGCTTAATCCCATTTTAATTAAATCTGGACTTCTTTGGGGGAACTAAATACCTCAGTTCCTGGAAAACTTGTTTGACCCCAAAGCTATTTAGGTTCAGGTTTATGAAAGCAAGCATCTGATCATGATTGGAGGCACATTCCCGGATTTCCTCTGTGAAAGTATTTTGGGGAGCAAGCTCTTCTGCGCCGCCATGGCTTCTTGATAACCCTGGATCCCGCGGTAAGACATGGCTCGGCTTTCTGTCTGGTTTCTGTTTAGTTTCTGGATTCTTTGCAGTAGGACCAATTCCCTCTTGCTTTCAGGTATAATCAGCAGGGATTTTTGTACAGCTGTTGTTGAAGCTGACATTGCTATTCCTCACTCAGGTCCATCCACCGCAGGGTCCTGTACTTCTGTCACACCCTGGGCTTCTCTCATGCCCTGGGCCTCTAAGTAGCACCCTGCACCAGCCCTTCCTGATCCAGAATGCAGATGGGGAATGTGATCCTGGCAGGTCAGTCTCAGCCCTGCATCCCAAAGCCAGAGAGATTAGCCTTGAAGTAGTCATGACTCTTACAAAGACAACAGTTGTCTTTGCTGGAATTTGCTTTATGGAAGATGAGTGACATTGGTGTCCTTTTAACTTGAAACAATGGCTGTAGGGATGTGGTTCTAAGTTGTATATACATACTTTTTTATTAAGATGGGAAATGGGAGAGAAAAAGAAAGAGAGTGAGGTTGGGTCTGGCCTGGATTTCTAAAACTTCAAAGCCTGCCCTCAGTAACACTCTTCCTCCAACAAGGCCACACCTCCTAATCCCTCTAATCCTTTCAAATAGTGTCATTCCCTTGTGACTAAGCATTCACATATATGAGCCCATGGGGAAATTCTTATTCAAACTACACCTTTTGGGTTACTGTGGCAATTCTTCAAATCCAAGAAGTCCTGATTAAGAGATTTCACTGAGACTTATTTGATTTCTTTTCAGTTTTGGTCAAAGAGTGCAATGTTGATTGGTGAAATTGAAACATTTGTGGAAATGCCTGTGCCATTCATAGAGGGATGTAGTACTGGCTTTTCTATGCAAGAGAGCCAACACATCTGATCATGAACTACATTTCCAGGTCCATCAGTCATCCTGTTGACAACAACTGTCATGTCCTATGCTTAGAAAAAAAATAATGGAACAGACACATGGACTAAAAGTCTTCCAAATATCTTCCAGCCCCACTGGAAACTTACGGAAATAACTTATTCGAATGATCCTTTCTGTTAACCACACATGCACACACTATTCTGTTTCATCCTGTATAAGGAATCCAAATGATCTCGTCATGCAGCATATGGTGGAACTCACCCCGGCCAGTTCATGCCATTGGAGGGAGTAAAATACCAGGGGCCAGGGTGTGGCTCAGCGTAAGAGATGCACTGAGCATGTGCAAAGCCCAAAGGTCACCCACAATATTGTAATTTTATAAATGTATTTATTTTAAAAAGGAATTCAGACCTCTGAAGGAACCACTGATGCCTATACAGTGTTTCCTGTAGTGTCTTCCTTCTTACCTTTGAGGACTAAGTTATACATAAGGAATCACTGTGCTTCTTGGAGATGGAGTTGTACTCTGTGAGAAGCAGGGGGAGAGCTGGAAGGGCCTGCAGCTGCGGAGTTGTGGAGCCTAAGGCTCTTACACCTGTCTAAAGACTTCCTTTAGGGCAAGTCCTGAGCGGAGAAGGAGCCCCAGGTGATGACTGGCAGCAAGCCTGATGGGGCAGGTAGAGCAGCAGCGCACCCAGAAAGAAATCTCTTGACTTCAGAGTCCCAGACATGGCCCTGGGTTTGTCCTGTACCTCCTCCCTCCTCTGCTCCATCTGTGTGCAGTTTCCCAACTGGGAAAAGTCAAGAAAAACTTCTCCCGGGCACAAAGGTCAGTGAAGATCACAGTTGCCATGGTGTCAACTGGCTTATAAAGAGTAAATGTATTATTATAACAGTCCTTAGTATAGCGGGCATCTCTCTGTCTTATTTGCTGTTGGCCTCTGGGTATGATGCACCTCTGTGGGCTTACAGCAGACCTGTTCCCTATATTGGTTGCTCTTCCAGGTTAATCGTGGTAAGATGTATATGTATATTAAAGCAGTTATAGGCACACATATTTACTCACATCTATGTGTGAGTGTCTGCTCACACATAAAAAAGCACAAACATGCTGTTATCTTCATAATTGAGAATCTAAAGAGATATTTAAACACAGATGTTGAACAAATGATGTAGGGACTTTTCCCGTTGTTAAAAGTGACACTATTGATTGAAGAAAAAATTAGGAAATGCAAGAGTTCATGGAAAAAAAAACCAAGAAGCTCATTAAGAGGGAAGACGTCCTACTTCAGTCATGCCCACAGTGGCAGTGTTTTATGACAATCTTCTTTAAAGCATAGTCCAAAACATGGTATTAGAGAGTTACACCGTCCTCTCTTCCCCTTGACCCTTCTGAAGGCATTTTCCCTTGGTTGTCAAATGAATCTCAAGCCTGTTTTTTTTCTTTGCAAGGGTCTCCTGTAAGAGTGTGTGATGTATGTGTGGTCTAAGAACAAACTACAGTGAGACTCCATCCCGACAATCTCCTGCAATTATGACAGTTCCTCCTTGTGACGGCTGTTCTTGGTGGCCAACTACATTGGAATTAACTGGGCATACCGTTGAGGGGCTTTGTCTCAATGAAGCCATTTGAAATGGGAAGACCCACTTTGAAGTCGCATCTGTTGAGAAGATATACCTCTAATCCAGAGCTTATGAAGAGGGAAGCTCCACCTACTCTCTGGGCCACACCTTCTGCTGACAGTCTATCTAAAGGACATGAAATGAGAAAGCTTGCTCTCCTTGCCTGCTTGCTAGAAAGTCCATCCTGCCACTGGCATTAAAGCCACTTCTTTGGGATTCTGGTGTATACTGAAGATCAGCTGGCATATACTGTGAATACTGAAGACCATGAGGCCTCATGGGATAAACAACTATTGGATTCTTGGACTTCCTGTTGGCAGACAGCCATTGTTGGACTAGCTGGACCACCACCTGAAAGCCACAGTAATAAAACCCCTTTATATTTATCTATATACCTATATATAGTATCTATATCTATATCTATATACAGATGCTATATAAACACAGATATAGACCTGTAGTTAGAGAGATACTATATGTAGGTATACAGATACATAATATATAGGTATTATAGATGCATACATATAGATACTATAAATTCTGTTCCTCTAGAGAACCCTAACTAATACACCCCTGAGTGAGACAGATCAGACTAGGCATTGCTTACCTGATGGTACCCAATTCCTAGGCCTCCATCATGTCTCTGTCAACATCTTGCCCTCACCTCAAGGCTCTATACCCTGATTTGGTACACTGGAGGCTTCCGGGATAGCACTGAGAGTGGCGTACCTGGATTTCGATGGGCTCTTGGCCCAGCACAGAGTCACTACTCCCGAGAGTGTGCCTGAATAGCCCCCCTGCCTACTTGGCTACATACTGAGCTGGCGTTTTCTGCTAGCCCTGCTGAAGTTATGGATTGCATCTGCTACCTCTGAAGTTATAGGGTGGCTTGTGGCATTTTGTGTAGATGATGGCTCTGTGCATGAACCTGCATTATTCACAGAGGGCCATGGGATGAGCTGCAAGAGTCTAAGCAAAGGCCTGAGGTGACAGTTCACAAAGATTGCTGCTCCCTTAGCTGCCTGCCGCTACCCGACTCCAGCCTGTCCCCATCTAAGGGCCTTGGAATTGGGTCCAAACACAGACTTCAGAAAGAAGAAACAAAACCAAACAAACAAAGACCCCAGGTGGTTAGGGAGAGATGTAGGACACACACACACACACACAAACACACACACAATATCAATAAATTTCTTTTTATAAAAATGACAGAAACACAATTTGGAAAACAGTTTTGAAACCTGGGCAGAAAATCACAAATACAGCAAAGCCCTAATGATTACCAAAGAATAAAAATCGCAGGAGGCTTGGGATCTGTGTAAGTGAGGCTGATGTGGCATTTACCGGCCCAGCCAAGCTCAGGGCTGCTCCAGGCCTCAGGTGCCCTGAGGAAGGAGAGAGAGATTCAAGAAGGCTAGAGACGCTCAGTACAAAAATACAGCTCTTGACAACCTGCCCAGGGAGACCTCAGGTGACCCACCCTATGATGGGGTGTTGAGGCAGGGGAGTGAAGGTCCTCCTGTCTGGAGTTGTAGGAATTCTGTTTTATTTCACCTGTGTCTGCCTAAGAGTCCACAACACACAGGGATTTTTTTTTCCTAAAAAAGATGCTTCAAGTGATAACTTCTACATTCCCAAATTTCAAATATGACAATTATTTTTTTAAAAATTGTATCTATTTTTATTATATAATGCTTTTTTATGCATTCAGAAGAATTGCCAAATGCACAGTACTCGTGTGTACTATCACCATAGAAATCTGTATCCGGAGGTTTTGTACTTTCTTCTCCACTCCCCTCCCATTTCTCCAGTTACCTGGAATGTACATGCTGACCTTGGAGCTGCCCTTGAGTCAGGATGCTTGCAGAAATCCTAGGAGATGATCTAAAAACCATGGTAAGTTCTAACGAGAAACACAGGGTGAATCCTGCCATCTGCTTCCCAGGGACTCCCAGGGAAATCTTACAGCCAATGTACAACCCTTGGAGTTGGTTTACGGCATCTTATGGCCCCATTGAGTCACGGAACACTTGTTTCCACATAATGCACATTACCATCCTGTGGAACGGTGCCGAGCACAGTTTGAAAGCTGCAGCTACATCACAAGAAAGGTGAGCACCCCTTTCCCCGTCCCTGCGGTGTGGCTGGTGTGTTGTAAAGAGCAGCTGGTTGGTGTCCCCAAAGGATGGTGCCAGGGTGGGGGCTGGCCTTTAAAATTGTGTGGAATGCGAGCGATCCGTATGAGATGGTGGAGAACTGTATTATTGGACCTCCCTTTGCTGTGTGGTTAAAAACACTTCGGTGTCTTGTTTCCTGGTGATTATCATCAACATTATCATTAGTGACGTTTACTGAGCATTTGCCGCTGCCAGGCCCTGTGCTGAACCCTTCACGTGAATTATCCTATTTGACCTCACACCAGACCCGGCAGCCTGACAGTCTCTCACTTGTCACTTACTGATGAGGAAACTGAGGACCAGATTGACTTAGTCACGTGCTTGGGACAACCAGCTTCAAAGTGGCTAAGCTGGGATTCAAGTGCATGTGGTCTCTCATTAATCACTGCATTCTGTGCTCCTCCAATAGCTCAGCCCCAAGGCCTGCAAACATCCAGAGATCAAGTGTGCATAGCCCCAGACCTTATGTACTTTCCCCCAAACATATTTATAGTCCCACTCTATCTAATTATCGAGCTGGCTCTCCTCTTCTTTTGTTCTCTTTCCTTTTATAAGAGTTTAGGACATTTCTAATGGATGTCAAATGTTGAGCTCAATGTCATGTTGAAATACAATGTTAAGCACAGGCCCCAGCCCCAGGGAGCTAACAGTGCAATCTAAGATTGCAATGAGGAAACTGATGACTGAAACATGGTACAGCTTCCTCTGAGAATCCCACAGAGCAGCATCTAGTGTGATGGGAATCGGGGAGAGCCTTCTAGAGGAAGTGGCTAGACAGTTGACTTTTGAAGAGGCAAGTAGTGGCTGAGAAGCTGGAGACACAAGCCCTGGAGCTCAGATGGGCTGGGATAAGTGGGCGAGGGGCCCATGAAGAAGGTACTGGAGGGTCTAGCAGGGTCTAGAAGGGTTATTGATGAGGGATTCTAGACCAGCGAAGGAAATGGTTAAGTCTTGACTTCAGAAAAGTTCCAGATGGAGACGTGGGATGAAGGAGGGAAGTTAGAAACAGAGAATTAGATTCGGAAGCGGGAATGATGGGAGTCGTGAAATGTGGGAGGATAGGAAGATACATGAAGAAGAGTCTTAGACAGACTGTGGGGCCTTAGTGAGGAGGAGAACAGGCAACTGGGAACCCGGTGATGGCGACAGCGCCCTGGAGTGGAAAGGGAAGATCATGCTAGGGAGGACGGATAGCTGGCTGTTAGGGACAGACTAGAGGCCATGGAGGAGGTGGCCAGGAGCCTGTGGGATAGGCCTGGTGACTTTGGGTGACAATACCATTAAGACAAATCAAGACCTGATCAAAAAAAGTATAAGTTATCACGTTCTGGCTAGATCTCAAATTTTACAAAAATCATGAAAGTGTCCTAGTTTCTCTGAATGGTGGAAATAACACATCTTTTATCAGACATTTAGGAAGCCAAGAAAACTACTAAATATTAACCAGAATATGACTCAAGTGTGCTGTTTGAAGGACCTCTCTAAATCTGAAGCATTCAGTACTGGCTCAAAAGGAAAAGGAGCAGGCTGTCCTGCTTATTCAAGTAAAGCAGGTCAGGATGTGAGTTTATCTATGCTTGGTTGACAGAATGCTTCATGTGTTTATGGACTTTTGTGGCTAGAAAAAAAAAAGAAAGCGCAAGCAACGAGGCATTGGAGCTGCCAGGAAACTGAGTATTGAGCTTATCAGAGAAAGAAGCATGCAGGTCATCTCGAGGGCTGTTTATATGTTCAGCACAGAGGTTACAGTGGCCTGTCCTGGCCGGGTTGCAGTAGAGAGGCTGGGAAGCAACTGGATCCCTCCGTGACTTGAAAGCAGGCCTGGAGGCCAGTGCAAGGACTCTGTGGGTTATGATGCTTGCTAGCGAGCACAGCCTGAGCTGGATCCATCCAGAAGATCCATACAATGTCCTGTAAGCTGTCTACTGAGTTCCACAGGTCTGCCATGGTGTGTGTGTGTGTGTGTGTGTGTGTGTGTGTGTGTGTGTCTACCTAAACTTTTTGAAAAGAAAGAAAGCAGAGACTAGAGGAATACGGGATGCAGAGGTCAGGGCCAAGGTTTCTGCCTTGAACTGAAAGAATGGAGCTTTGGTTCATAGGCATGTACTGTGTCGGCTACACTCGAGGGCCCACTCAATTTACCTACTTGCTACATGTCGCTGTAACTTGCCTTTTCCTTCCACTTCCCACTTGTTTCTCAAAAATAAAATTAAAGAATAGAGCTGTACTTCTTATTCCTCTTTTCCCTCTAGCTCTGTTACCCTTTCCTTGTCAAAAAAAAAAAAAAAAAAATGAATCAATCTGAGTATTTTGCATTTTGCTTATGACAGAACTCGGTCAGAGGCTGCACTTTATTTGAACTTTGTGGCCAGTGGCCAAGAGAAATAAAGTCAATTAATACTAATTTTTCTAACCCCCTTCTGTGCCTTTTCAGCAAAGTAAAACTACCCATGGGAGAACTGCCCCCGTCCCCAAAAAGTTCCAGTAGACCGTATACTACTAAATCCAGCCATTGCTATCACAAAAATATTTTTTCCTACATGGTTCTGTTTAGTTACAAATGATAAAATATTCTCCTCAGTCAGCTTTTGCTTGCCTTTATTTCTTTAGAAGACTGGAACACAATATGTGAGCTTGCTTGCATTGGGCTATGGTGAATATCTGGGCTTGGTTGGCCCCCTAGCTGCTAGCTTTCTGGGTGTAGAAGGATCCTGCAGGGCAAGACCACCTGCCGAGTTACTCAGTCACGTGTCAATGTGTTGGCCCTTTCAGTCTGAGAGGTCATTAGGACAGACAGCTCCTGGGGTCCAGCATTTCTAGATCGGGCCAAATCAACATCAATGCATGCCCTTGCTGATCTGTTGAGAGCCTTCAGCTGCTGCCACGCCACTCCAGAGCTGTTCTCTTACCAGTTTGTAAAACAGCTGAACTGTGGGTGAAAAGAACAGTCGCCCTCTGGAGGCACAACCTTTCTACAAGAAAACACTGGGAGGCGGAGCCTTGGGCTGTGCTGGCTCCATTAGTGGTTTGAGAGTCTTACCTGTTCCACCCCTTTCTCTGTGCTTAAATAAAAAACAAAACAGAAAACAAACAAACAAGCAAAACCAGCACGCCAAAAGAAAAACAATCCTCTATGCGTCTCTGCTACCATCACCAGCCTCCCGTTTTAAGAGCCAGGACGCCTAAGTCAAGAGAGTGGAGAGGCCGCCCACCCAGAATCATCCAGCGGGAGAGCATCAGAGCTCAGCGTGGTGTGGGAGGTGGCTGCAAAGGCCTAGTGGTTGCTGTGAAGACACAGCACGTTTGTCATGCTGCGTTTGAGCCACTTCCTCGGTTGAGGTGATGAAATAGGACAGTGTCCTGTCTGATCTGACCCAAGGCCGTTGCCTTTCCATAGACTGTCTCTGAGGTCAGTCCTCCCTAGGAAGATGAGGGTGGGTGGAGGGGAACCATAGGAGGCAGAGCAATGGGACATCATGGAGGTAAGAGTGGGCCAATAAGAGAGCCTTGAAGCAGAGAGCCTCAATCTGTCTATAGACACCTTGAGAGTTGTTCCTACTGAGAATCTAGTTGGGAATCCCTGAAGAACCTATTTGACAGGTTTCTGTTTTGTTTTGTTTTTGTTTGTTTGTTTGTTTGTTTCTGCTTGCGCTCCCATCTCTCCCCAGAGTATGGTAACCAGCTGCCAACCTTTATCCATGTTGCCCCAGGACACACAGGACTTGCATGTTGACCCATCTCACACATTCCTTTCAGAAACAGCTCAGACTGTTCAAGAAACACACTGAAAGCAGCATTTCCTCAGCACAGAAGCAGAGTCCTTTCAGGATGAGCCCAAAGCCAGAGCAAGGAAAAGATTGTGTGTTCTGAAGCCACACTGCAAAGTCCAAGTCCTGCTTCTGGTAATGCTGTTCCAAGGCCGGCCCTTTGTTTCAGAAATTGCCGTGTGTGTGAGATATTTCTCTATGTCTGCTGCGGGTAGTTTTGTTTTTGTTTGTTTTTTTTAATGAATTCATCCTTAATGGCTTTGAAATTGTGGGCTATTTTGAGAATTCAGTGAAAGTTGGTACTGTCTTCTTACTCACATACAAACACCCCCCTGGTGTGCAGGTTCAGGGAACTGTGGGCCTCCTGGGGAGCACAAAAGTCAGGTCACTCCTTCTAACTGTTGCCTCATGGATCCTGATGTAGATAAGAATGCCTTTTATGCTTCTAAAATTACATTGCAAAAACTATCCTTGAAGGGCTGTGTTTCCAGTCTTTTAACAGCGTCTGACTTAGGTTATGTTGCTTGCTTTGAAGGCAACATCATCTTTCAGCTTCTTGACTTGGGTCATTTTTCCTCAAGTCACTGAAACATTTGCAAAGCATTTTGAAGGGTTCTAGCATCAGGTCTGCCCTCATCTCAGGAGAATGATTTTATTTCATTTAATTGAAAATATTTTGTTCTGTCGACCAATATTTGAAAGGCTATGAACTTATGCTCACTGACGGCAGACTTTGCCAGTGCATAGAAAGTGTCCCCTTGTCACCACCCCACAATTCTAGTCAGAATTCAAAGCTTGAACTGACAGCTAGAGTCTGTGGGGTCAAGTTTAAATATATTACATCACAGTCCAGAGTAGCATTTTTGAGTTGTGCTCCTTGACTGCCCATCTAGCCACTCAACTCGATGGTTAGTTCCCATATTTCTTCCCTCCTCACACTTCTCAGTCCTCACCTCAGCTGAATGCTTATTTCATTACTAAAATTGAGTAGCCTGAAGGGAACTTTTGCAGGCCATGGTGACTGTGACTTACCACTTGATGCACCAGTTCAGGGTACCACACATCCCTGGTGATGAGTGAGCAGTCTGAGGTCAACTCTTCAGTGTTTGGGTGATGGGTCTTAGCCCTTCTATTTCACTCAGAAACACTTCAGTGACTGCCTCTCTCTCCTCAAGCACTAGCTCTCTCCAATCCAGGTACACCCTATTCATGCCCAAACCTACTGTATCCCCACAGGAAGCTGGGCAGAACCTTTCCTCGACTTCACACCATTCTCTACTTATGGCACGATTATGGCAATACCCCCCTGACACTGACATCCCTGGTCTCTCCCCTTTGGCTCTCCCCCTGCTCTTCTGAATTCACTCTGACCAGGGATTCAGCCACACTACTCTGTGGGAGTAGATCCAGTCAAGATACCAGTGAATGCCATGTGGGTTTCAACGATGATCCCCCAGCCTCAGGTTTGCTTAACCATGGCTCCACTAAGACTCTTCTGGACAGCAAAAACACTGAGGCTTCCCAAGAGAAGGGGGCAAACACTCCGCAACTGCTCCCCAGATTTGATTCCACTGCACATGGAATACATCTTTGTATGTCTTAACTTCATGAGATTACTGAGCTATACAAGTAAAATCATGGGCAATTGTTCAGCAAATCTGGACTGTTACCTAGGGCCTTGTACAGGTTAGGCAAGTGCTCTGCTACAAAGCTATATCCTTATCTATTGTTTTCTCTTGAAGGATGTGAATGACTGTCTCAGAGTTTGTGGTATCTCTATTCAAGTTCTAGCTAGTGTTCTGGGATGATGTTGTGTTGTCTGTCTTTTTAGACCACAAAGCACATTGTCCTCTGTGGACTCTGGAGGAGATGACTGTAGTTAGCATAGCTTTGTGAATTCATGGGCCTGGGAGAATGGCATCAGAAGGAATAGTCTTAAAAGTCTCAGGATTGATTGCAGTTGGATATGTACATCCTTCTAGGAGGAAAAGGATTTCCATCCATCTTTTAAGAACTCAGACTCTTTCTCCTCTGTCTCCTCATGGGATATTCTCCGTTCTCTCTCCTTCCAGAAAGAAAGTTTCACTTATTTCCCTAGATGAGATCTGAATAATGGCAAGAATAATTTAAATGCAGTCAGGCTCAAAGTAAATCAGTCATACGGAGACAATTATTTTTTATTAATTCTGTGTCTTTTTTTTAAAAAAAAAGAATTTGTGCTTATCAATTAATTCATTTCCATCTTTAAATTTTTCTAAATGAGGTTATAAATTTTAAAAATTCATTGTGGTTTTAAAAACTTGACCAAAAGACTTAGATGGTGTGAAATGGTCTCATCACATTTTAAACATCATTCCCAGAACTACTATTGATTTTATCGGTTTGCTGTATATATCAAAGGCTCAGGTCATACATTCAGATTATTACACTAGCAGCAGAGATGTCCAGCAGGCAACTGAGAATGGTCACCATCTAGTGTCATTTGCATTTCCATCCTACTGCTGTGTGATCAGAAGTTTGTCACTTCCTCTTGTTGAATGTCAACAGCCTCACCCAGAGAATGAGGCTATGGAATGGACGGCATCAGTTTGGAGTGAAGATCTGCTGTTTTTACCTGTCCTTGCTATGTTCCCTCTTTTGTTGGGCTGGCTATTTCTTCTTCTCCCGTGAACTATCTCCTCCCCCATTCTCAGGCATTAGGTCCCAACAGAGCAGGTCTGTCTTCTGTTTTGAGATTGAGTTTGCTTCCTGCTGCTGTGATAAACACATTGATCTAAAGAAACTTGGGGAAGGAAAGGTTTACTTCGTCTTAAAGTGTATAGTTCACAACTGAGGGAAGCCAAAGCAGGGACCTGACAGCAGGAACTAAAGCAAAAACCATGGAAGAATGGGGCTTACTGGATTGCTCTTCACGGCTTGCTCATACTGCTTTCTTATATCTCCTAGGACCACCTGTCCTGGGGTGACACCACCTACAGTGAGCTGGGTCCTCCCACATCAATCAGTAAGCAAGAAAATATTCCACAGACCAGTCTGACTGAGTTTCATCTTCCCAGATGAATCCGACCTGTGTCAAACTGACAGAAACCTAAGCAGCACGACTTCCAGAGAACCCCACTGTCCTGGGGCTATGGTCTGGATGTTCACGATTCCACCAACACCAAATTCATATGCTGACTCTTAGTTCCTAACGCAATAGCTATGAATTGAAATATCATCCAAACATTAGGGCTTAATTCAACATCCCAAGGTTTGTGAGGCCCTCATCCCACCAACCCCCACCACATCTGGCCATTGGACGTCCCCAGCACAACTTCCCATGGAGTCTATGTGGGATCAGGGTTCTGCCATAGTTACCCGCATCATCAGCTTGACTATCAGATAGACTTGGAATCATGCTGACCAGTGAGGACACTTTTGCGCATGTCCATGGGGGCACATCCAGTAATTGATGAGAGGAAAGATCTACCCCTAATGTGGGCAGTGTCATCTCCATGGGCCAGAGGCCTAGACTGAACCAAATGGGGAGAGAAGGGAAATCCAGCAGAGTGCTGGCATTCTCTCTCCCTGCTTCCTGGCCACCGTGTTGTGCCTCTGATAAAGCCTTATTCAACCCGATATATTAACCCCCACCTTGGTTACCATGAACCGTGATAATGTAAAGGAACCACAGGCTCCAGGCGATGAGTTATTACTATTGTTGAGACCCAGAACAGAGGACGAAGCTCCCTTGCATGAATTCTTTTTGCTTTTGTCATTTACTATTAAGCAGGAAAAAAATGGTTTGTGGTAAAGATTGTCAAGAGAATACAGTAGAAAGACAGAGAACCCCTAATCCCATTAGCAGTGATGCCAAACCCCTGGTCCCTGCCTAGTCTCTGTGTGGCATTATGTGGTCACTTACTTTTTCTCTACCATCATAATGACATAATGACTGGCTGTTCCATCTCACTGTATCCCTTGGGTCAACTTAAACCCTGGAGCCAAACATTTCATCTGATCATGGTGAGAGCTTCAAGGAGCAGTCTTTCTACATGTACAGGTTGGACATGTTGGACATAAAGACGTGGGAGATTTTGATATTTAGTTTAGTAATATCACCATAGTATTATAAGACAAAAAGGAAACTGTAGATTAGAAACACCCCCACACCCCACCCCTAGAACTAAGACCTTGGCATCCTCTCTCTGACTACATAGCCAGATGGAATTTTTAATTACTTATAAGGAAATTGCTCATTTTGTTCTCCTGCCAGGGTGTTCAAGATCTGAACTGTTTGCCAATGGCAAAAAGACCCCTGGGTCCCCAACCACAGCCAAATGTTCCTAAAGCCCTTTTGTCTTCTGCCCAGGTTATTTTCCCCACTGCCTTATCACACACTATGGCTGATAGACTTCGTCAGCATCCCCAACTCTCCATCCGTCTTGCATCTGCGTCTTTGGCTGTGGCACTTTGTGACATCAAGAGTGAAGTCTGTTTATCTGTCTCCTGGCCTGACCTGGCTTAGCCACGCGACTCACTTGCTCAGCAGAATGTTGAAGGAGTGCTGGCCTTTGGAGTCAAGTCTAGTCTTTGGTTGAGCTCACCCGTCTTGGGTGCTAACCCAATGACTGGCCTGAGGGAAGAGGAGAGGCCAAGGGGCAGAATCTGTCCAGCAGCAGCTACCTTAGGCCAAAGATCCTGCCAGCCATTACAGTAGTTGGTCACAGAAGCGTGAGCAAATCTCACTGAGATCCGTGAAGCCACAGGGCCCAGCAGAACCACTAACACAATGCCAAAACTTAGGGGAAACATCAACCAGTACTGGTTAAGGCCACAAAGTCTAGAAAGTGTGTGACTGAGTAGCTGACTATCATATGTAACAAAGTTCTTTCTCTCCCCGCCCGCCTTGTCCTTCCTACTTCATGAAAGGTTAAGACAGCTTGATCCTGGTGAATGAATTAGGGAAAGACTTGCATGGCTGTGATGGGGCCACTTTCCTCGTTCATCTGAGTCTGTGTGATCACTATTTATGGAGTATTAACTTGCCCAAAGTGACTCCATTTGATCTATGAGATGAGTTTTCCATTGCGGTAAACCATTTTCCTCTTACCCAGGGTGTGATTCCTCTGTGTTCCCAGGGCTGAAGGTCATTGCTAATTGGCACGGCTGCTCAAATCTTCTCTGGGCATCACCTCGCAGACAAATCTTTGCAAAGTGGAAGACTTGGGGGAGACAGCAGGATTCCGATCACCGGTGGCAGATAATTTCACTGGCTTGCCCTGGGCCTTGTTTGTCAGAGATAAAATAAAGGATAGAAGTTCCGTAAACAAGCTGACTACAGAGTTGATGTGTGGGCAAATTGTCTTGAAGAGAGACTGTCAGCCATAAGGCCAGTTTGCCCTTAATAGGTGCTCCGTGCTTGTCTGACTTTTTGTCCAGAGATTGGCAAAAATCTATTAATGAGCACTGTGCCGCTCCTCACACCAGGGCCATCGGGGAGAAGGCTTACCCATTTCTTTTCCCATCCCCTAATTGAACTGCTGACTGACACTTAGCTACCTGAGTGGCTTAAGTGGGGCTGCTGAGAGCTCTGGCACCAGAGCGTCTTAGAGGGCAGCAGGAGGCGTCATTCATGTCTGTAGATCCGTTTGGATAGCTGTGGACAACTGCCAGGAGCAGCTAGCCTGGAAGGCATCTGCACAGAGATGCTTGATTGGCACTGGCCTCTGACTGTGCTTACACAGCTGAATTCTGCTGGCTTCAGTGGGCAGAGATGGGGCATACTTGATATCACAGAGGCGGGGCTTGTTTGCTAAGCCGTCCTTCATCAGCCGGGAAAGTCAGACAGGAAGCATCTGAAAAAGGCCTTCTGTTTTAGTCTTCAATGGCAAGAGGTAGGGGCTGCCTCCAAATTTCACGTGAGAAACACTCAGACACGGTTGGTTGGTTGGTTGGTTGGTTGGTTGGTTGGTTGGTTGGTTGGTTGAGTGCGATGAATTTAGCACAGGTCTATGGATGACTGAAGGAGTTATGGACCGTCCCTTCAGCTGACGGATTATGAGTGAAGTCTGTGCTTTCAAAACTTGCTGTTTTGTTTTGTTATGGCCTGTAAGGTCCAGCATGGCTGCTGTTTACTAGACTGTTACTAGACAGTTTAGTCTGCAAAAGGAGAATGTATTGGTGTGGAAGAAGACAGAAGCGTTTGAGAGGGAGCCAGGCTTCTTTGCACACCATGCTTCTTCCTCCCTAAGGAGCTCATTTGGACTCAGCAGACTCTTCCTGGGCACTCACTCTAGGCACAGGGATGCAAGTGTGGCTATGGCAGGTTCCCCTCTTGTGGCTTCAGAGTCGCTGCTCTCCATTCTGGAATAGCTGTTCTTCTTTCTTCCCTGTCCTGAGCTCTACCACTGTCCCCTGCCTGAATCCACTTGATCTTAATGTTGCTGGACATTTGAGTAGGAAGGGGGCTTCTGCTTCATCAAGAACTGTGATGGGAACCCTTTTTTCTTACATGCCTACAAAAGTCAAACATATATTTTGATCCTTTTCACGCCATCGTTTCCCATAATGACTATAAAAATAGGTCATACAATAAAAACAGAAAAGACAGATGGAAATTTTTCAGGTAAGAAGCAATACACATTGTGAAATCATACGCATTTGCTCGAGGCAGGATGGAGGACCACAGTCTGCCTTGGAGGATCTTTAGTTCCTAGTGTGAAGAGGAAAATCCCAACACATGTTGCAGCCACACTCTTCTTAAAAGAGGTTGCTTTGAAGATAACAGTTATTCCTGAGTGGGGAGACCTTACTTTGATGGACAGGAAAAAGAGACAGAGTAAGTTCCAGGACTGTTTCACAGAGAAACTCTGTAGCTAAACACACACACACACACACACACACACACACACACACACACACACACACCCCGAGAGAGAGAGAGAATATTGTGTAATAATGTAATTATCTGCATTCTCTTGGAATTTTAAGAACAGATGAAGGGTTCTAGGCTTGCTGCTGAACTCCCCTACAATAGCTTGCTCAAAGAGAATGCTGACCTGGGGATTACTACATTTCCTATATTGGATTTTTCAAATCACCATAGGTCAAAAGTTAAAGGGGACAGTCAAAACTAATTCAGGAAGAGAGAGCTCCTCTCAGGTGAGCCCAGCAGTCAGTGAGGCAGTGGTGCCCTCAGGTGAGCCCAGCAGTCAGTGAGGCGATGGTGCCCTCAGGTGAGCCCAGCAGTCAGTGAGGCG
>JAQHUG010000128.1:1448056-1491528 GCA_028555095.1 Dicrostonyx torquatus | reverse complement strand
CTCAGGTGAGCCCAGCAGTCAGTGAGGCGATGGTGCCCTCAGGTGAGCCCAGCAGTCAGTGAGGCGATGGTGCCCTCAGGTGAGCCCAGCAGTCCCGGAGGCAGTCACTTTGTCACCACCTGGCTCAAGCAGGAAAGGCTGGAGCTTTTGAGTCAGGAGTAATCAGTGCTTCACAGTTTCCTGCTCTTTCCCTCTGAGTATGATAGAATTCAAGGATTGTAAAGGGCTCAGAAAGATGAGAAAAAGTGTGTGTCTTCCCTGGACCCTCTATTCGCCTCTTATTTATCTAGACTAGATGTAGAGGTATTGCAGGCTGGATCCTGTGTTGACAGAGGTTTCTGTCCTGCCTGGTTCCTGCAACCATTAAGTCCCAAAGAAATCACACAGAGGTCTACATTAATTATAAACTGATTGGCTTAGTATCTCAGGCTTCTTATTAACTCTTATAACTTATATTAGCCCTTAACTTTTGTCTGTGTTGGCCACGTGGCTTGGTACCTTTTTTGGCGAGGCAGTCACATCTTGCGTCCTTTGCAGCTGGGTCAAGACTGCAGACTGAAATGTCCCTCTTCCCATAATTCTCATTGCCACACCTCTACTTCCCGCCTGGCTACTGGCCAATCAAAATTTTATTAAAAATAATACAAGTGACAGGATAAGAGACCATTGTCCCACAGCAACCTGAAGCAGCAGAAACACAAAGAAAATACAAGAAAAGCTTGTTGCCTCCAGCCAAAGCTCTGAGAGAGTAGCTAAGCAGGAGCCTAGTGGGCTCTGTCTGTAAGCAACAGAGTCAAGACAAGGACAGGTGGCCCGTGAGCAGCAACGAGCCCACAGATCTGCAGCAGAACCTACCCCAGAAGTGGGACTCCTCTCCCTCCTCCACACAGGAGCAGAGTGGGCCTTCTATCTTCTTAGCCAGCGCTTCAAGAAAGGCCACTTTCCCCAGCCTAGACCAGTGGGAGAAGAAAACCCATGACTTGTAACACCTTCTACCTATGGGCAGAAAGAGATTCAAGCCTGCGCTCTGATGTTTTCCATACAGCAGTAAAAGGCGCATTAGATTGAGGGTGTTCTGAGCCTCCACCAGTGACAGAGAACCACTGAGACATCATGGATTCCTGCCTTCTACCCAGTTACTGAAGGTGCTTCCCACCAGCAGAGTCAACAGGCCAAGCAGGACGCTCACTACCAGCTGTGGTCTGAAGAATGGCTAAGTGATCTCCATTTTGTGGGTCCCCAAACCCCTCAGTCTCTTCTTAATGATAGCAAGCCCACACAAACAGTGCCCCTCACCCTCCACAAAACCAGGCTCTATCAGGAGACCACATAGATCTAGAAGAGCAAAAGAGACTAGAGTTGCATTGCCAGGCCCAGTGGGGCAGGATCAGCACAGGGAAGCATCTGGGAAGTGACAAGGGCTTAAATTCGGGGACTTTCTGATACAAAGTAAAATTTAATGGGACCCAGAATCTCTTAAAGAAGCAACCCCACTCTCCAGGGCATGACTGGAAATCATTTGTCAAACCATGAATCAGGAACTCACAACCTGGTTGAGAAAAGACAATGAACTGGCCCCAACAAGGGTATGAATGAAATTCATGGAGAGAGACTTCAGAGTGGCTGTCATTAAGTTGCTACAACACATTGTAGCAAACACACTTGAATCAATGAAAGATAAAAAAAGAACAGGAAATAAAAGCTACAGGAAGATCAGAATCGAAATTATAAGATTGAAAATAAGGTAACCAACCCCAGCCAACCTGACAATAAAACCCACAAAACCCCAAACCTAAAATGTTCCTAGTTGAATTTGACAAAGAAATGCGATTGGAGAACTGAAGGGCAGAGTAATCAGAGTAATAGAATTTGCATAATGCCAACAGCAGACTAAATGATTAAAAAAGAGCAAGCCTCGGGGACCTGCGAGACAATCACAAACACAAAAATCAAATATTTGTATTGACAGAGCTCCCAGTAGAGGAAGATGATTGTGGGGCTGAATTATTCAAGAAAATGATGAGATGAAAACAAAGAGAATGGCACATGACCTGGAGGAGAAGAGTGACCTGAATGACAATGATTTTAAATTAAAATACTTTATTACTATTACATGAGAGTGTAGGCACATATGTGTCTCCGCATATACATGGAGGGCAAGGGACAACCTTGTGGAGATGATCCTCTCCTTCCACGTTTGTGTGGGTTCCAGGGATATTGTGTAATATATAATGATCTCTGGTCACCAGGCTTGTATACATGTGCTTTATCTGCCGACCTACCTCTCCTCGACAGCTGTTCCTCATCTGGGGGATAAGGTGTAGAAAGAACCATCCTGTGCATTGAGAGCACTGAGAGGGTTTGGCCATGTGTCCCCTCAGATGTGATGGAGAAAGAGAGGTTGTCCAGATGAAGGAAGCCAAGAGCATTTGCCCCTACCTATCAACCCTTGCCTACAGAAGACCCTCCAGATAGAAGGACAGTAGAAATAATGGCTTGGGACATTAGCAAGCAAGGAAATGCAGAGTAGACAAAACAGGACAGGAGATGTGGCGTTACTCACAAACATTCTTTTTGATGAAGGGTAGGAAAATTAGAACAGCACTAGCTAAAGGGATGTGGAGGAATTCTCAATACAGTTGCACTTTAAAAATGGACAAGGCAAGACCTGGGGAAATGGCTCAGTCAGGGAAATAGTTGAAGAGCAAGCCTGGGGACTAAACCTGATCCCTGTCACCCACGTAAACAGCCAGGCATGGTGGTGCATGTTAGTAATAGCATTTCTGGGGAAGCAGAGACAAGATTCTAGAACTTGCTGGTGACCTGCAAGCCAGTAAGAGACCTTCTATCAAAAAAGAAAGAAAGAAAGAAAGAAAGAAAGAAAGAAAGGAAAGAAAAGATAAGAGAAAAACAGAAAAAAAGAAAACAAAGCAAAGCACACAATATGGAAGGGAGGAAAGGATGGAAGGAGGGAGGGAGCTCTCAGAAGTATAGCAGACTTTCTTGGATCACTAGCACCCAAATAATGACACAGAGACTTATTATTAATTGTGAAACGTGACCTGATCTTGGGCGTGTTTCCAACTAATTCTTATAACTTTTACCCATTTCTATTAATCTATGTGCTGCCATGTGGTTCGTGGCTTTACCTCTTTTCCTGTGTGTCCTGCTTGCTGTGTGTCTCCTGGCATCACTTCCTCTCTTCTTCCCAGAGTCCTCTCTGTCCCCAGAAGTCCTGCCTAGCTATTGGCCGTTCAGCTCTTTATTATACTAGTCACAGCAACACATCTTCACACAGGGTACAAATATTCTGCAACACAGAAGTGACATCTGAGATGGATCTCTGGCCTCTACCCACATTAACACATGTGTGCATGCACACACACATTGGAGTCTGTGAACAGAAGACTAACGTGAACTGGAACTTCGAAAAGAAGTAATGGGTGCAATATGATGGGAACCAATGCTTATTCTATGCCGAGGCTTTATATAATCACCACAACCCTGACATCAACACAGGGACGTTCTCACTTTATACAAAGGATATTCAAGTCCAAAAGGTGCACCTTGTCTGTGGCTCCTCACGCAGTTCCTCAGGCAGCACTGCCCGAGGGCCGACACTAGGACTAGACTGGTGCCTTTGCTCCAGATCAACACCATTCTTGGATTCAGTCCCGTTATTTTCTAGCCTCTCTTTTCTGGATACATTTCCTTCTTATGTCACCCTCTGTTCTCAGAGCCACACTCAGCCTTCCGTTAGACAGCAGTGGGGTGGTTCCCAGGCCCGGTCTTCTCTGGCTTTTGTGGCATCTGTACACAAACACACCTTTAGGATAAATATGTAACACACCTGGAGATAGACAATGAGCTGGCTTTCCTTCCACACACAAACGCGCTAAAGAGAGAACAAGAGCAGGTAGGGCAAAGAGAATAAAAGGAGTTAAGGGTGGCTCTGGGATTCGGGAGTAACTATGAAGAATGGCAGGATCATCGTGGGAAACTGGAAACTTCTCTCTTTCATCACCTGCCTTTTTCTTCTTATATCTGCAAAGTTCTAGGCTTGGCATTCCATGACACTTAAAATGCTTACGCTGTCACAAGACCACTCTCCACCCCCAGAGCTCGCCATCATCTAAAAGCGATACTAAGTATCGCCATTGACCTTTTCTCTCCCCATCTGGCCCCTGATATTAGGTTCCTACTTTATTATCTTCCTTGAATTCACCTGCTCTTTGTCCCTCAAGTCAGTATCACCACACAGTATTTATCCTTTTGGTACGGCTTCTGTCACTTAGCATCATTTTAAGGTTCACCTGCTTCGTAGCAGGTATGAAAAATAAAAATCCTCCTTTTTTTAAGGTCAAATGACATTCCCTTATCCCTATCCTTGTTGAGTACAGGATAGTATTTAGCCGTCCATTCACTGGTTGGTATTTCAGTTGTTTCTGCCCTTTTGTCATTGTGGCCATGATGCTATGAGCATGTGTGTGCAGATTTCTGTTCATGTCCTTAGTCTCAGTCCTTTTCACTGAAGACCCAGGAATTGACTGTTAGGTTGTAGGAGGCTGGTAGCACCAACATGTGCTTGTTTCATGGGAAGCAGAAGGTCTGGAATCTCATACCGATTCTGCAGAGTGACTTTGAGCTTCTCACTGCATCCTTGGGTTTGGTCTACACTTTCTGAAGTTCTTGCAGCTCTGACATTCTTGAAACGCTATGAGAAGGGTGCAGACAAGTTGCACTGATGTCACATGATACTGCTGGGAATTTGGGGGTGGAAGAGCCGCAGAAATGGCTCTTGCTTTCTGAGCTATTGAGGGGACACTGAGGGGTGGGCTGGGGGCGCTGTGTACTCAGTAATGTGTCCCCCCTCTTGATTTCTTTTAATAAGTTGAGTGTGGTACTGTGTGGCCAGGAAATTTTAGGCTCCGTTGCCAGTTTATGTTTAGGTACCAACTTTCAGTTGGGCACTTAGCCGTGCTCGGGGGTCTTGGTTCCCAGTTTCTTAGATACTTGATTGGCTGTGCAGCTGGAGAAAGGTGGCTGGCCAGTGGCTGGTGGCCGCGCCACCCAGACAAGTTCTGAGGCTGTTCTGTGGACCGTTGCCCTCCTCCGCTCTGCACTTTGCACTACAGAACCAGCGAGTCCTGAGATCAAAGCCTTCATTCAAGAGCGAACCACTAAGGCACCAAGGAACAAGGGCATAGCACAAGGTGAGGATCCAAAGGATCCTGTGATGCCTCTAATGCCATGTTGCAGAAGTGGCATCGCCATGCACAGTGGGAGCCGGTGTGTGCCCCAGCTATGCCTTTGCTGCAGGCAGCTCTCCCATAGTGTTTATTGCATGGCAGAGCCCTAGGAATCATTCAAAGGTTCCTGGCCACTAAGCCCCGAGGAGTCCTGCTGTCTTTAATCCCTCCTGCCATCTACATGTCATTTTTATATGTTCTTTTCTACACATGACAAAGAAAGGACATGACTGAACATTTTTCCCACCGAGTTTGTCACGTGGATGTCTAATGTTCTAGGGTTGCTCACATATTCTTCCAGCCAAGTTTACTATTGGGTGCTGAGGAAATCTATTTCTCATGTAATAAAATTAATTTTTAGCAAGCAGATGAGGCTGCACTGTCTGTAGCCCAATGTATTAGGGTATTCCAAAAGAAATCTACAGGGCAATGATAAAGTATCTACTCATTACAGGTTAATAAATGGATAGTATAAGACATTTATTCATTTTCATATAAATGTAGTGCCTGCCCATTATCAAGATGTATTCCCAAAATTCAGTCTTACGTGCTTGGATTGAGAAGTTACAGCGAACAAGCTTTATCTTTATAGCTGCCACTGGTGTCATATTTATACACATGCTGCCTTACCAACACTTGAACAGCTGAATAGCAACATAAATTGAGGAATTTAAAGGCTATATGTGTTTCCCTCTAGTACAAGTGTACATTCATTTCCATTATAACCTCATTTCTATAAAAAAAGATCAGCTGCAGCAGAATTGCCTCCAAATAGACTCAACCATTGCCTCCCTTTCCTACATGAAACACACAGCCCATTATTTTAGCTCCCTCTATTATCACTGTGAAATAACTGGACAGTCAGACGGCAATGGAAAAACGATGTAAGTTTGTGCTCGGTGAGGGGATAGCTTGAGTGAATGTCTTGCTCACAGTTATTGAGCTACAGCCTCTATGTTAACTAGTTTTACAGTGCGTCTTCAAGAAGCAGCCCCCACATCCAAGGATCCAGTCATTGCTAGTGAGAGCTCCAAAGTCTGCGGACTTGGATTTGGAAGAGCTGCGTGATCCACTGAAGTCATAATCGCTCAAGACTCCATGTCTAAATCTCACAAGGAGCATGATCGGACCTCACGTTGCACACTGCACACATGCAGACACACAATACTGCATGTGGAGCCCTAGAGTGCCTCCCCAAAATTGTAAAAGATGATCAGAATTACTATGGCTTTAAAAAGTTGGGGAAACGATTCTAAATTAACATTTTCACATTTCCCCTGCAACCTTATTTTACAAGGAAAAATTAAAGATCTAGTATATGTCACATGGACAGAGAGCTTGCTTTGTTTCTAGCACTCGGCTCAAATAAATGGGAGGGCTGGGAGAAGCATATGATGACATCATAGGAGCAGAAGGTGAATACTGGCTCTTTGATCAGAAAAGACAGAGAGAGGGGCACAGAGAGAATGGGTGACAGGTACAGATGGACAGGAAGGAAAGCTGTGGGATCCACAGCGCAACAGTGTAACTGTGTTAACCAGATGCTTCTTTTTTTTCTTTTGCCACTGTAACAATTACCCAAGAGAACAACTGACAGAGAAGGCATTGATCCCGACTCATGGTTTTGAGGTATTGCTCTATGGTCAGCTTGCTCCATTACTGTGTGCCTGTAGTGGGGCCAAACATCAGATCAGGAAGAGCTAAGACAATTGCCTTGTGGAGGTAGAGAGGGAAGGAGAAAGGCCCTGCTCCAGTAAGCTACTTCCACCCATCAGACCCACAGTTCTGACTCCATCTGAAGTACAAATTTATCAGTGGTCTATTCCATTGATGCAGGAGGATTTCTCAGGATCTGTTTGCCTCTCCAAGCTCCACCCAGGGAATGCCGCCTGAATTATGGTGCTAGCTGTTGCTGAATATTTGTTTACGCTGTGAAGATGTGTCTTTGACAAGGCACATTTTGATTAGTTTAAGAAAGAGCTGAATGGCCAATAGCTAGGCAGGAAGAAGTTATCTGAGACTTCCTGTGACAGAGAGGATTCTGGGAAGAAGAAAGGCAGAGTCACCAGCCAGATATGGAGAGGAAACAGGAGATGCAAGATGGAAGAGAGGTAATGCCACATGGCAGAAAGCAGATTAATATAAATGGGTAAATTTAAGTTATAAGAGCTAGTGGGATCAGCCTAAGCTAATGGCCAAGCTTTTATAATTAATAAGAAATCTCAGTGTCATTATTTGTGAGCAGGTGGCCGATGAAAAAGCAAGTCACACCAAACCTTCAATATATAGAAGGACCTTTTACATTCAAACCTCAATAATGACTTTAGTTAACAGCAATGTGTATTTTATAAGAGATATAAGGATTTTAATTTTTTAATAAATAAACAATGTTTGAAATGAGGATGTGCCAATTATATTAACATGATCATTACTTGTATACATATATATATATATTACACCATACTCCATAGATACATAACATTATTAGGTCAGTTAAATTTTCCTGATATACATTATATATCACCCACATATACTGTCTCTTCTGCCCTCAAATCCCTTCAGTATGTATATATATATTCAGTAAGTACATACCAAATATACATTCATATACTCATATACACATACATTCAGTAAATGAGAGAAAAGAATTGGTAATTCACAGGGGGGGCGTAGCTTCTGTAGAACTTGAGACCAAGCACAAATGCAAGAATTTATGAATAGATGTGAGGAGGTCTGTCACAACACTTTTATGTTCCTGTGTTTTACAAGTCAGGAAAGGACACAGACTGTGCACATCACAAAGAGAAAGATGGAGTTGAGATTGGAGTTGGGGACCCTTGAACACCAGGTCAGTATCATCCAGGCTCACTCCCAAGCATTATTCAGTTAATTCCCCAGTGTTGCCCTAATAGTAATCCTGCTATGTTTTCCTACTTCTTGATGTCACATAAAAAGACAGGATTAGTGAATATGGTGAAGAAAACAGTCTTGAAAGTGTAGGCATGGCCCTGCATGGCAGGTGGCTTCCGCAGCTGATGGATGCATTTCTAACTGCATGTTACAGAGTTTTTGATCTTCCGCTGAAAATTAAATATTCGGTTTCCTGGCAATACAAAATTCTCCTCCACTCTTTGCTACTTGCCAAAGGAGAGACAAACAGGAAGGGAAACCAAACAGATGGTTCTGCTCTGGTTCTTCATCCATTCTGTAGAATTCAGGCAAAAGTAGTTGCTAACTCCTAATAAATTAAATGCTAATCCCTAAATAAAATAAATTAAATTAAACCTGAATTATTTTTAACCCCTCTAGTTAACTGAACTTCTGCAACAGGGTTATTTATTGTCATCCATGTGGCTGTGCAGGAACATGATGGAAAGCTTGTGGTGAGCATGCGTTGCCCAGTGACGACTGTTCAGGTCATACTGAGTTGAGGATATATGTGCTCATAAGGTGTTAGCAATTGTCACCATTTTATGTTCCTCCAGCCTTTGCAGCTACGGGGATTCTGGTCTCTGTGATGTCATTTATTAGACTTGCTTTCCAACCTGATACAATGGCAGGATTAGGCTGGGGAATAGAAAGGGATTCTGAGGGAATGAGCTTCCCACCTCTGAATTACCTCGAACTTATCTGATTCTGAAGGGAATGATCTCCCCATCCTTGACTATGCCTCCTACTGTTTTCGAACTCCAAGTGGGACCTACTCAATGTGTTGAGGCTCTGTGCATCACAGACAACACTCCTAAAAGTTTGAGAGAGACCTGGGCAAACCATGTCACCTCTGTTTTTGCTTCTGCATCTAGAAAATGCAACCAGTACTATCTACTCTAGCTCTTAGAGTTCAAAT
Organism: Dicrostonyx torquatus; assembly: GCA_028555095.1. Lineage (NCBI taxonomy): Eukaryota > Metazoa > Chordata > Mammalia > Rodentia > Cricetidae > Dicrostonyx > Dicrostonyx torquatus. The sequence goes on along the minus strand of JAQHUG010000128.1, from coordinate 1,482,432 downwards.
GTGACCATCTAGGTGAAGTGGAGTGACGTTTCATGAGGAAATATGAATAAATCTCTAGTCATCCAAGTTAGGACATCAATTTCACCCATGTCTAGCTTTGTGAACCAATGAGTTTATTGGAGTTACAGGAGCAGGGGTGAGAGGGGCTACCTACAAGAGCATGGGTGAGGGCTACTTACAGGGGCAGGGATGAGGGCTACTTATAGGGGCATGGGTGAGGGCTACTTACAGGAACCTGGGTGAGGGCTACTTACAGGAACCTGGGTGAGGGCTACTTACAGGGGCATGGGTGAGGGCTACTTACAGGAACCTGGGTGAGGGCTACTTACAGGGGCAGGGATGAGGGCTACTTATAGGGGCATGGGTGAGGGCTACTTACAGGAACTTGGGTGAGGGCTACTTACAGGAACCTGGGTGAGGGCTACTTACAGGAACCTGGGTGAGGGCTACTTACAGGGGCATGGGTGAGGGTTGTTTACTGCCTTCAGTGCACATTGGAATCCCAAAGAGGCAGAGTTCTAATATCAGAGAAAGTGGCAACAGCTGTGGTGGCAGCAAGATTGTCGCACCTTCCTTTAGGGTAGTGAGATGCAAAGGCAGCAAGGCAAAAAATGATGCTTTTCTCTTGGACTCCCTTTTACGGTGCAGCCACCAGAGGGTGTCACTATCATATAAGGTGGTGGCCCCACTTTCAATAACCTGGTCAAGAGGATCCCTCCCAGGGATGCCTAGCTAATTCCAAATGTAGTCATGTTAACAACCAAGATTAGCCGTCACTTTGGGAAGGGGGTCATGGGTTCTGTCACTTAGCACCTTCCTGAACCTTGTAATTTTTCTAATCATCCTCCACCTTGTGATCCCTGCTTCAGGGGACAGGTTTAAATTTGAAGGAAATCATTACATCATGTTCAAGGAAGGAAATTGGTCTCACGACAACTGGTATGATAATAGTGAGAGGTGAGGATTTAAAATCAGAATATAAGGGAAAGCCACCAGCATGGGGGAAAAAAATAAGTGTCCTGGAAAACTTCAAAGGAAAAGGATGGTTTGTCCCCCAAGGTGCCCCTTTGTGAAAGTATTTTCTCCATTTATTTGCTTTTCAACTTTCAAAAGAAGCACTATAGAGTTCTTCAGTATATAATGTAGCGATAGTACATACATTCCCCTCCTTTACAGCCGTCACCTGTTCTGCTCGGTTGCCCAGGTGTTTGACAGTGAGGCCCACTTGCTGTACTATTTCAACCCTAAGTAGATCTCCCTAGATACAGGTTTTCCCCTATGTAACTGCAGCGTTTTTCCTAGACGCTTCTGTTTCCTTCTAACTAGTATCAGCGTAATCACCTTTGTTAGAATTCGGATGTCACTGTGATTTTCCCCATCCCATCCACCAGTGAGACTGACACTGGTCCTGTCAGTTTGCTGTTGGGTGGTTAGGTAATATCTTGCAATCCTCTCCATGCAACTAATAAATATCCCGTAAGGTCATGAGACCATATGATGTATTATTATTCAGTGGCTGAAGCATCTGCCGATGACCCTTGCCTGAATCAATTATTATACTGATAGGTCTTAAGTTTAATTTGTGTTTTAATAATGATTGATCCATTTCCAACATCTAAGGTCAGATCCAATTCTTGCTATTGTTGTTATTGCCTAAAAATGTGAAACTAATGAAGATCATCTAATTCTATGAAAATATTTTTTCATGAAGTGGAGCATATGTTAGGAAAATGGCCAAAAAATCATCATGCAGTTATAGTTCAGAAATCAACATGTATTTTATGTAATGAATAACTGCTGCACAAGATTTAATATTGTCCATGATGTTCAGCTTTTGTAGTTTGTAGAAGAAACACTGTAATATGTCATTTAACATCATAAAGGAATCTCATGTCCGTCCACTGATAACTCATTGGCAATAGACCCCAGCTGTTCAGAGGCAGCTCGGGAAAGGGGGAGAGAAACCGACAAGCCAACCATCTGACTTCAATTAGGGCAGAGGCGAGTTCCTGAATGCACAAAGATGAGGTCTTCTGCAGGTCAGAGCACTATACTGGAACTTGAAAAGAGGCAACACACAGACCAGAGAGGTGAAGGCTAGCTCATGCCTTAAAGAAGTTCATAACCCAGAAATGCTCTTCTCGCCCTTTTCTGGGAAATTGTCCCTTGCTGTGGCTATGGTCAGCACTCGTCTTGCACAGTAAAATGTTTTCTAATGATGAAGGCTCTCCAGTATCAGAGCACAGATACCTTTTGCCGAGATTGGGGGAGCTGTAAGTAAATAAGATCAGGGTTTTTGGTTTAGGTTCAACACCTTTGAGGCATCCGTTAGTGACATGATTAACAAATATTTGATATGTGCTAATGTTTATGGCAGAAGGCATGCACTTGAGGATTGTTGAGGATAAATACCATCTATGGCCGTGAAATTGGGAGACCATCACCTCAAAGTAAACTATAATCTCAGAACAGGGCATGATGATCACATCCGTCTCATATAGATGCCATTTAAGGTCAAGAAATTGAAGTGGGGGAGAAAAAGAAGGGGTTAAGGGAACCTGGGACAGGTCTGTAGCTTGTCAGTGTTAGGAGATAAAGGAGACACAAATGGAACCAGTAAAGGAGAGTAAGGAACAACGAGAAGTTGAAGGAAAATTAAGTATACAGTGTCTAATAGAACAAGAAAAGAACTAATTTCCTCAAGAAGAAATAGATCTGCTGTGCATTCTAGCATCCATATGTCAAGTTCCAGGGGTACCCAGAATAGGCAGCAACATGGAAGTTGTTGGTAATCTTGGCAGGCAAAGGTGCGTTAGTGGTGTGTTAGAGTCCACATACTAGCTGGAGAGGATTTAAGTGACAGTGGGAAGGTGTGGGGTTGGACCATCTCTCAAGGAGGTTTTTTTTTTTTCTTTTTTAAGTGATAGGTAAGGAAGAAAAAGAAGAGACAAGTGCTGTGAAGAGAAGCACATTCAATTCTGCATTTCCCTTTTTAGGGTAATAAGTGCAATGCCGTGGGTGTGTACTGCTGGGATGTGCCTGTTACAGAAGAGAAATTGTGGCTGCTGTACAAAGCAGGGTGAGACCTGACGCACACGGATAGGTTAGTCTAGGAGCAGAACAAGGTCAGTTCCATAACAGGGTGGGTGGAGGGAGCAGGTCATGACTCCCAGATCCCGGCAGGCAGGAAGAAGTGACTGTGAGAATTTGGAAATTGTCTTGTAATACTCCTAATGTGCTTTCTGGTAAAGTGGGAATCAAGATCATTGGCCAATAGTCACAACACAACAGGTGCTAGAGATTGGAGCACCATGAGTCAGTGAAGCAGTGTCTGTCAGAGCAGATAGCAACAGCAAGACCCACAAAGGAGAACCGGTACAAATCACAGACTCAGACCACAATGAAACCATTAAGACAAAAAGTTCACTTTCCTAAAAACTTTCAGTATTAAATAACTTTGGGGAAAAAGAGAAAAAAAGTTAAAACCCTAAATATTCAGAAGATAAAGACATGAAAAACTACATGTAAAGTCTCTGCCCTAGGGACTGTGTAGGGTGTACTCCAGAGATGCTCAGGCTTCAGCATGAGGCTACCCACAACTTCCATTACTATACTAATCAATTGCAGAAAGAGAGTCATCCTGGTCTCCTATATTTGAAAAAAAAACACCTAATAAAATTCATCATCCACCCAAGTTTCATTCCTAATAAATTTAATGTAAATACTGCAATCTTACAACTGCTGTGTATTCTTTCCTGAAGTTACTAGCTGGCTAATACAATTAAGAAACAGAAATCAAAAATATAAACCCTGAAAAGAAGAAAGTAAAATTATTATTTGTGGGTGGTAGGATTGCTTACTTGGAAAACCTCCATGTGTCCACTCAAAACCTGTTGGAAACAATGACAAGAACTGAAGCAGTGAGGTGTCCACCAACAAGTAAACAGCAAGTCAATACAACGAAACAAGGAGCATCACAGAAGTTGAGATGCATGCAGAGCTTTCAAATCATAGAGGGAGGATGAATATACTCCTAAAGAATGTCAGATATGATTAAGGAATCATTTCAAATTATTAGAAGCAAATTGATTATACAGCAAACGGTGTTTGGGTAGCTGGGTAATATTTGAGAAAACTACCCTGTGGGGCCAGATGATCCACAGCTTTCCTATTATACTTACGTTCTCATCTGGATCAGAACTTCCAACGCCAAACAAGAAATGAAACCATAAAAGGAGGTGTGGGATGGGGACAGCTAATCCCAAGGACATTTGAAAAAGACATGTGAACACCTACTATTTTATATAAACTGCACACACACACACACACACACACACACACACACACACACACTTCCATCATATAAAAGAGTTTGAAATGCCCTACATGGAATAATACTTTTTCCAGAATCCATAGAATTCCAAATAAAAATCCCATTTCCAAGTTAGGCGGTGGTGGCGCACGCTTTTAATCCCAGCACTCGGGAGGCAGAGGCAGAACTCAGAGGATCTCTGAGTTTGAAGCCAGCCTGATCTACAGAGTTCCAGGACAACTAAGGCTACACAGAGAAACCCTGTATTAAATCAATCAATCAATAAATAAATACATCCATTTCCAGATGTGAGATGCCTAGTCAGGGGTATCCCTGAGACCCCCAAATGATGCAGGCTTTTACCTTTGCTTTTGGTTGTCCACCATAACTTGATGGTAAAACTCCATTGCTGAAAACATGGCACCCTTTGGCCACAGGATGTGGAGAAATCGAGTTGGTACTGACCATGAGCTTCCACCCTTTGACTGGGTTCAGAGTACCAGGGGCGATGCAGGCTGCTGGGGGAAGATGGCATCAGTGGTCTTACCTAGCTAGGGACTCCACAAGCTACAAAAATGCCCACTGTGGCAAGATACACCCATGGGTGCAATAGTTGCCCTGACTCTTGTAAGCTAAAGGACCCAGCTCTTCTCACTGGGTTTAAGCCCCTCTCCACAGAAGGAAACCTGTGCCTGATGCTGGAAATTTGTCCCAAGAAGCCATGGTTAGGAGCTCTCAGCCATGTCTGTGAGTAAATCTATTATTGTTGGTGTTCTGCTAAACCAGTGGCTCTCAACCTTTGGGTCATGACCCCTGTGGGGTCACCTATCAGATAGTTACATTATGACTCATAACAGTAGTAAAATTGCAGTTATGAAGTAGCAATGAAATAACTTTATGGTTGGGGGTCACCACAACACAAGGACTGTATTAAAGTGTCGCAGCATTAGAAAGGTTGAGAACCACTGTGCCAGACCAATGTCATATTCAACTGCCCCTCTAAATGCCTATCTCTCTACTTATTGATTAGTGTAGTTTTCAGACCTTATCATAGAAGTTTCTTTGTGAAGTGGACGATAATGCAGAAACTCACAACTGGTCACAGTGTAAAAAAATAGGTGTCAGTGGAGTGGACAGTCACAAGTGGGACATCTGAGGAACACCCCATCCTCGCAAGGCTCAGGGACCATCGCAGGTGAGGGCAAGACAACGGTAAAAGCCAGAGGTTAAGAAGGACAACATTGAAACAGCATCTTCTGGACACAAGAGGACCTCAGCACTCAGGAACGTACAGGAGCCAGGATCACCACGGAAGGCATGCATGGGATCAACATTCCAGCTTATGGATTGGAGGTCATGAGTCCCCATTCCTACCAGAAAAGCTCTTGTCAGTTAATGTCTTCTACAGAAAGGACAGCCTTCTTTCTTGAAGTGAGAGACCCCTGGCAGGTCATCTACACTCCAGTGGGTGACCCCTAACCTTTGAGTAAATGAGCGGCATAAACTGGACTGGGTGGCTTTTTTTTTTTAAAATAAGAAGTAGGAATCTGGGGGTCATGGATTAGAGACATTTTGGGGGGATAGAGGGTAAATCTTATCATATTATAAGCTGCTTTGCATGATATTTTCAACAAATCTTATTAATTCTTTACAATATTATGCTTAAAAATCTTAGGCATATGCCCAAGGAACTGAAGATGCTGATCATCTGGGGAGGGGCACAAGGTATGTAGGGCCTGGGTAGAAAGAAGTTCTAAATTTTTTAAACACAGGCAAATTAAAAAACAAATCATAACATAAGTAAGCATAAATAATCAAGATGGGTTATTTAATTTATTTTTATTTTATTCATAGAAGTGCACCATAGCTGCAATACTCATGGAGGCCAGATAGGGGGTTGCATTTCCTGGAAATGAGGTTACAGAAGCTGTGAGCCACCATGAGGAACCAAAGTGAGGTCCCCTGAAAGAACAGTAAGTTTTCTTAACCATGGAGTTATCGCTCAAGTCCCAAGATGTAAGACTGCTGTATATAGCAGGTATTCAATAAATTATAAGTCTTTAGGAATATGAAATCAAGCAGATTCTTAGTCCTTGTGGCAAGCCTTCATTCTTTCTTGCCTGAGCTCTCCAAGGAGGCTTAAGGAGCCAATGACAAGTAGAAAGTAAATGAGGCAGGGTGGTGAGAGAGAGTTGTAGAATATTAATTTAAGGTGTGTTACATTTGTTTATGCTGCACAAAATTTGTTTAATGGTGCAAAGATGTGTTGTATTCATTTATTTCACACTTGTTTCACTCTGTGATACTGTGCTGCTTTGCCTGCCTAAAACACCTGATTGGTTCAATAAAGAACTGAATGGCCAATAGCAAGGCAGGAGAAAGAATAGGTGGGGCTGGTAGGCAGAGAGGATAAATACGAGGAAAAATCTTGGAAGAGATTGAGGAGCAAGAGAAAAAGAGAAGAGGAGGACATCAGGGACTAGCCACAATGGAGGAAAAAAGGAAGAAAAGGGGTGGGAAGGAGAGAAGGAGAAAGGGGGGGAGGGAAGGAAGAAAGGAAAGAAGGTAGGTATATGCAATAGAGAAAGATAAAAGTCTAGAGGCAAAAGGTAGAGGGGATAATTTAAGGAAAGCTGGCTAGAAATAAACCAAGCTAAGGCTGGGCATTCATATGTGATAATAAGTCTCTGTGTATTTACTTGGGAGCTGAGAGGTAAGTCCCCTCCAAAAGTAAAAGAGTAAAAGAAAAAAAATTCTACAGAGTGTTGGGGGGAGATAAACAGTCTAGGGAGGTTACACAGTCTGTAAAAACGCCTCTCACCTAGGTATTCAGACCCAAGCTAAATCCTGGAATCCACATGAAACGCTGTGTGCAGTGGCACTTGCTTGCAATCCTAGCACCCGAGAAACAGAGATCTCTGAAGTCTGCTGGCCGTACAATATAACCTAATTAGTGAGCCTGGAGACCTAGCAAGAGGCCCTTTCTCAAAAGAAAAAGAGCAACAGGCAGACAAAAACAAAGGTGGTGACTCCTGAAAAACATACCAAGGCTGATGATCTCTGGTCTCAACACTCTTGCAGACACAAGGCGTAGGTGAGCGCATGCACGTAAGTACACACACACACACACACACACACACACACACACACACACACCCCACACGGTTTTATCATTCAGCACAATGCTTAGCACCGTGTAAGCACCTAACAAGAACTCATTCCATATTTATTAAACTAGAATAAATAAATTTTTTTCCCATCTACAAGTGATATTGAGAATTGCAACTTCTACAAAGTAGCCTCCGAAAATTGCCCACAGGGCGGTGTCAGATCTGACAAACTCACTCCCTGCTGAGGACAAGCTCACCCCTTGTGCTTGTTCTGGGCAGAGCATCCTCTGGCCATGGTCGTTTTCTTAGTTTTTATTTTGTGTTACCTCTCTGGTCTCCGGTGTGGACTACAGTTCTCCAGCTGACATGTTCTCCATGTGACACAGACAAACCCTCTGTTTCTGTGTCGGGAATCTTCCTGAATGCTCCAGAGAGCGGGGGCAGAAGAACGCTTTCAGAGACTAGTTTGTGAGGGAACGGGTCTGCAGGCCCCATCTGCAGCTGGTACTGAGTACAGACTGTCAGGTGACTTCCAGCAAGTTCCATTATCTTTCAGCAGGGGCTGTGTGGGTATCAGTTAATGCTAATTGGTGGGAAGCAATTTTTTTTCTTCCTAATTTTATTCATATGATTTTTGGTCCTCTAGCTCTCACTCCTTCTGCCTCCACTCAGACCTTTCTCTCTCTTTTTCTTAAAACCAAAAAACAACAGAGGTCCCTGTTCAGTCTGCCACACACTGGTCCCAAGAAAACACCCCTGCTGATTGCCGCCTCTCCTAGGGCAGTTTTATATCAGGTTGTCTCAGGCTCGTAGGAGACTAGGTTTGTCTAAGTCATTTTCTGGCTGCCTGGCTGGATTGGAGAGTCAGGTTTGGTGCTCAAGTCAGGACAATCAAGCCCTCACATAGCCTGTCAGAGTTTGAGAAGCCGGCCCAAGCGGGTCCTGAATTAGCAGTGCCTCTCAGCCCTGGAAGATGTTCAAGAAGTCTTTAAGTTTCACCCTTGTCAGAGATAAACTCTGCAGCCATGTGGTCCACGAGAGTAGTTCTGGGCCCTCTGAAAATTATTCTCTATTTGATGGCTGATGCCACTAACTTTAGAGTGCAGATTATCAGCGAGCAATTCATTTTATACTCATACCTTCGTTTATGGGCCTGATTGAAATAAAATGGTAGTTGGAGTTGCATTAGAGTTCTCCGAATGGGGTCTCCGCAGAACTGGAAAGAAAATACTCTTGAGTACTCTGAGCCGAGCCCGCAAGCCTAACTGCTTCCTTCATTCTTCCACAGACACATTTTTTGGGGGCCTTTTGTTTTTGTTTTTGATTCTCTTCCAATTTGCATGTTTACCGAAATCCCAAGGAAAGAAAAATAAAACAATTAATTTTTTTCTATAATCCATTTTAGTCAGAAATAGAGAAGAGAGAGAAAAATTTGTAGCTTTCAAACCCCATTAGTTTGCTAATGATAGCTCTCATCCGATGACAGCCAGCACACTGATAAGATGCTGCAAACATCCCTGGTGAAGGAAGAGGACCATTTATAGGCCCCACTCTGTCTCTGCAGCTTGCACATGTTTTCAAACATAATTTCATGCCTGCTTTCTGACAGCTCATTAAACAAAGGCCTCTTGGTGGCTATATTGCCCGTCTCCCTGCTGAGACAGCAGCATATTTACGGCCTTCGCAGATTGCTGGCTGCTGGCGCCTTCTCTTGCCCGTGGCCTGCCTGCCAACTGCTTATCAGTCTCCCCACAAAGGTGACATCGGCCTTCGTTTGTTTAGGTAGCGATGGTCCCGGTTTGACCCTTGGAGGCCAGCAGCCCACTGATTAGAAGGGCGCCTGTGCTGGCTAGATAAAAGCAATCACACTTGGAGACAGCCTGGGATGCTGAGCCTCGCCAGGCTGCGGGCTACCATTCAGCAGCACGCAGACAGTTCGTTAGCTCGACAGCTGGCAGCGGGCAGACCTTGTGGGATTTCTGCCTCACAGAAAGCAAACAAGGCTTCGGAGTGCTGGGAGCTATCAGGGGCTGCATACAAGGGCGATCAGAGCGGCCTGCTCCTCCTAATCACCTGCCCCCTGACTACCATTAAACCCACATTACACATCTAAACCCATAAAGGGCCCTCTGAATGCAAAGCCGTATACCGACTTCTTATCCCTTCCTCCTTCTCTTGCCAGAAGCATTTTTCTGGGGTCCTGAGAGGACAGATGAAGACATCTTGGCTCCACCAAGAGGCTGAAGGCTGCAGCCATCTGCCATTTTGGGAGCTGACAGAACTGGTAACAGGTTTCTGACTCTGAAGTCTCCTGGGGTGCCCTGTGTTTTACCACTAGAGCTGAGAGTGAAAAGTATGTGGGGGGGGGGAGCAGCTGGGGAAAGGGGCAGGAGGTAGGGCCAGTCCTATAAGTGAATAGTGGGGCTCCAGAGACAGGATTTTTGTCAAGGCTTGGGGTACCCTTAGCCCCCCAGGAAGTGCCTCTGGAATGGAATTAGGATGAAGGGGGGGCATAGATCCGCATGTGCCTGTGTTTGCCTTTGGGGAAGATGATGATAACGGCCATGACATTTCTGGCTCCTTCAGTGAAGGAGGTGGTGCATTTGACATCTCCATAGAAAACACCATCTCATGTAACGCGACACCACACAGAGGGAGGCATGGCACAGATGATTACAGACAAGGCTGAGAGATATGGCTAGGCTCTCATCACCAACTGAGTTAGGGGCTGGCGTTTTCCAAGGTCCCTGCTCAAAAACAACATGTCTCTGCAGAATGCACCCGTACACCATTGTCAGAGTTCGCTGCCACCTCTCTTCCTGTTTGGGCCTTAGCGGACCAGTGTAGGTGGCCATCAAATGGAAATGCAGTGAACGCTGGGGAGTGCAGATAGTCGATGTGAGGAGGACCCTCGAGCAAGGGATTGGCAATCTTTTATGCCTTTTTCTTGCATAAAACACAGGTGTTCAATCCTTGAGGATTAATGAGAGAAATGAGTGTTGAGTTCTAATCCTGTCTGTGTGACTTATCTTAAATTGCGTTGATACCTCCCTATCCCATAATCCTCCCAAAAGAAAGCCAGGGATGCATTTTAAATAAAATTTTTGTTCCTAATGTGCCCCAAGAGCTGCTCACTGGCTAGCTCCCTACGGTTTGCTGAGTCTTCTCTCTTATATCACCCAGGACCACCTAATTAGGGGTGCTACTACCCACAGTGGGCCAGGCCCTCCCACATTAATTATAGATCAAGAAATACTCCACAGGCTTGCTGTCAGGTCAGTCTTATGGAGGCAGTTTCTCATTAGCGAGTCCCTCTTCCCAAAGGCCCTTGGCTGTGTCAAGTGAACAGAAAGCTAACCGGCATACCTGCTCCTGAATCATTTGGACTCTTGTTTCTAGCTCAAGCCTGTAGCTTTAATCGCAGTGTAGTTTCTGAAAACCGATCTCTGCTCTTGGGTGTGAAATCCTGCAGAAGGAACTCAGAACCTTGCCAGTACCCAAGGGCCTTGCCACTGAGGACATCCCCAGCCCAACTTAGTTCTTTGTGCATGTCGTTTGGGGTGGCGGCTGATCTGGAGAGTAAGAATCATGGTTTCCATTTCATGGATGAAGAAAATAAGACCCAGAAATCGTAAACAACGTTCCTACAACATCACATGTCATAGCCAGCAAGTAACAGAAACAAGGTACGAAATCTAAATCTTAGATTTTTAAAAAAATGTTCTATGAATGACTGTTTTATTTGCAGGTATGTGTGTGCACCGCCTGTGTGCCTGGTGTCCGAGGACAGGAGAAGAGGGCATTAGGCCCCCTAGAACTAGAATTATGGACGCTTGTGAGCCACCATGTGGACACTGGTAATCAAACCCAGGTAATCTGCGAGATCAGCAAATGCTCTTAACCACCAAAGCACCTCCCTAGTCCCCAGAGGCGTGACTGTAATGGCCTCTATGTGACCCCAAACAAAATTTCTCTTTTATCATAGTCCCTGAAGAACAAACGATAGTAAAAATCTGGCCAAAGAAATATTAGAAGGAATTAATGGTGGGGTGGGTGTCTATTGGCTGCCTTTGAGAGAAGAGTTTTGTGGTGTTTGTACTTTTTGTATTTTCTAAATTGTACATACATAATATAGGAAAAGTTTAGCCAGTCCCCGCCATGCATGTCACACACACACACACACACACACACACACACACACACACACACACGGAGCTTACTGTTCGGCTCAGCTTAATTATTGCTAATTCAGCAAGAGATTTTGTTTCAGTAGTTCATTTGCATGAATATGTATGGGAATGTATTTTTTTCCTACCAAACAACAACAAACAAACAACAAAGCCAGAGCAAATGCTAGGGCTCAGTGGGACTCCCCCTCATTAAAATCGTCACACAGTGACACAAAATTCTTGCCCGTGAAATGTGCTTTGGTTTTATCTTTGAGAATTCAGTAGTATTTGCTGGCATTTCAAAACCACCTCTGGGCAATCGTGTCTATGATTGCTTGGTGCTTAAGCCCCCAGCAAGGACTCCAGGAGGTTTGCCCACAACGTCTTCTCATTTCCTTGTAATCTCTGACTCCTGCATTCATGCTCCAGACAGTATGCACACTGATGTCCTGAGCATTAACTGCCCCATTGAACCTTGTGGGATAGGTGGGTGGGGGCTAGCATTCCCCCTTCACTAGTGAGGAAGGGGAGGAGCACAGACTGTTGAGTGATGGGGGGGGGGCGGAGACAGTGGGAGAACACAGCCTGGGTTAAGCTACTTCTCAACTCAACTTTTCACTGTGTGCTCTTCATCCTGGCGCTTACCGGCTCAACACTGCTTTCCAGCACCTTATTACATTGCACCTCCCTTTGTTTCTCTTGCACTCACACAGGGCCCAGTTGCACTGTGCCATCTACCAGCAGAGAGCCCCAGATCCCACCCCCATCCTCCTCAAGCAGCCCTCTCTTGTTCCCCAAGTCCAAACCTGAAGAACATAGGTCCCATTCACTTAGGAAACTAGCAAATGAGTCTAAATCTAGCCCCATAGCCACAGTATAATGAAGATTCTTAGGTGACAATCTTGCTTTAAAAAGAAATGTGAACTGGGTGGTGGTGATGCATGCCTTTAATCCCAGCACTCAGAAGGCAGAGACAGGTGGATCTCAAGGCCAGCCCGGTCTACAAGAGTTGGTTCCAGGACAGGCTCCAAAGCTACAGAGAAACAAAACAAAATATAAATTCCACTAATTAAATAATGCAGAGGCCAGGCTAATGGAAAGCGGAAAATGAAAGGAGATCAAATAAAAGTAGCATTTCGTTTCAGAGAGGTGCATGGTGAGTAGGTATCATATAATATATATATTATATCCTTGGAAAGCCTGGGCAAGACACAGTGAAGACTTTTAAAACTTCGTCCATAGCCCTTGCCTTGGTAAATTCTTTTCTGGGACTTTTGCAGAAGGAACACTTCTAAACACAGACAGAGCCTTGTGTATAAAGATGCTCATCATGGGGCTGCTTATGTCAAAAATGGCCAAAGGGGCGCTGGCTGTGTGCATCACGGCAGGTGTTACAGATGATGCTTCCACAATGCCTTGAAATAACTTAAAGATTTCCTATAAAATAAAAAAAATGAGCACAGAATAGCATTTCAATAGGTATTATGCTAATCAGGTCCCAAGTAGGTGAAAGGTGATTAGCCAGAGATAATTCTGTGGACAAACTACTGCACAGACAACACTTTCCTTCTATTTTTCCTTCCCAAGCTTTCTTGAATGAAGACATTGCTTTGTTAATGGAAAAAAAAAAGACTCAGATGGGAAAAATACTATTTTATTCAACTGCGATCTTTATAAACCACAGAGTAGTATACAAGCCTGAACTAGGAAACAAGCCACAGCACTTTGTGACCCATGAGAACCAGGAGGTTGGCACGCAGCTGGCGTCTGGGAAGTTAGATTTCAGTCAGGCTCCCATCACTACTAACTAATGGCGACTCCCTGTGTTTAAACCACTTACATAAACAATGTGGCTTAGCGGGACACTTGTGTTCCTTCTGAGAACTGGATTTTTGGCATGTCTGTGTGACCACACCCCCAATAAAAACGCTGGGGCAGCGTATTTATGAGCTTCTATCACTGACGACACCTCACATGTGATGTCAAAGTTCACTTGCTGAGCAAATTAAGCGGGGGGGGGGGTTCCTGTGACTCCAGCTGAGGAGAACCTTGACGGGAGGCTAACACCTGCTTCCCCCTGGACTCTGTCCACATCCTTTCACCTTGACGACAGAATTTGGTTCTCTTCTGTTGTCTTACGTCATTGCTGTGAGAATAGGATGTGTCCTGCGAGTCCTTCTTGGGAATCACTAATCCTGGCAGTGGTCTTGGGATCAGTCAACTGAAATCCCAGTCACAGGCTGCTCCCTTTCTTCAGGGGTCAGATAATTGATCATCTAATCAAGAACCAACTGTTCTCATCCCGAAACCCTGAAGAACCCAGCCAATGTGTAGAAAATGTACAGCTTTCTGTAGAAAGAAGCCCAGGACCTAGACCTTGTAGGGAAGAGAATGCATCCTGGTGTAAATTAATGACTGAGTCAATTTTGCTTCATGCTGGTAGGTGAAATTGTCTTCCACGACTTCCTGTATCTGCCAGTAAAGACAGCTAATGACATGAAAAAAGCAAAAGAAGAAGAAGAAGAAGAAGAAGAAGAAGAAGAAGAAGAAGAAGAAGAAGAAGAAGAAGAAGAAGAAGGTGGTAGAAGGGAAGAGGGAGAGAAAGAGAAAGGAAGTGAGAATGGTACATCAAGGAATTTGTCATTTCTATAAGAAAAGTGACATGGGACTACTGTGACACCAGAGCAGATAAGGTACGCCTGACTCACCACGGTCATCCTAAGGAGTTGACAGACTCCAGAAACTCATCACCAGTGTCTCATGTGACTCTGCCATAACAAAATACCATAGACTGGGTGGCTTCAGCAGTAGAAACAACTTGCTCACATTCCAGAAGCGAGAGGGAGCAGAGAGACCTGCATTAGCATCAGCCCTCTCCAGCAGGTGCCTTGGTGTTGAGAGGGCTCTTCAGGGTTCTCATCATTGAGGCAGACAAAAGCTGTCTCTGAACCTGGGAAAAGCAAGGCTGCTTACTATTGCAAAGTCTAATTCCTTGGGTGAGCCACGTGTAGGACCTGCTAGCAGCCTGAGGCCAGGAGATCTTGGCCAGAGAACTGAGCAGCCTCAGCCAGGACTAGCAATTTGAGCAGACATGGTACATACATGTATGATCTTTTGCGTTTTCATCAAATGCATACACATTGCCAAGAGACAATTCTGTGCTGTCCTGTCACTCAACAGTATTCTGACTTTTGATGACCAATCCTTAGATTCAGGTGTGAGCACAAAATATGTCATCTGTGATAGTACTCGGTTTCAACTCCAAATCCTCTCCTACCTGGACATTCTATAAAGAAGTTTCAGCTGTTCCTGGAATAACCTCCCAACCTGGGGTTGATTCCCGGTTCTAGTCTTTGGCGGTGTCAAACCTTGAGGACAGGGGACCAGAGAATGCTTACTTACAGCACAACCATTTTTGTCTGAGGAAGATCATCCACCACTTTTACTTTCTGTCGTGAAGGCCATGCTTAGGACATTATGGCTCTTTTTCCCTCTGGAAACTTGACACTCCCCTGAACAGTAATACAGAAAGGGCTCCTTTCCTCACTGTCCTGGACATAGTGACCTCTTTGTTCCTTAAGCCCAAAGGCATACATTTCTGGTTTAGAAGCCCCTTTCTACCCTTTAGACTACAAGACACCCCGTCCTTTTCTACGGACCCACATCCTCTTGGTACTCTGAGCAACCAAACAGCAAATTGTTTCTAGAAGAAAGGAGGGCTTAGTCTTTCAACTGTCTTTGAAGAAAGCTTCAATGATGAAGAATGAAAGAAGAACAGCACAGCTAAGTGCCTACAGGAAAGCATTCAGAGGGTAAGTTTTGGGCCAAACCACTTGGAGGGCCCTCATTTGCTGCCTTCTGGCTCCAAGAAGAAGGTAATGTATTTCCATAGTCACGAGCAATTGGAGAGTCCACACATGACTGTTTCAAGAACGGTTGTCCACAATGGTTCTTCAACTAAAAGGTTACCCTTTGAGGCTGAGCTTGAACATAAACACATTGAAACATTTTCTTTTAAATGTATCCAATTTTTAGGCTATTTCCCTACAGCCCAGCCTGTGTATAGTAATGATTTCTGTTAGCAAGCATTTTGAACTTGAAACCCTCCTTCTGACACGCCAGCAATGGAATCAGCCACAGGCAGCCCCAATCTTGCAATGTGTTGCTTGCCAAAGGGCTGTTTGTGCATCTGTTTTTATTAGACTTTATGTTCTGAATGTCACAAAACAATGGCATACATCGTGTGCCTGCCCCCCCGTCTCTCGTGTGTATTTTCATGTATAAAGATTCTGACCGCTTTGTGATGAAGAGGATTCTCTTCCCATTCTCCCTTTTCAGATCATTTGTTATTAATTATAAAACAGATGCTAATTACAAACAAACCTGGGAAAGAATAAAGGCTTTTAATGTCTCAGAATCTTAGCATTGTGCCCCAGTGTTCTGTTGTGACATTGTGCTACCTTGTCCACTGATTGGTAGAAGTCTCTCTCTATCTTAAAACTCAAAGCCTCAGTCTTAGTCTTATCTTCTCTATGTCCTTCCTCCCTTCTATTTTCCCTCCTCCCCTCTGGTGGTTTGATTAACAATGTCCCGCAGAGGCTTTGGCATACACATGGATACTAGGTCCCCAGTTGATGGTAAGTTCTGGGAGGCTTAAGAAGTGTGTGTAGCTGCTCGATTAATAAAAACCCAGAGACAGATATTGGGGTTCAACCTGAAGATCAGAAAAGCAAAACAGCCAGCCCCTGGCTCTTACCTCCACCTCAGTCTGAAATAACAATCCTGTCTCTAGGAATCTCAGAAGGAGACTGTGTGTGAGATCTGTCTCCTCCCGTCTTATAATACTCTCTAGAGCTAGGATTAAAGGTGTGCACCATTACCGCCCGGTTTCTATGGCAAACTAGTGTGGCTACTGGAATTAAAGGTGTATGTAACTACTGCCTGGTCTATAAGGCTGACCAGTGGGGCTGATTTCCTCTCTGATCTCCAGGCAAGCTTTGTTTATTAAAATACAAATGAAATATCACTACAAGTGTGGCCTGTGGGAGGAAGTATGTCACTGGAGGTGGGTTTTGAGGTGTAAAGTCTTTTCAAGTCTTCTCTCTCTGCTTTGTGCTCGCTGTTCAAGCTATGAACGCTCAGCTTCCAGCTCCAGCCACTATGCTTCTGCCCCGCCATCAGAGTCCCTTATGCTTCTACAACTCTGTAGCTGAGGAAATGGCGGTTTAGGGAGGCCAAGGGACTCATTCCTAGTCACAGAGCCAGTGAAGAAAAGAACTGCCTCATTGACTTCCAGCCTTCATGTCCTTTCCACAGTCCTCGCACGTGTGTATGAAGGATGATGGGTCACCGTGGAGATTGCCCAACTCTCGGTGTAGGGCTTATTGCCTTGGCAGAGGTAAAGTACCAGCATTCATTTTGAGATTTTCTTCTGTTTCCCTCTATTACCTCAGACCGGAGGTCAGTGAGCTCGACAGTTCAGACTTAAGACTTTTCGGTCTCATCCTCCTCTGTCCGTGTAGCACAAAAGAGCAACGGACAATAAGTAGGGGAGACCGGCTGTGCTCTCTACAAAAGAGACAGTGGGCTGGACTTCACTCTTGGCCTGATACAGGTGTGTGTGTGTGTGTGTGTGTGTGTGTGTGTGTGTGTTATACATATGTGTGGTAGGCATGTGTGTGCAGGTACATTTGCCTACCTTTGCTCTTGAGGTGGCCAGACGTTGAGTTCAGTCTCCACCACTCTCCATCATATTCTTTGAAACAGCGTCTCTTCCTTGAACCCAAAGCTTGCTGTCTTGGCTAGATATGGCTGACCAGTGAGCCCTCAAGGCCCTGACTGTCTCATCACCTCCGTGCTGGTGTTGTAGGTATGTGCTGCCACACTCGGCTCTTCGCTAGGTGTGGGTTATCCGAACTCAGGTCCTCAGCCTCATGAAACATCACTGGATTGTCTCTAAGGGACAGAGAAACGTAAGGGTTGTGAGGGGAGCCGGCCAGTTCTAACTCTACTGGAGAGATTAAAAAAGAAAGTGATTCACCGGTTTAGCATTCTCAGTGTATAGACCTCAGTATAGGAAACCATGGAGTCGCTACAACGCTTTTTGAACACCCCGCTTCAATGCTGACACGGTTACAGGCCAGACTGCTGAACTACCGTAGAATTTAAAGTCGTAGTCTTGCTCCTGAGAGAATGTTGGGTATAAATAGGCAATACTGTGTCACATCTGGTTTTCCCTCTCTGCTAAAGTCAACCGTGGCCTTGGAATGATGCTTATAAGTACAGTATTTGACTTTGGTGTCTTCCCTGGGAATTACTTGACTGATGGACTCACTAAAAAAATATATTTATGAGAAGATCCCTTTTCCCAGGGTCCCTCACTCAGTTCCCAATAGGGGCACTGGATTCTTGTGACAGTGGTATGGCAGAGGTTGAGATAGGCCAACAAGCAGGTGCCACATCTATACACAAAGAACTTGGTTCTAGAACTTGCCTCCTTCAAGACATTAACTTGGCACTTTTCATCTCCATTCATGTGCCTTTGAGGGGAGCAGTACTCAGCCAACCTCGAATAATAAAACGGTCGTAAAATGAGAATCAGTATCAGTGGAGTCTCTGGATTTGATTCCCAACAAAGAAGAAGTGCCTTTGAGGAAGAGCCAACATTCCAAGCTCTACCTTTGTCCTGCCCCAGCCCTCCCTTGTCTGTCCTTTGATGTTCATGGGGTTGGAGGAGGTGGTCCTTTAGAGGGCCCAGACCTCTGCCTCTCTTCTTCCATCCCCCAAGCTAGCCCTCCCATTTGTGTGGTGCTTTTTGTTTGTAAACTGCTCCCGCTGCTGCCGTCTGTGGGAGAAAAAAAGAAGCCTGCAAATTCTCAGGATCTGAATTCAACTTGAAATCCCACCCCAGTGGTCACTCTGAGGCGAAGCAAATGTGCCATGATGGTCCCTAACCTTGTAGAAACCTGAAATCTTGTTGCGCATTATGGGCAGTGACTGCTCCCTCATTCAGGTTTCTGACAGCTCGACTGGCAAATAGCAGAAGCAAGGAGATCCCGAGGGCTAAGGGAATTGGCCAGGTAGGCTGGGGCAGAGGCTTCCAGGCTGAAGCTGCATAGCTGTTGGCTCACTTTCCCAAAGGCCGTTGACATCCACTGACCCCGTGCTCCCTGAGCTGGAAACACAGACAGTGAAGAGTACCTTAGTTTTGCTCCTAAGTTTGAACATCTGTAAGCCACAGGCAACAAAGAGTAGCCAGATCTGGACCTTATGGTTGTGCCAGTCTTCTCTGTGATATGGTCCCTCTTATAATTCTTTCATGAATTCTTTTTTATTGGAAAACTGAACTCCATGCACAGAAACAAATTCAAAGAATATATTTTCTACAAAGAAAAGAAATAAAGTCCACTTACTTTTTGTCTCATCTTCCTCATCCTTTTCTCCAAAGGCTACAAACTGTTAGTGGTATAATGTTTATCATTCCGTGATTATTCTGTACTTAATTTAAAAAGGGAAATATATATATATTATATATATATCATATATATATCATATATATGATTAATCTGCATCAATTCAAAAAGACAAAAGAGATAGTGTGAGATTACTTAACATCATTCAGAGGTCATCCATATACCAAATTATTCATTAACTCTAGGACATTCATATGTTAAAACTTAAAAATTATAAATTCAATATCTATTTTTTTATTGAAGTTAAGCCCTAATTAAATAATTGTGTGAGCTTTCTGACACTGTGACAAAATACCAGACAAGAAATAACTGAAAGGTGGGAAGGCCTTTTCTTGTTCATGGTTTCATATGTTTCAATTTGTGGTCATTTGATCTTCTTGCTTTGGTGAGGCTAAGATTTTGGCTGGGAGTGTCCACTGGAGCACAGCTACTTGTCTCATGCTGATGGGGATGAAGGTCAAATGGCCACAGATGAGACAAAATCCTCAAGGACACTGCTCCCAAGATGCACTTTTTTCAACTACACCCCACTGCTTAGGTTTCCATTATCTTCCAAATTACGAGTCTATCAGTGGATTAATCAACTCAGCAATACAACTATGATACAACCCTATTACCTCACCTATGAACATTGCTGCACTGGGGATCAAGAAACTAACATACAAGCCTTTGTGGCAGGTGCTCCATTTCCAAATTATAACAATAATCTTTCCTTATGTAACTTTTTATCTTCTTGGCAAAACTGGCCTATTGGGTAAAGAGTTACCTTTACCTTGAGTGCTGACAGTAAGCATGCTGTCCAATCCAGACAAGCAGGGTACAAAGAAAAGTGACTACTGAACTTAGTCAAGACAAGGTAGGACAGTCTTCCAAATTTTCCTGCTTCTGAAGTGATCTGTCTGACATTCTAGGCCTAAAGCCAAGGTTGGATGTCCCAACATTACAGAGAAACATTGGGTGTCAGGCAGCCAATTGCTTCTGTCATGTCTTGCATCTTTCAAAAGTCACTTGCTTGTACTTCCTGCTTACTCAGGTAATATTATTTTCCTTCTCAGATCTTTGATGGGGTTGAAGACTTGATAATCATAGTTACAATTCTCTCATATCTTAGCAAAGGGCTTATTAAGTACAAGACTTCAATTCTTCAGGACAGGAAGACAACTATTAAGTATTACCTATGGTCTGGACATTTAAAATATGTTCCTTGCTTGATGTTGTTCTTGTTGTTTGTAGTGTTATTTTTATGTTATTACCTTTTCTTTCTTTTGGACAACAGTTGGTAGTTCTCATTGTACATAGTTATGCCAGGATCAGGATTAGAAACTTCTTAAATAGAAAAAAAGGGGAAATGTTGTGGGAGCTCAATCTGTTTAGCCAATGACTTTGGGGTGACTTGCCATGGATGTGGTTTTCTCTGGAGACATGACCAGGTAAAACAGAGGAGAAGAGTCACCACATGCTCTCTCTTAGGTGGTCAGAGCTGGAACAGGTGACAGAGAGGCAGCTTACAGTTGTTCTTCTTCACCCTTGGGTAGAGCCATGGGAGACTGGCAGCTGTCTTGTATCCATGTCTGTTTGCCCATTGCACCCCTTAATGAATTACTAAATAGAAAAAACAAACAATAATCTTTCCTTATAGGTGTGTAGGTGTGAATAACTTCTCCAAATGGGCTCTCATATCGTGTTAATTGACTTCTAAAACTTTACAAGCAATTTGAGTTCTGTGGGTACCCTGGCTGCTGTGAGTGGGCTGTTGAATTTTTGCTTAGGAAATGCTTCTCTTTAACTTGGTGAGGTAAACTGTGGAGCAACTTCCTCAGCCTCCTGTAGACATCCTGGCTTCTTCTATGCCTCCAGACCTCCAGCATTGAAAACTCTCATCCCAGAAGCCACATGCTTTGTTCCTTGGCTTCTTTCCACTGAAAAAGATGTCCAGGCCAGGCAAACACTGACACATAGACTGACAGACAGTATTGGCTGAGGACCTCTGTACAAATCACTATGCTAAAATATCATGTGCTGCCCACGTGCCTTCTCAACTCCTGAGGTAGGTATGTCAATGGTCTACATTTTCCAGATCAAGTCTCACAAGGTTTCAGTATCTGGAAGATAGAATTTCTGCCCTGAACATTATCAGGGTGTTTTGAAAATTGAGCCCATGCTCTTCATTCTTTGGATCCCAAATCATATAAGCTTTCAAATTAAGCTTGATTCCCATTCATGAGGCTGGCCCACTCGGCAGCAGTCCCTACCTTCCCCTGTAGCCCAACTGATAAAAACCCAGAGACAGAAATTGGGGTTCATCTGGAAGGTCAGAAAAGTAAAACAGCCAGCCACTGGCTCTTACCTCTACCTCAATCTGAAATGACAATCCTGTCTCCAGGAATCTCAGAATGAGACTGTGTGTGAGAGCTGTCTCCTCCCATTTAATAATACTCTCTAAAGCTGAGATTAAAGGTGTGCACCCACTACTGCCCGGTTTCTATGGCAAACTAGTGTGGCTACTGGGATTAAAGATGTGAGCAACCACTGTCTGTAAGGTCGACCAGTGCAGCTGTCTTACTCTCTGAACTTCAGGCAAGCTTTGTTTATTAAAATACAAATGAAATATCACTACAGTCACCCTCAGGAAAAATTTCCTTTCTCTTCCATCAAGGTTGCCATCTCTATCCCCAGGACTCCAGGGTTCACATGCAATCCCCTGATACCTGTCCCTAAGCCTTGACAGAAGAATCTGGGTACAAATTGCACATTTTCATTTTGTTGTTTATTATTTGCTATCACAACTTCTAATTTAAATGAGACTAAAAGGTCTTGAGACAGAGAGGCCTTTCGCTATTTCTGTCATAACTCTCATGTTGTGTCATCATGAGCTTATCATCCTAGATGTCAAACCTGTATCAAAGCGTTGGTGCCAACAAGCAGAAGTACAGGGTACAAAGGTGAGCTGGGTGACCTGGTGAGGTGTGCTCCATACCAGTCCTTTCTGGCTGCTATTGAGTATTCATGAGCCTTGGAAATCAAAATAAGGGGCTTCATCCTGCCTGAAGAAATAGAACAACAGAGAGAAAGGGAAAAGTCTCCATTTGGGCATATGGGCCTTATAGGGGCAGCAGATGCTGAACAAATGCAGCATCTAGTCTTGGTATCTTTAGTATTTATAGCACGGGCTAAGCTGTGAGGAATCCAGACTCCTGGCTCAACACCCCAGGGCTCTTCACACTTGAGAAAACATAGCTCCCATGGTTTCCAGGCCAATTCCACTCATACCATCACAAAGCCTATTTCCAGGGAGCCTATTTCAACTGTTCCCACAGGCCACTGGGCAGTCGCTCTCATCCCTTATTCTCTCATTGTTTTTGCTCCCCACACCCTCAGTGTGGTAAAAGTGCTGCAGAGAATATCTTGCCAAAAAAACAGACCAGACAGCTAAGAACCACCACAGGCTGAAGATGCCTAAGGATCATGCATGCCCAAATAGTGTGACAAGCTCTGTGGCTTGGTGACAAGGTACATGGATGGCATATGACATTTCAGCATAGTGATTGGCACTGCAGTCCTCAGTAGGAAGGTATAATCCTTAGGCAGCCCCACCCTGTGGCAAAGAGCGATTCAGGTTATGATAGATTTCTGGGTGAAAGACTTTATCAAATCAAACAAAGGCTTTAATGGAATAAAAATCACCTTTGAGTGATTGTGTATGACATAAGAAAGAAGTCAGAGAACCCAAAGGATTAAGCCATTCTATCCCCCTGTTCCCCTCCCCTCACTTATCATCAACCCTTCTTTTATCTGTTCCTAGTAGCTCCCCAAAATGCAAGAATTCCCCACATCACTTAAGACAGATTACAATCTCTATTGGGGAAGCACCAATGATGTTGGCACTGTTTTGGAGAAACACCTACGCTGAAATTGCTCATCATCCTTTAAGCTCTAGAAGACCCAGTGCCATCAACACAGATAGTCATAATAAATGGTTCTTGGCTGTAGTTTCCCCAGGCAGCTCCTCATCCTCTCACTTGGGCATAATCCCCTCCAGCTAAATTTGCTTCTGTGTGCTTCTTCATTTAGGAGATCCATTATCTTTCTAGAGTGAGAGGGGAGTCCAGGTTTAAGTGGAGGGGCACGTTTCAGTAAAGGTCCAGATACAGAAGAAACTGATGTACAGTATTGGTTTTTTTGATGCCACCACAAGGGTCAGTAAGGACAGTTATGTCTGGTCTGGGTTCCTGGGTAGAGTGGGGCTGTCATATACAAGTCTTTCTGTAGTAATGAGGCAGAGCGGGCTGTGTCCCGCTGCCCAGCTCCCGGCTGCAGGCCTGCTTTGGTCCTGGCTAGCTTACATTTGAAATAATCACACAAAAACTGTATTCATTGAAATACTTCCTGGCCCATTAGCTCTAGCCTCTTATTGGCTAACTCTTACATCTTGATTCAACCCATTTCTAATAGTCTGTAAGTCCACGAGGTAGTGGTCTTATGGGGAAAGATTCAGCATGTCTGTCTCTCTCAACTCCATGGCGGCTCTCCCTGACTGTCTTCTCTCTCCCAGAATTCCATTCTGTCTTCTCCGCCTATCTAAGATTTTGCCCTATGAAAAGGCCAAGGCAGTTTTCTTCATTCATCAATGAAAGCAACATAAAAATAGAAGAACCTCCTACTCCACCTTTCTAGGACCACACTTCTCCCTGCTGTCCATCCACACTCCCCCTGCCCTTCCCCTGCCTAGAAGCATTGCAAGGCTGGATCTGAATGGTTCTGAAATAATGGTCATGGACTTCTCACAGCACTTTAATGTTTGGACTGCTAAAGATGTCAGGGAAAGGCCAGTTTCCCTGATGGCAAGAAGTACCAATAAAAATGGGTTCAGCTGCACAGAGCATTTTCCTAGCCTGCCAATTAAGCAGAATTCCTGTGGTTTTCAAAAATGTGATACTGAGTATTGGAAGACACAAGTGTCTGGTCTTTCTCCAAAGAAGGCTGCTTGTAAACCTTCTTAGTCAATAAATGAGAGAGGCCCTGTTTTCTTACAGTGATGTAGTCATGTCTTTTGCTCTTTCAATTGTATTTTCTGCCGCATGCGTGGTATTTTGCTTATGTATGGGAATCTTTTGTGGGGTGAAAAGGAAACGGGCTAATGGAAGTGCCTCAGATTCTTGTCTTACGTGCCTAGCTTCCCAATGGGATGGATTTCATTGCCGCTGTAATAAAGCAATACTGGCTGTAGGTGTTCTGGTTCAGTTCAATATCTTTAGTCACTTTCAAACCGAAATAAAAGGGGCTTGGCAATGGGAACCTTTGAGAACTCAGGGACATGTTGTGATATGTGCGTACATCATCTTTCAAACTCACAAGGGTTTCCTGGTTCTTGGGCTTTCAGGATCACCTAATCAAAGCAGCCCCTACTTCTTCCAGCCAAGAGAGCAGTGCATGGACTTGGACATGGTTGGAAGACAGATGCTCAGCCTCAGTTTTTTTCCCCAGACCCGCACATGATTTTTATAAGACACATCACTAGGTTGAAGGCAGATTCCAAGTAGTAAATGGGCTTGATCCCCATTAACTATAGACAAGAACGTGAGTTAACAGAAGCGTTGGCTCCATGTGCAGAGTCCCTTCCTTTGTCCCATTGTGAGAAGAAAGAAGGAAGGATAAGGAACATTCTTCAGGCAGATGCAACAGTTATGTTCAAGCTGGATTTGAGCCACAGCACACAAAATATAAAATGTCCCAGGCATGGCCATGAAAAGACTTTTATGAGATAGCCATGGAGGGTTCGTCAAGATTTCTCAGCTGGTAGGGGCATTGGTCTGATGACCTGGATTAATCCCTAGAGCCCACACGATGGAAGAAGGGAACTGACCCCAGAAATGTGTCTTGACATGCAATATGATGCATTCACGGGCAAGAGTGGATGTGCACATGCATGCATACACACACAGATAAATCCACAGACATGGGGGAGCACATGCCATGGGCCAGTGGAGACAGGGCAGGCTTGTCTTGCCAGACTCTACTATGGTCCTTCCACTCTGGAGTGAAAGAGAATGGGGAAAAGAATCCTGGTTTGCCGAAATATGTCTTTTTGTTGTTGCTTTCCCAGAACACTACAACTGTGTTGTGGATTCCTCCCTTTCCCCGCTACAGTTCAAAGTTTAGCCTCAACTAAGGGCAGCTCCAGTATGTTGGAAAAGGCCCTCCCTACCTTGCCCTGTCTCCACTCAACAGTGGAGAAAGAGAGCCTGAGGAGAAAGGACTCTGCTCTGTTGTTAGAGGCAGAAGGAGGAATTGGTGTCAACATCTTCCTGGATCCTCTGGAAGAAATAGTAATATCTATTCTAAAACACCACCCACTGGAGACGGTAAGTGCTGAGCAACTTTCCTCCTTCAGCCCCCAAACTATAGCCACACGACGCCTGCTCCCACGGACTTCTGGGATGGCTGCTGAGAAATTTGACTCACTTTTTTCTGACTGTGAAGTTATTGCTTTTGGTTTGTACATTGTTGGCTCATTTTCAAACTTCTAAAAGGGGTAGTGAGGGCATTAGATTAGTGAGGGTACCGTCCTTCTGTTTTTACGAGCACCAATCAGCTCTCCTGTTGAGAGGAAAACTCTCCTGCTCAGAAAGCCCCCAGAGTTCATCTGCTAGGCCAAAGATGACTTTCTTCTAAGAGTATCAGATGTCACAACGGATGCGTTTAAGGCTCTGTGACCTTGGAAGCAAGGGCATTCACCTCTACGTAAATACTGGAGAAGACCCCTGGTGCCAAGCTTACTTTTTCAAAACAGGAGCAATATCCTACACTGATTTCTAGAAAATTCTCACTGACTCATAAACTGGCTCTTGACATTGATTTTTGAAGATGGGCCTAACATTTTCCCAGCAGTAGGGTCCCACTTTCCTGTCATGATGCTATGTGGGCCTCATCTTCCTAATACAAATTTATGAACTTTTCACTGCTGAATTTATGTAACAGAAACAATCATTTTCAGACCAACGGGCATGCACGTGTGAATTTGACAGCCCTGGGCATCATGCTGCAAGCAGCACTTTTTCTTAATATCAGCCACTAAAACAGAGCTATGTGTGAGCGATGTCGCTAATAACCGGGGCCACTGATGGCCAGGCCAGATGCAGTGTGATTTCTCTCCTGGACATTGTCTACTATCTGCCCACTGTGCACTGGGCACTTGAAAAAAGGATCTTTTTGACTTCAGCCTCAGGTTACAGACTCGAGGACTTCCAACAGAAACCAAGCTACCCTCAGAGGGAATGTCACGTTCATCTTGGGTCCCTAGACGACAGAAGTAATGTAAGTGTTTATCTGGTTATTTTTCTCCTCTACATTAAAACTTGTAGAAGTTAATTTATTGTAGTTTTTAACCAATTGCACCCCTTGCCTGAACATGAGATTTCTATAGTTCCCTCAGGCAATATCAAAGATGGCTCTCAAGGTACCTGTTTATTTTGAATGTGGTATCTTTTTTTTTCTTCAACTTAACAGGGAGGAGTTTTGCATTTATAGTTCTTGTTTGAGATCCTATATTACTAGGGAAAGTTTGAGAAAAGAAAAAGAGCCCAGGGGAATGAGGACAAGTTTATAATTAAACTCACAAAGAGGAAAGGGCAAATATAGAATTGACTTCACAAGAGTTCAGGCCGACCTGTGCACTGGACATCCCAATAAAACAGAATGTCACTGCAACCCACTGGAAGTCACCCTAGGACGGACACCTGGCTCCCATATGGCCATTGTGAAACTCTGAAAGACCGAGAAAAGACATCAAGAACTTCAAACTTACTTTCCCAGCTCGACTTCTCATCCTGTCTTGATAATAGCTCTGTATGTAGAACCTACGTTTTCATCCCATTTTCTTACATTTGTTCTGTGTGCATTGGAGGACAGCGTGTGCCACAGAGGCTCATGTAGTCAGTGGGCAATGCCCAGGAGTTGTCTCTCCTTCCACACCTGCGTCCCAAAGATCAAGCTCAGGCCGTCAGTCATGGTGGTAAGCCCCTTTACCCCTGAGCCCATTCACCAGGTCCAGGATTTTTTTCTTTTTTTCTCTCTTTATTCACTGGTTTTGTAATTTGACAACGTCATACATGTATAGTATATTCTAATTACTCCCATCCACCCTCTCTTATTTCCCTCTCATCCATATCAATGTCTCCTCCTCCTTCATCCCTAGCAGCCTTGTTTCCAGAGTCATGACTTTTATTTTGGTTTTGTGACCCTTTTAGTCTAACCTCCTATGAGCATAACACTGTAAGCATCCATTGGAGCAGACAGGGTCATTGCTGAATACACAGAGATAATGATTTCCCCTTTCTAAGATTCTTGTAGACCAACTCTTTTATATGATGTCCAGAGGCATTCCCTCATTTTTCCCTTTAGTAATTATTTCTGCATTTTTATTTATTTTAACTTTATTTGTGCATGGGCGGGTGATATGTGTATATGTGTGCACATGGAGTAGGCCCATCCATTTGTGCACATTTGGGGACCAAATGTCAATGGCTTACCTTACTTCGAGATAGGGGGTCTCTCAATGGAATTACAATTTGCTATTTCTGTTATCCTAGCTTGCTAGCAAGCCCCTAATAGCTGTCTGTCTCTACAGATACCCAGCGCCAGTGTCACAGACTTGCACCACTGTACCTAGCTCTTACACGAGTGCTGGGGATCTGAACATCAGCCTCCAACTTGTGCAGGAAGTGCTCTACCATTGCTCTGTTTTATTTTCTGTTGCTATGGCAAATAATTTGATCAAGGTCATTTTGGGGGAGAAGGGGCAATCCAAAAGACCCTCGGCTTCAGACATCCTTTTAGATGCTATTCAGCATGTCACCATTTTCTCTTTGCTCTCCCTGGTTCATCTGGCTTCCAGTTCAAGTTCATAGTCCATCAGCAAGAGAAATCAAGGCAGAAACTTGAAGGCAAACCTGTCTGCTATTCAAAAACTCAAGGAACTCACTTCATAACCAAAGAAGCATGGCCAGAATCAAGGAGAATGTGGCCCGCTGGCTGGCAGGCGGGCTTTCGCTTAGCTAGCTTTCTTATGCCGCTCAGGATCTATGCCTAGGCAACAGTACTCCCACAGTGAACTGGGTACACTATTAACAGTCCCACAGGCTTATCTGAAGTAGGCAACTCCTAAAATGATATTCTCTCCCCAGATAATTCTAGGTTTTATCAGGTCTACAGTTAACCAGGACCCTGCGCTGAGACAACTGCCCAGCCCCCTCACCCGTTTTTCATCTAACAGTTAGTAATCTCCATACATTACTATGCAGAAGATACCAGGGATTTGAGGAAAAGGAAGGGGCACTGAAGGGAGCTGGCCATATTCCTTCCAGGTTATTAGAATTTAGAGGTGGAGACAGGGCCTCTTCACAGGGGCCACGGAGAGTGTGTTTGGCCTAATGGATGTTTATGACAAAATCTTATGGAAATTCCAGAAACTCTCCTTCATAAAAAGCTTAAGGAAAACTTCAAAAGCACTTAACCCTGGAATGTCTTGGCAAGATGGAAATATACATATATATATATATATATATATATATATATATATATATATATATATATGAAACAGTAAATGGGCTCATGGGAAGCAGTAAGTAAGAAATGATCCCTGCAAAGTCTTTGCTTCACTCTGAAACATTACAAGCCAGGTCTCCACTGTCTGTCTGCACTGCTCACACACTCTTATCCTCCACGCTCCCACAGAGCAGCCCACGGGACTCTGAGCACTCAATGACTTTTCCAGCCCAAGGTTCAAATATCATCGTGATCTTCCCCCAAAACACATAGCCAGGTCTGTCACAGCAACACCCCAAAACCTACCATCCGGTTCTTTCTTAGCTAGATTTCTATGGCTGTGATAAATCGTCATGACCAAAAGCAACTTGGGGAGGAAAGGCTTTATTTCTGTTTATACTTCCATGTCACAGTCCATCAGAGATGGAAGTTAAGGCAGGAGCATGGAGGCAGGAGCTGATGCAGAGGCCATGGAGGAGTGCTGCTTACTGGCTTGCTCATCATGGCTTGCTCAGTCTGCTTTCTTATATAATCCAGAACCGCCATCCCAGAGCTGGAGCCACTCATGGTGGAATAAGCTCCTCCACATCAACCATTAATCAAGAAAGTGTCTGATGTCCTTTTCTATAAGCCCAGTCTTACGGAGGCATTTTCTCAATTAAGAGCCCCAAATTACTTTAGTTTTTATCAAGTTGGCATAAAATTAACCAATACAAGGCTCCTAATCTGTTTTCTCCTAGAAAAATATCCGCATATCCTCTTTGTCAAAGAGGTTGTGGTTCTCAGTTCTTCAACGGTGCTTTATAAACTCTGTCTTTATTGGAATTATAGCCCAGTTCAGCAGTATATCTGCCTTGTGCTTGGAGTTCAATAGCCCAAGGGCAATCCCCAGCCTGGGCTCCTGAAGTGAACAGATTTCAAGGGTACCAGCGCTTCTTTTCCTCGTCCTTATCCTTTAATATTTGGCACAGGTTAGAACAGTTTATGCTGAGACTAAAATGCCATTTGAAAGCCTAATTCTGCTCATAAAGCATACATACACCCTGCCCTCCAGAGGTTAGGACATTTGTCTCTTTCATGAGATTGGATTGGAGAGGAAGTGGTTGGCTACTGGCACCTCACCAATTATGGAGTCATGACTCCCGTGACATCTGGAATAAAAATTTCAAGGTTAATCATAAAAGCTATGATGTGATGTCATGATTTATATAATGAGCTCCTTATTGAGGACCACACACAGCTCACCTAGAGGATGTGGGCTCATTGAGGGCTGAGAAGCAACTGGTAGAAGTCACCCATCATGGGCTCCATATATTGTAGCCCTTGCCTCTCCAATAGGTCTGGAGATCTATATTCAGTCAGGGCTATGATGTTGAGCCCATGACAGGTCATGATGACAGAAGATTGTATACAAGTATGATGGCAAATTTATGTATCAACTGTGTGTACATCAATTTTATGGGCCCTGATAACAGTTAAACATTATTCTTAGTATGCAAGTAAGCATATGATGTTTCTGAGTGAAATTAACTTTTGACATTTGACTTAGAAGATCGGATCAAATGTGGGTGAGCCTCATTCATCGGCTGAAAGACAGAGTGGAGCAAAATGAATGATCCACCTACAAAAATAACAGAGCTCCTCTTACCAGACCTCTGTGATTTGGAAAATGAGCTGCTTTGCCTTTTGGCTGGATCTATTCCACTGGGTCTCCTGAATCTCACTCCTTCAAAGTCAAATTGATGCCATCAGTGTTTCTAGGTCCCCAGATGGCCAACTTCAGACCAGGGAACTTGTCAGACTCCATGACTGTGAAATTTCATTCATGATAATGAATGTATTAGACTCGTTTATGGCACATGTGCACACAAACACACACACACGCACAAAAAGACACAGGTGCACACATGCATATGAGCACGAGCTTAAGCACACACACACACACACACACACACACACACACACACATACACCTTCTGTAGGCTACGTACTTACAATTGTTTCTACTTCTCAGTATGTCCCTAACACACTGACTTACAGAGAGTTATAGGCAAGCCTTCTGTCAAGTGCTCATAAAACTGTGGTATAAAGTTGGTGGAGGAGTGGCACGTCTTATATTGCTGTCTTTGAAGACATTCAAGTGTGTGCTGTACTTGAGGATCTCATCTGATTTTTTTTTCATTCATCTTCAAAAAGCTTATGAAGCCTTCACTCTGTGGATCCAGTTAACAACAATGTAAACAGAG
Organism: Dicrostonyx torquatus; assembly: GCA_028555095.1. NCBI lineage: Eukaryota > Metazoa > Chordata > Mammalia > Rodentia > Cricetidae > Dicrostonyx > Dicrostonyx torquatus. Next base: position 1,451,580 of record JAQHUG010000128.1, on the reverse strand, counting down.
GCATGGAGAGGTTCATTTTTCGTAGAAAAGGTCATGACACCTTATTCAGTCTTCTATGGCCTCAGGGCTTCCATGATTCACTCCAAGTCTTTCCTCTAGTTCTTAGACAGGTCTGTGAGACAATCCTTCTGACCCATGTGATTAACCAAGTTCCCTTTTGCCGTTTATGTTTTCCCTAAGAATCAAGCCTCCCCCATCTGCTTGGAATTCAAGTGTAAAGACAGGCTTCCTATAGTGAAACATTCTTTACCAATGAACATAAGCCCAGCTCTTTCCCTTCCCATGCTCTGAGCATGCATTTCACCGACGTCCATGTTTTCTGTTCCTTAGATAAGTGCCTCCCAACCAGGGGCAAGCCTGTGCACTCAGGAGACAGGTTCCAATATCTGAAGGCAATTTTTATTGCCACACACTGCTTTCCTTTGTTAAAGGCTTAGAAAACCATTTGGTGTGGTGTGATGGCTAGTGTCAACTAACAACTATACAGAATCTAGAACTACGTAGGAGGCAATTCTCCTAACATGCTTGTGAAGAATTATCTAGAAGAAGCCTGGTCTCTGGGAATGTGTATAACAGATTACCCTGAGAATGGATGTGGGAAGACCCACTTTGATTGTGGAGGGACGTGTTCCCTGAGTGGGGGTTCTGGATCATATGAAACTGAAGAGAGCTAGCTGTGCTCTAGCAAGTGCATGCTCACCTCCCTCTGCTCCTCAACTGTGCATGGGATTTGGGCAGCTCCTGCCACTGTGACTCCTCTAACTCTAACTTGGAGGAAGCCAGAAGAAAAAAAAAACCTTTCTCCTTTAAGTGACCTTTGTCAGGATCTTTTATTATAACAGTAGGAAAAGAAACTAGAACGGGGAGCTTATTATTAGCTCTATTTTACAGGAGTGGAAACTGAGGCAACGTGACATTAAGTGAAGCATAGCTCCTAAGAGGCTACTAAGATTTAAACTGGCAGCATCTGCTGTAGATGCCCCTGCTGCTCCCTTCTTTAAGACAGTCAGAACAGAACACTGTTGCTGATAATGCCTCCTTGGGGATCTATCCATAATTCTGGAAAGTGTTATGTTTCTAGAAAAACCAAATGTGTGATTACAAGGTTAGTATTTTCAGAGCATGTCCCCACTGCCCTCACCCCCAAACTTCTAGGGAAGGCATTGGGTGAGATAGATTAATCATTAATAGTCAGTGATTTAATCAATCACACCTATGCAGAAAGCTGTTAAATAGTGGGTCCAAGAAGTCTCCCAAGTGATGGACACCTCAAGCAGCTGGGAGGGTGGTTTGCTCAGAGAGAGCTCCACTCACCCCAACACCTCACTTATCCACGTCTTCTGTCTGGCCATTTCCTAATCGTACATTTGACAATAGTAAATTCCGAGTTAATTTAGCAAATCACCTGAGAGGTTTGTGGGAACCCTTGACTTTACAGCCCAACAGTCAGAAGCGGAGCTTTCAAAGGAGCCGTGTGACCGCTGTGAGACTGGACCGTTCGCCCAGGACTCTAGGTGATCAGTGTCAGAACTGAGTTAAACTGTAGATTATATAGTTGCGTCCAGAGGTCAGCTGGCATGAAGGAAAAACACCACAGATTTAGTGTCAGAAGTAAAAAGCTATACAGGAGGAAAATGCCTGGTACAGCATCTACTACAAACATACTTTACCTTGTATTCCTTTTATGAATAAAATAAAAAGTCTCATATGTTTTTAAAATTCCAAAAGCAGAGAGAGGCCATCCCTCTTGGGGCAGCATGGGATTAGGCGCCCTCCACTCTGACTCCCACGGCTCTTTTCATAGCTCTTGGATTTTTATCCATCTTTCTCCAGAACCTTCGAAGCTTTGTGTATCTCGTCCACCTGTGACTGCCATCTCATTTGAGCCTGAGCATGTCTAAAGGGATGACTCTGCGAAGTAATGATTGGCTGAGAGGATGCGTGAAGGAAGGAGAACCACGGCTGAACCTTTTTACTACTCTGTCTCCAGAAGCCAGATCACTAGAGACTGGAACACAAATCCTAAACATAACTTCAAGCTGTGCTATATGTGCTTTACGACTGACATTGAAAATTAAGCGCTCCATAATGACCTATTTCATTTTTATAAATGTGTAATTTAGGGCAATAAAACCTTAAATTAAATTCACAGACCAGGTTCAGCTCAGCCATCTCCACTGTTCCTTGCAATGTTCTTTCTAGCGCCCTCCCTCAGCATTTCAGTTCCACGTGTTCTAAATGCACGAGGTTCTCGCTCTCCTGGTGTTGTCTGTTTTGCTGAATCTAACTGCTTCTTTGTGGTGTGACTGAACGATATAAGGCTCAGTGTGGTGAGTAAATAGTAAATTCCAAAAAGGAGTGTTGAGCAGTCCCTGGAAGCAGGGCTTACAATGGCCCCATCAAGTAGGTTTCTTGGGAATCAAATCATACAAGCTCAGATACTAAGAACTTATAAAACATTAGGAAGAAGCATGAATCTGAGACCTGGTCAGTCTTCCAGACATTAATGATTTGTGTCCTCAAAACAGGACTATGAGAAGTTTTATAAAACAAAGGAGAGATTATAGAAACAGAGAGACAGGAGAGGGAGAAAGAAAAGAGAGGAGAGGAGAGAGAGGAAGAGAGAGGAGAAGAGAGGAAAGGATAGGAAGGAGAAGAGAGAAGGGGAGGAGAGGAGAGGAGGAAAGAGAAAAGGGAGGAGGAGAGAGGAGGGGAGAAAGAGGAGGTGAGAAGGAGGAGAAAAGAAAAGGAGAGGGAAGAGGGTAGAGGAAGGAGGGGAGGGAAGGAAAGAGAAAGAGATGACAAAGCTCAACATGGGTGGAGAAGAGGAAGATGGAAACAAATAGTTAAAAGGACAAGAACTTAAGAGGTAATTCAACCCCGCATAATCTTGAATTATTATAAACTTTAAAAGTAAGATAATGATGTGATTGTATTTTTAAGTATTCGTTTGTAAGACCTGGGAATGTAGCTCAGAGGTAGAGTACTTGTCTAGTACCTGTTGAGGCCCTATGGTCAATCTCCAGTACAGTTAAAATAAATAAGAAAATATGCAGTAAATAAAAGTATTTTATTGTTACAGTGTGAATATACTTTGAACATCGCCCCCAAAGGTTTATGTGTGGGAGTCTTGGTCCTCAATGTGGTGGTGTTAGGGGATGTTCGAACCTTAAGAAGTGGGCCTCAAAGAAAGGTGCTGGATCGTTGGGATAGCGCCTTTGGGAGAAATTAATGCTGATCTCAAGGAGTGAGTTCAATCCTGAAGAAAGTGGATTGTTAGAAAAAGAAATTAAGTAGTCAAATGAATCAGTCAAATGCTTCTACAGACTCTGGCTGCCTATGTCATCACATGACCTTTGCCTCCGATAGCCACTACACCATTGTTGGACTGTCTGCCATGAGAGCCCCACCAGAGTCTCTGCCACGTGAGCCCCACCAGAGTCTCCTTCATGAGAGCCCCACCAGAGTCTCCACCACGTGAGCCCCACCAGAGTCTCTGCCACGTGAGCCCCACCAGAGTCTCC